>VZRN01000696.1:182122-246231 GCA_013397935.1 Dasyornis broadbenti | reverse complement strand
GGAGGAGGTGGGCGCGTCCCGGGACCCTCCGGCTCCGGCCCCCCCCCGCGCCTGTTGTTTGTTTCTTCATCACCGGATTAAGATTCGCGGTCGTTCCCCTCTCCCATTGGCTGCGCTGTGATGACGTCGCCTCATTTGCATATGACATTGAGACGTCACAACGCTTCCCCCCCCACCCCTTGTCCCGCGGTGACCCCGCCAGCCTGGGGGGGATGGCGAGGGTGGGACGTGGGACTCGCCCGCGGTGGTCACGCGGAGGTGGCCCCCGTGTCCCTTCCGCGCCAGTCGCTGCTGTGGCTTTTCTCAGCAGGAAACGTGGATGTGTCTCCCCCGTGATGTTTAGACGGTCTTCGGGTGCAAAACGTGGCTTTTTGGAAAAGGAATGTGGATATATAAATATATGTAAATATATGAAATATGCCGCAGAATCACTGAATCACAAAATGAGTCGGGTTGGGAGTGACCTTAAAAATCATCTTGTTCCAAACCCCTGCCATGGGCAGGGACACCTTCCTATACTATGTATGATATATACTATATGAAATATACTATATATAATATACTATATGAAATGAATTTGTGTAAAGAATGTCAATAGATGTAGATGTGTAATACAGAAAACTATTATCTATTTAACTGATTTCCAGCAAATCCTTGATGTTTTGGAATCTGGCTGTCTTTAGATCTCGATGGTCTTTTTAAATGCCACCAGTTTCATTGAGATTCAGAGCGTGCTTTGATATTTGTATCGAGTTTAATTGTGCTGCCCAGGAAGGGCAAGGGGAGGGTGCTGGCAGTGCCAGGCTGAAGTCTGCACCACGGGACAGCTCCACCACATCCCAGGGTACTGAACCCAGGAGTCCCCCAGGTACCACACAGAGCATCTCCTTTCGTTATTGCTGCCCAAAGGCACCTGCTTTGGGACAGCTCAAAAAAGTTATGAGTCCTGAAAGGGCAACTTTCCTCTGGATTTCATGTCTCTCACCTCACATTGGCTGAGCCTGACAGGTCCTGGGAATTAATCCTGCTCCCACCCAGGTGGACCCATCGTGGAAAAGCTTGGACTTTGTGGAGTGTAGAAACGTGTTTTAAAAGGGCATTATAGCTCTTGTAATTTTTTAATGCTTATACATGTATACATTTGTGTAGGAGAGCTGCAGCCCTGCTCAGAGCACCAGAGCAAGGGGACTGGCAACCTGGGATCCCAAAATACTGGATTAAAATGTCTCCCTTGGGCCCAGCAACACTCAGAGCTGAAGTGGCACCAGCGAGGGCTGAGCTGGGCAGGTGCCAAGTGCTGTTGCTTGTTTGGCCAGGGTTTTGCTGGGGTAGGAAACCATCCCAGAAACCCTCCCAGAAACAGGTGTTGGGCTCTGGTACAGGACTGTGCTGGACCTCCTTCCCCACCAGGCCTTATCTACAGAGTGCCAAGAACTATTTTGTTTTGCTCTAAAATAAATCTTTCCTCCCCTTTTATATTTCCTCCCTACCCCTGCAATAAAAAACCCCCCAAAACAAAAAATCAAAAAACCCAAACAACAAACCTACAATGAAAAAAAGACAAAAGCTATCTGCTGTAGCTCACTGTCACTGTTGGGAGCCCATCGCATCAAACTGCTGCTTATCTGGCTGAACACAAAAGGAAAAATAGAAACGTTTTTCCCCAGATAATAAAATGGTAACTCCTGCTTATAGCAAGACTGGAACACCCTGTGACATGAACTTGTATCTAAGGGGTTTTTAATGCTGACTGCACAGTGAGCCCTCCTCTGGCAATGGTGGGGCTTGGGGGGAGCTGGTGGGGAGCTCGGGGTTCCTGTGGTGTCAAAGTCCAGTGTGCCAGGTGCTGTTCAGCCTCTGTGATTTAGCGAGGTTGTAACATTGGGCTGCTACTCCCCTCCTGGTGTGCAGCTCCTTGGGATGTCTCACTCAGGATGCTTCACCCAGTGCATCCCAGAGAGGAAAGTTCTAAGATTTCATAGCACAGCTCATGGCAAATCTAAAATTTCCTGGATCCTGCCAGCCACTGGCAGATTTTCCAGGACTGTGTGTGGTGATATCAAACAGCAGCAAGGTCACATTTGTCCTTGGGGTAAGGACCTTCCTGCAGCAGTGACACAAGAGCTGGTGCAGATGCAGAGACCAGCTCCAGGAAAAACATTTCCCCCTCATTCTGCAGGGTCCCCCTCCTTCAGGTGGGATATGGAGGAGCACGTGGGAACTCCAGTCCTCTTTGAGAATCCCTGGACTTGCTGAGGAAAGCCCTTGCAGGTGCTGGCTTGCTCTGCCATTAATAAGAAGAGTCCCATGATGAAGAGTTTTGTTGGGATTTTTCAAACTGCTCTCTGCATTACCCCGCTCTACTCCCCTGATCTGCCATGGGAGAGGCTCTGGCTGTGAATCAAACTCTGTTTTGCTGGAATCAGCCTGTCTGTGCTGGCAGCAGCCTCGGGGTGCAGCTCTGCCCTGGGCCCAGGGCTCCCCTCAGGGAAACCCCTGAACGAGCCTGCTGGCAAAGCAACGGGATCGGCTGGAGCTGAGCACAGTTGTTGTGGGACCAAATGCGTTAATCCAGCCCTGCCAAACTGTCCCGGGCAGGTCCCTGCCAGCTCTGGTCCCTCCCCTGATGGGGATGCATGGAGGACAGCACAGGGATGGTTCTCTGGTCATTTTTGGGGTGATGAGCAGAGCTCCCCTGAGCTGCCCAGCTGCAGGATCCCCTTCTGTGTTTTGTGTTTCTGTGCCAGGTTTAGGATTTTCGTACATCCAGCACAGTGGGCTTGTGAAACACTTTGTCTAATTTAGGTAAAATGAGTTGAAAATCCCATTTCCCAAGTGGGTTGGAGGAAGGCACCTGATTGTACCTCCGCTGCCTGCTGGGATGACTGCGCAGGGTATTCTTAGCTCTGCCAAGGAAGGACCGCTCCTGCTGCCTGTCAGCAGCATCCCTCCCGCCGCCAAATATTTATGGAAAGTTTCAGGGAGCCTGTTGCCATTTCCAAGGGGAGTTGCTGTTGTTCTTGCAGACCGTGACTTTTGAGAGCTGCCAGTCCTGCGACGCTGCAGCTCCTGCCCCGGCGAGCTCCAGGCGCATCCCGGGGCTTTGCTGCAGATCCTGTTCCCTATTCTTAGCTCCTGGAGTTATTTGCAGCCACGGTGACTCAGAAAACTAATTATTGTGTCGAGGTTTCTGAAGGGGAAAAAATAACTTGATGCATTGTGGTTTCCTTACTTCTACTTTAACTTTTAATATTTAATACCTTCTGGCTTGTTGTAAAAGGCTGTTGGACTTCCTGGAAGGTTTCTGATAAAAATAATTCATTTAGAAACTCATCTGTCCCCAAGTGAGTGTCCCTGGTGGGCTGTCCTCTTGTGTTGGCAGTGCCTGGAATGGGGTTGGCATGCCGAGTAAGGGGGTTTGTGGAAGTCTGGGAAGGATGGCAGCTGTCCTGTGGTGGTGGCCCCAGCTCTGTCAGGGAACAGGGGTTCAGTGGGTGGCCTCTGGGGCAGCTCAGCCCCAAGGATGTGGTGCACAGGCAGTCCCCTTGTGTCCTGAGGGGGGACACCTGGGACACACCTCCCCCCAGATGTGGGGCACCTGCAGATACAGGAAAGCTGGGGCAGAGAAGCCACTTCCTGGTGCAAACTGTTTCCGTGGGCACCACCTCTGCCTGGTGGCAAGGCGCAGCAGGGACTTCAATCCCTTGTCAGGGACACATTTGGGTCCTTCCTGTGCTGCTGTTCCCATGAGGCTGCTGGCCCTCTTCCCCTGGTGTAAATGGGGCAAATATTTGCCACAGGGGTGGGCACCTGGGGAGTCCAAACGGCTCCCATTGCCTGCACCCTGTGGTTTTCTGGGGACTGGTCCCTAAGCAGGCAGGTGGTCTGAGCTATTCCTGGGGGGAACAGCTTTGCTGCTGTCCTGTGAAAGTTGTTGTCATGTCTTAACAGAAGAAAATGAAAAGGTTTTGACCATGTCATTGGTCAATTGACTTTGAGCTTGCTGGAGGATGAGCCCCTTGCTGGGGGCTCCCAAAGCCAAGCCTGCAGTGCAAGGGAAGCACTCACTGCAGCAAAACATTCCAGGCTGGCAACAGGGCAAATCCCTGCCTGGCTCAGCCCCTGGCCCGTGGGAGCTGCTTGGGTGCATTTCTGGGTGACCTTTCCCTGGCAGCCAGACTGGGGCCACTGCCTTCCCCTGTGTCTGTGTGCCAGCTCTTGTCCCCAGCTCTGCTGTTGGGTGACATCCATGTCTAGGCAGGGACAAAGACTGACAATTGCATGAGGCAGGTCAAGAGTATTGACAGTGTCCTCCCAGCGTCGTGGGCTTGGGGCACAGCCCAGGGGACCCTGCTGTCCCCAGCCCCGGTGTGTCCCACTGGTGACATTGGGGACAGCTTTGTCTCAGCACTTCTGCCAACCTGGAAATACTCCAGCTCAATAAGCACATGAACCCACTCTTGGCCTTGCACTGAGCCAGGGCCCTGGTGGCCTCAGGGGACTGGATCCTCCTGTGACCTTCCTGTGCCTGCCACGAGCAGCCCCACTCTCTCCTGCCCAGGCACCTGGGAAGGAGCAAACAGTGGGAGACTGGAACATCACCAGCAGGGACCTGGGAGCTGTGGGGTTTCTGCCACAATTAGATATTTAATAAGCTTCTTAAATAAATAATTTTAATGTCATATTAAAAGCTATTTCCTGACTAGTGGAGTGCTCAGGCAGGTGCCAGGTTTCCAGGCACAGCTGGTGTGATGAAGCTGGGGCTGTGTGCCACAGCCCTCAAGGCTGGCCAGGGACATCCCGTGGGAGGGAAATCCCGCTGTGCTCAGCGTGGAGCACACCAGAGTCCATTCAAAGCCCAGCTGGGCATCAGCCCCTCTTCATGTGGTTTCCCTAACTTATGTTATTATGCTTTAGTGATCCAGGTGAAGGGGGTGTCTGGCTGATTTAATTGAGAGTACTGGAAGGTAACAGAATGGCTGAGGCTTTGCTGTGGTTGTGGGGTCAGAGAAACAACTCTGTCATGTCTCAGTGCCCAAACTCTCCCTGCTCAGTGCCTTCAGGCGAAGCCAGGGACCCTCTTAGGACACAGAGCAGGGAGGCCTCTCTGACTTCGGATTCATCTTGGTGAGAGGCTCTATGGGCGTCATCGAAGCCATCCCAGAGTGAGTGGGAAGCTGGGCTGGACCCCTGAGCACTGAGATCTGGAGTGGGGCATGGCTGTGGCTCATGGTCTGCCCTTGTGCCTCTGGGGCAGTCACTAGGGGCTTGAGAGTTGCTCAAGGGGACAGGCGGTGTCACACTGCTGTCCTGACCACACCAGGGAGGGAGACCTGGCTATTGCAGGGCTGCTTCATGGTCCATCACTCCCTTCTGCATCTGGGGGTGGCAGAGATCAGAACTCCTGAGGTCCAGGGGATCCCATCCAGGGCGAAGGCTCCCTTGATTTCTCATTTTCTGCCTTGTAGAACAGATGTTGTTCCTCCCGAGGCACCTGAGAGACTGCAAAAGGCATTGCCATCCCACAGGGATGAATTAAAGGGTGCTTGAGCCCCAAAACTGCAGTGCCCAGGACAGCCGCTTTCCCAGGATGCTGGGACTGGGGAAGCCTCACTGGGAGGCAGGTCTGAGCTAGAACTTCAGCTGCTGGAGGACTGGGATGTGTATGGACACATGGTGCCTCCTGTTGCCTTCCCATTCCACGCTGCCCAGAGCAGATGGGGTTTCACCTGGGTGGAGGATCACTCACAAGCTCCATGGCCCCGTGGTTGACAGGGCCTTGAACTGGGGGTTTGCCATAGACTGGGAATTTACCCTTTAAATGCACCCACATCAGTGTGCCAATCACCCAGCTGGCAGCACTCAGCTGTCCCTTCTCACTGCACTGAGCTTCTGATGGCATTTCATGGCCTTTTAATGCCCTTTTAATGTCTCTGGCCCCAAAGACACACAAATAACACTCTGGACCTTTTGGCTGCCATTCCTGTGCTTCGCCAGGAGCTTGGCAGTCATTGATGAAATTAATGAGTGTTGACCTCCCCTCACGCTGGGGGGAATCTGCTTCCCCAAGGGTAAAACATTGATGAGCTGAACAGAGATGAAGCAGAGACCCACCAAGGGCTGAGATGAGAGGCTGGATGTGAGCAACAGTGTGTGCTGGCAGCCCAGAGAGCCAACAGCATCCTCAGCATCCTGAGGGCTCATCCCTCAGCGTGGGCAGCAGATGGGGGAGGATTCTGCCTCTCTGCCCCACTCAGGTGAGACCTCACCTGCAGAGCTGCCTCCAGCTCTGGAGACCCAACATAATGACGATGTGGAGCTGTCGGAGTGAGTCCAGAGGAGACCAGGGAGATGCTCCAAGAGCTGGAGCTCCTCTGCTCTGGAGCCAGGCTGAGAGAGCGGGGGATGTTCAGTCTGGAGGAGAGGAGACTGGGGAGACCTCAGAGCCCCTTCCAGTGCCTAAAGGGGCTCCAGGAGATCTGGAGAGGGACTTGGGACAAGGGCCTGGAGTGACAGGTTAAGGAGGAATGGCTTCCCACTGAGAGAGGGCAGAGTTTGATGGGATATTGGGAAGGAATTGTTCCCTGTGAGGGTGGTGAGGACCTGGCACAGGGTGCCCAGAGAAGCTGTGGCTGCCCTGTGCCTGGAAGTGTCCAAGGCCAGGTTGGACGGGACTTGGAGCAACCTGGGACAGTGGAAGGTGTCCCTACCCAGGGCAGGGGCTGGAACAAGATGGGCTTTAAGGTTCCTTCCAACCCAGACTGTGGCAGTGCTGTCCTTGCCCTGCCTGCTGCAAGGGACTCCATGAGTTTGCCTGACTTAGAGACAGTGTCTGGCTCTGTCCCTGCCAGCTGTGGGGGCTGGATCTCCTGGGACACCCCACCCGTGAGGATGGAGACACAATGCGGGGCTTGATTCCAGTGGGGGCTGCAGGGCACAGGCACTGCTGCTTTCAGACACGACACCTGATGCCGCCAGCTGGGACAGCCCATGGCACAGATCAATGCCAGAGCCACCTTTTTGCTGTTCCCTTGAGCCCATCTGAGCCCCGGAGCTGCAGGAGGGCCACACTGCCAGCCTGTTTTAATGTGCTATTCCTTTTTCTCTCCCTTTTACAGGCCTTTGCACTGAAGCCAAGTGAAGAACCTCACAATTGCACTACACACCACTTAGCTCTGATTTGTCTGGCAGCCAAACATCTCTGTCACCGAGACCTCAAGGGCTGTTTTCTCCCCCCTGCCCACCTCTCCTGTGTCCGTGCCTGGAAGCTGGTGCCCAACAGTAGCTCTATCTCCCTGTCCATCCTGCTGGACCTCTCCCCACCATGTTTCAGCGTCTCACCAGCCTCTTCTTCAGTGACAGCAACACGCCAGAGGGCCTGGAGGAGCCCAGACCCTTTGTCGAGGAAGCGGAGGAGGAGGATGGCTGGCTCATAATTGATCTTGCAGGTGAGGAAAGCAGCAGAACTGACTTTCCACAGCCTCTGCTGCACCTTGTCTCTCCCGAGTTGGGTAAACCCCTTGAGATGTCAACAGATGAGCTTACACCACATGGGATCAGCTCTGCCCTTCATTTTTCCTCCACTGATCCCCTTGCCCTGCCCACGGTGCCCAGCCCCATGATCACTGCAGCAGCCCCTGCCTTGCTCCTCCTTTTTCCCCTTCCTCTGCCAGTGATGGTTCTCAACTTTCTGCCAGTGTGGGAGCAGTGTCTCCAGCTGGGGTTGCTGCTCCCCAGTAGTGTCTGGGTGCCTCCATGCCGGGAGGGGCCAGGGAGATCACTTGGAGTTTTGCTGTGATCCTGCCTGCCAGGGGTCGGTGGGGTGGGGGACCCAGGCCGTGGCAGGCTCTGCCACCGGCTGTGGCACTTCTGTGGCCTTGGCTGAGCTGTGCCTTGGACAGCACTTTTCCAGGAAGAGTCAGGCTCAGCTGCTCCGTGCCCTGCTCCTGCTGAAAGCAAAGCAGGAGCCTGTTCCCCTGGGAGACCACAGTCCCGGGGCACTGGCGGGGCACTGGCGGGCCACTGGCGGGGCACTGGCGGAGCGCTGACATTGTCCCCATGTGCGGGCAGGTGGCAGTGGTGCCGGCTGGGGATGTGCCACCAGTGATCTGGCCACACTTGGGTCATTTGAGGGGAGTAAATCTCAACTCCATAGGCATTATCTTCCCAAGTTATTCCCAGTGCCCATGCCAAGCAGAAGGGATGTTTGGCACCAGGTCCCTGTCCCTAGAGAGCCTACAGGGCTCGCCATTCCCAGAGCCATCCAGAGCCCTGCTTGACAGCAACCAGCCAGATTGAATTCCTCCTGTGCAGATCTTCAGCTCTGTTCAAACCTTGGGGTTTCTGTTGTAGATTGATGACTCAGTCAATTGCAATGATGTTTTTATGACCTTTTCCTTGCAAATCCAGCAGCGATCAGAGACAAACCCTCTTGCCTGTGCAGGAGCTCCCCATGGCTGTGCTCTGCTTTGGCAGCCCTGGGTAGTTGTGATGCCCCAGCCTAGGCGACCACAGATGTATCCTGCAGGTTTAGGAGGAGGTTTTTGTCCTCCCTCTTGCAGGTGGCAGGTCTCTGAGCAGATATTCCCTGCCTGTTCCCTGTGCTTGTTTTTCTGATTCGAGTTGTTCATTAGGGCTTTTTCCCATATGCAGTGACCTGGAGAGGGGACCAGAGCAGGGTCAAGCCTGGGGTGGGGGGACAGGGCCAGCCCCATGCCTGGAACACTGGGGAGAGGTGCTGAAGGTGATGGGTGGTATGGGCATGGGCAGCTGTGGAAGATTCCCTGTCCTCTGGACATTCAGGTGACTGTCCAGGGCGGGTCACGGCAGTGCCATGGCAGGGGGCTCTTACATGGAGGTCCCTGGAGCAGCAGGCATGCAGCCAACACGTGTCAGGGCCAGCTGGCAGCAGCTGCAGCAGGCCTAAAGCATTTGAGGAGGAGCCAGGAGCTTCCCCAGCCAGAGAAACGCTGGGCTGTGCCCTGATCCCTGGGTCGAGACTGCAGCTGGTGCAGAAGGGACCGGGGCTTGACACAGGGCACAAAACAGTCCCATGTTTTTCTGATGAAGTGCCTCAGCTCTCGATGCAGCGCTGGCTTCCAGCAGTGTCTGCCTGTGAATGCCACCCCACTGCTAGTTCAGCTGCAGTCTGTTCCCACAGCAATCCCTGAGCGGTGGGGGACTGGATTCTTTCAGCTCTATTTCTGGGGTTTGAGTTATACCAAGCACTCCAAGAACCAAACCCGGAGACTCCAACCCCATCCTTGCCCTCAGAGCCAGCAGCAGCTCCCAGCCTGGCTGCCTCCCAGCAGCAGAGTGGCATCCTAGGGAGCCTCTGGATTCAGCCCCTGCCTGCCTGGGTCATTGTCCCCTGTGTTGCAAAATGCACCCAAATTACTCAGACCTTCCCGGAATGTTTCAGATGCCACTCTCGCCCCTTTGCTCAGCCTGGCTCTGCTCAGCACCCAGGGAGGGAACAAAGAGCATTTCCCAGGATGTGGCTACATCACTGAGATGCTTGAGGATCCCAAAATATTGCTTGTGACACTAAAACCCACCTTGGCAAAGGATGGGGACAGAGTAACCCCCTGCTCCCCATGCCCACAGACCCCTGTTGTGGGAGTGCTGCTGGACCAGGGACGCTCCCGCCAGGCTCAGTGGCTGTTTCCAGGCTGACAAACAATCTCCAACCCAGCATGTCAACAACTATTAATAGATTGATATCCTCTGACCTGGAGAAAGATGTTCCTGTATTTGCAAGGCCAACTGTGGCCTGTCCCAAGCCCTGGGCTGGGACATTGGCTGCAGGAGGAGCTGGGGATGCACTGAGCCAGGAATACCTGGCTCCATGCTCTGTGTTTCTCCATGCAAGAACAGATTCATCTGTGCTTCCTCCTGCTCCCTCACCCGGCTGCAGGGTCCCGTGTCCATATAGATACTGCACTGCCTCCCCCTCTCTACTGACACCAGTTCCCTCAAATTCCCCTGATGAGTCTGGGAATGGGTGTGGGTATCCCAACATTAGGTGCAGGCTCCCTTCCCATTACACCATCAGTAATTCCAAGCACGGTCAGCTCAGAAAAGCACCAGCCCAAGTGCTGTGGCCAAGTANTGTGAGATTCTGGATCAGCCACTCAAAATTTGGCCTCTAACAGGCTGAGCTTGAAGGCACAGTGAAAACCTTTGCTGAAGAATTTATTCCCATGATTTCTTCCAGAGTAAAGGTGTGGACTGTTTTTCTGCTCTGTGTGTGCTTGGTTTCCATGTTTGCGGAGTGCTGAGTGGTGTTTGTGAGCACAGGCGTGTCGGCATTCCCCCGGCACGGCTCGGCACGGCACGGCTCGGCTCAGGTGCCATCAGAACGGGGAAAGCAGCGTTTCTCACTGGCTGAACTTCTCTCCTTTTGAGAAGGGAAAAAACCCATTGCTGCGGTAAACCCTGCTGGTCCCCGCACTTTTTGGTTCATCTTGTCTAAGCAGACCCGTTTCCATGCCAAGCCGGGTCCCCGGAGCGGGGGGTTCTGGCCGGGGCGCGGCGCCGGGCCCGCGTGTGGCGGTGTGGTGGCGGTGGGTGTCTCTGCACTAACGATGCCCCTTTCTCTCCCCCTCCCTCCCCACTGTACATGGTATGTGTGTGTGTCCCCGCTGCGCCCCGCATGGCTCTGCACCCCCGCCCCAGGCAGCCGTGCCCGTCCCGGCCCCGCCCGGCGCCCGGCTGCTGGCGGTACTGGGCGCTCGGCGCGACCCCGCCCGACACCCCCCAGTCCAACACCGCCACCGGCCGCTTCCCCGGCTCCGGCCGGTCCCTGCTTGATGGACGAGAGTTGGTTTGTCACCCCTCCCCCCTGTTTTACTGCAGAGGAGCCCGGCCCCGATGGCGTGGGGAGCAGCCCCATGGAGGACCTGCTCATCGAGCACCCCAGCATGTCGGTCTACGTCACCAGCACCCTCGAGGTGGATGGGGAGGGCGCCGAGGACGATGCTGCAGCGTGAGTGCACTTTGAGGGTGTTTGGGGGGCTGGCAGCCCCAGCAGCCACTGAGTGACCAGGGTGGATGGGCAGTCCTGCCATCCCAAATCCCCACCTGCACCCAGGAGTGTTTCACCCATGGACGTAGTGGGGGGACATCAGTGTCCCCATGCCCACCTTGGGGAACGCCCTGCACATCTGGCAGGGTGCCCTAGCTGGCACCATGCATGGTTGGCAGCCCCCATGTCCCAAAATCCTCTGCTAAGGGGGTCTCAGTAGCATATTTGGATGGCTGTGGGTGCAGGACATGAGCTGGGCATTGGGGTGTGGTGGGAGAGGGCTGTGTCACTCTCCCCTGCCCTCAGCAGGGTCTTCTGGCCCTGCCACCAATGCCACTCCTGCTGATGCCACCCATGCCAATGCCACCTGTCACCCCACCACCTGTCCAGGGGGTTTGCCAGGCAGGGCTTACACTGGGGTTTTGCATAGGTATGGCCCAAGCAAAGCAAACCCAATGGGACAGGGTGGCCTCAGGGCACAGTGGCTCCCTGAAGACCCCTGGGTCCCCCAGGCAGGAGGATGCTGCAGCCCCCTCACAGTTTCCCCCTCCTTGCCCCAGACTGGCTGAGCACGGGGGTATCCTGCAGCTGTGGGGAGTGGGACACCACCAGCTTCTCCTTGCCCCAAACCCCAGCTTAGCAGTAGGGAAATTAAACAGAAATGCCCCAAATGGCCCCTCTGCCACACCAGGCTGTGGGCTGGAGCCCTCTACACCCATTCCTGGGGCCATATCCTCAAGCTCTGCCCTCCCACCAGGGCTGCCCTCCACTGCCCAGCGGCCCAGGAAAAACCTGGAGCACGCACGTGCTGAGCCTGACCGCTGCCAGATGAGCCCTGGCTGCCACTGTGCCGTGGGGTCCCTGCTGTCCCCCCAGTCCCAGCCCTCCAACACCTCCCCTGAAGCCCCTCAGTGGGGCGGGGGAGTAGTAACAATTTGGGGTGAGCTTTGCCCCAGACCAGGAGACACTGTTCCTGGTTAGGGGACAGCAGTCCTAGTTAGAGGACAGCATTCCTAGTTAGGGGACACCATTCTTGGCTAGAGAACACCATTCCTGGTTAGGTGACACTGGTCTTGGCTAATGGACACCATTCCTGTCTAGGTGACACCATTCCATCAGGACTTCTCTCTTTCCAGAGTCTCACTGAGAGCCACAGCTTGATCTCCAGAGCTTCAGGAGCTCCTCAGTGCTGGAGAGGGCAGAGAAGGGCTAAAGGGAACCTGAGACTAGCCAGGGCTCCAACGGGGTCACCGTGGGATGGAGGCAGACCGGGCTCAAGGGACTTAGCCACAGTGGATGTCTGTGGAAACACCCCATTCCTGGCGGTGTCTGGATTTATCCGTGTATCCCAGAGCCTGCCTTGCCGGAGCATCCCTCCCCTCGGCAGGCTCTTGAGGCAGCAGGGCCGTCCCGGGGCAGAGAGTGCGGGGCGGGGGTTGGTGGCCGTGGTGCCCAGCCTGCCGGGGGGCGAGGGCAGTGCTGTCCCGCTGACCCCGCTGTCTCCACAGGGACGTGCCCGAGCCGCGGCCGGAGCGGCCCGTGGCGCACCACGGCCGGGCGCTGGCGGTGAAGGCGGCGGCGCTGGACAAGGCGGGCCAGGCCCAGCGGGTGCAGAAGGCCAAGCAGCTGGCGGAGCGGCACCGCCTGGGCCAGAAGGCGCTGCAGCGGCAGAACCGGGCCCGGCAGCGCCCTCCCCGCCGAGCCAAGCAGCTCCCCGGGGCCTTCGTCCACCAGCCCTGCCAGCGCCACTGCAACTACTGACCTCGCTCCCCGCGGCCAGCCCCGGCTCCGGGAGCGCGGCCCTCACGGACACCGGGGACACGGCGGCGGCTTCACTCCACACGCCGCGCCCGCACACCTGGCCCGCACTCCTCATCTTCCTCCCGCCGCCCTCACCGCTCGCCCTCGATGCCGTCTGGGCCACAATCCCCGGAGCCGCCGGCATGGAGGGCCATGACACCCCTCCCCGACAACCTCGCCAGCCTTCACGTGGGAAAATCAGTATTCCCAGTGAAATCACCAAAATCCTGTTCCCTGTGAAGCCTGTTTGTCCTGATAAGCCTGTGACATCAGTGCCTTTCCTCACATCATGACTTCACGTACAGCCTGGCTGGGATGTCACAGAGACACAGAGCAGGAGTGACAAGAGCAATGAAGCCACAAGATTTGGGATTTTTAGGAAAATCTCATCAATAACACTAAATAATGCTTCTGCCCTGCAAAACCAGCAAATACTCCTCTTCCTTCTTGATTTCTTAGCTACATTTTTACCATGATAAGATAACCCCCCACCACCAGTCCCAAAGGGGCTCATGGTCGAAAGCGCTGGTGGAATCTCCGTGGCCAGGTCAGCCAGGCAGCTCCTGGTGCTTCACGGTGGTTTTTTTAAAATCAACCTTAAAAGGAATCTCAGGAATCAAAGCACCGTCCCAGCGCCGTGCCGGAGCCCTTGGCTGCTGTGCCAGAAGGGGTGGCCAGCCTGGGGTGGCATCACCGTGGCTGGTGGTCCCATCTGAGTGAGCCCTTTCCTCCTGGAGCCAGTCACCTGCCCCAGCCACACCTGTATCCCTGTGGATACACCTGTATATGTGTGTGTATATATTTCTCTCTGTACCTTTATGCTCAGAAGAGGCACTGTTAAGCCAAGGAGTGTTGTCTGTCTGGTGTCAGCCCCTGGAAGGGGGGAGAGGAGGCAGGGATCTGCACAGCTGCTCCAAGGTGGCCAAAGCACGTCGATGGTGGTGGTGAAAGGATGCTGAAGAGGAGGCCAGAAGGAAGAGGCTGAAGTAAGGACAAAGATGGATCTGGGAGCCACTGCAATGGGTCAGGATGGGGCAGACCTGAGCACGAGGATTGTTGTAACAGGAGCTGTGACAGAAACGTCTTCTTTCCCCACTAAAAATTGCATCCTTTCCCATGAAGGGCCAAATTCAACTGCTAGGCAATGCTAATTTTTGATGCAAATCCATCCCCTCTCCATGATGGACTCCTATCTTTGGAAGAACACGGTCCAAGCTTTTCACTGGTTCCAGCACCAGCTGCAATGGCTCCAAACCCAGCAGAAATGTGCTGATCCCCGCCAGGTCCCTCCTTTTAGGAACTGGTTTTGCACCCTGTGCCCTGGGAAAAAGTCCTGCTCATGGCCAGCTCACAGCCTGGATCCTCACCCTCTGAGACAAGAAATACCCTCCCCCCCCAACCTCCTAGAAAATTCTGATTTCACAGGAGATTCTTCCACTCACAATGTTGCAATCCCTTAATATCTGCTGGGGGCCTCAGCTGAAGGAATTGTGGTGAACGCAACCTCAGATGGCTGATAGTTATTAATTCTTTCAATGAGATTAAAACCAAAATGGACCTTCTTAGGAGCAACAGCCCGCAGCTCTGGGCCAGGGTGCCTGGACCGCAGTAGCCAGATGCTGCTGTTCACCTGCAGCATTTCCCCTTCACTCTGCTGCCTTGGCATTCCCAAAAGCACAGAACTGGGGAACTCCCTGCCCTCGGCATCGCCCCACCCTCCTTGGGCCTCACCACAACCTCTGTCCCTTGCCGAGCCTGAGACCACACTGCAGATCACGCTATCCCATCCCTGGTGTCTTCTTGGCGAAGAGACTGACATCTCCTGACTTCAGGGGAGCATTTACATCCTTTGGCTTCCTGGGCTTCAGGAGAAAAGGCCTTTTTCCCCCCTGCAGTGATGCCTGGGATGGGCTGGGAGCAGGGCATGTGCGGGAACACAGGCACAGGTGCTTGTGACCACAGGCAGGGGCTGAGCCCGATCTCCGGGATGTCTGATGAGATGCTGCCTTCCCATCCCACTCTTCCTGTGTCGCTGGATGAGCTGCTCTGTGGCCACTGGGCAGCAGCATTAGAGGAAGCATTTTCTTTTCAGCCCCAATACCCATCAAGAAGTGGAGAAGCCAAGCACCGTCCAGCCCCCAGCCCCTCCACTGCAAATTCTCCTCCTGTGCATCCGAGTTGCTGCCAGTCCCTCCAGAGCACTCCAGCCCCTCAGCAGCTCCCAGAGGAACGGGCTGGGGGGACCTCGAGGCAGATCCTGCTGTGTCTCACCTGCCAGGCTCTTCTGTGCCTGCCCAACTGCTGGAAATGGTACCTTGGGAGAAACCCTTTAAGGAAATTGTCCTGTGCATCCCGGTCATCTGCTGTGAGCCAGAAGTCCTTGGCCATATTCCTGGGGGCCTTGGCACTGCCAAAATGGTCACTGCCACCAGCACCCAGCCCCCAGCACCCATTTTGAGCAGGTGATGTTGTTCCTCCATCCTGGTTTTCAGAAGCAAATTCAAACTGTTTTGTTTTCCTTTTTTCTTCCTGTGCCAGTCTGAGATGTCTTTCACTGTGCCCAGCCAGCACAGGACATGAAGCAGGACTATTATCACACTTTATATCGAGAGTATGTTTATAAAGGATTAATAAATTATTAATAATGTCTTCATGGAGAGATTAATCCAGAGCCCGAGTCTCTGGCAGGTCAGCAGAGTGCACAAACCACAGCAAATGAACTCCTGCAGCTCCCCTCTGTTGTGTGCACTCTTGCCATGTACTAACACCTAACCCTCACCTGCCAACCCCTGCAAGGCGACTGTCACCCCCAGTGTGACCCACCCTCCCTGTGCTGTGGCAAAAGTGTGTTCAACCTGTGCTTTGCCCTGCAATGCTCTGCTCGTGCCCAGCAGCAAGCACAAGGCCTGGCCTGGTCCTGAGCCTCCTGCCCAGTGCTGCCAGAGCAAGAAAACCCCTTTTCACTGAGGTTCTTTGTCTCCTCGAATCTTAAAACAAATGAAAGGTGCTTAAAAACTGAGAACTTCCTGTGTGTGCACCTGTGTGCATGTGTAGATATTTCACAGCCCAGTGTGGGTGTTCAGTAGCTTGTTTTGGGGTGTGGGTAGAATTTTTTAGGGGATTGTTGGGTTTTCTTTTTGCACCCAGTGTTTGTGATGCGCTGTGTGGTGCTCCCGATGGGAAGATGCTGGTTTGCAGGGAGCTTTTGGGCTGGTCCTGCTGGGACAGCTGGGATGAATTTTGCTTTCTTTTCTGTACTTGTGTAGGGGGAAACTACAGCATGGACTCAGGGACAAACCAATGTGCTGGGGTCTTTAAAAATGTCTTTTTCCCAGGTTCTCTGGTGGAATGTGGGGTTTGGTTCTGGGATGTTGCAGGGATGTGGCTTGTGGCAGCACATGGTGGTGAGACGAGCTGCAGGGTGCTCTGACACTACTGTGTGGAAAAGTTGTGGCCTTTGATGGTGGGATCATTCCCGGGCTGCAGCCCCACTTCATTTGTTCATGCCCTGAAAATTCACCTTTACAGCTGCTAGAGTGAGGCTGGTCCCTTTTTGGACTTGCTCGTGAACAGGCAGATACAGATTTTCAGCACTGAGCCTCCGAGGGTTTGGGAGGTGCAGCACAGCTGCGTGTTATGGCCTGACCCACCACATCACTGGGATCAGGAGACAACCAGGATGGGGGAAGCCATCAGAATAACCACCTGAAGAAATGGTGATGCAGGTGTCTGAAAGGAATTTTTGTATTTCTTGCAATGAAAACATAAGAAAGGGAAGAACTCCAGTGGAAAGACCTGAGCAAATCTCTATTCACTAAATGCCAGCCTTGCTGGGCAGTGTGGCAGTGCTGGGCCCAGATGCCTGAGCTGGCTCCCAGCTTCCCAGCCCAGTACTGGAATCGCAGGCTCAGGGGCAGCAGGACACTGGGACAGTCTGGGGCAGTGCTGTCAGCAATGGCTGGAGCTTGTGGAGACAGCAGACCCCTTATGGGGGGAAGGATCTTTCCACCACTGAAGCCCCCATGGCGCTGGGATCTTCTCCAAGCAAGACTTGCATCTCATTGCCTTGTTCTGCTCTGACTGCCCTGTCCTGGCATGAGGGATCAACCCCTGAAGTGTGACAGGATCAGGAGGGGCAGCCCTGCTGGAGAAGTGCCACCTCTTGGGATGAACCAGGACCCCCAAAGCTGTGCTTGCTGCACTGGGCAAGGCCAGGCTGTGGCCATGGCACACTCAGGACCCCTCACCGGCAGCCACAACAAAGCCCTCGCACCGAATTTTGACTCTCGCTTGGCACTGCAAGGCTGGGGGCTGCCGAGGGAGTAGGGGCAAAAGTCCTCCTCACCTGTTGCTCTGAAACTTGCACTCACAAAGCTTTCTAAGAAACTCTGCTGCAAAAGCTTGGTCTGGAAGGAAAACAATTCTTTCCATGGGAGTCAGCATTTCCTTCTCATTGTGGATATCATAAATGCGTAGCTCATCCCAAAGATCACTGCTGTGGGAATCTTCTCTTTTTAGGCGTGTTTCTAATCAATAATTTTACATTTCCATAATACTGGTACTTTTTCGTCTTCTATCCAGCCCTGCTGGGGAGCAAAACACCCACTCAGATGTCTTACCACACCAGTAAGAAAAAAAAAGAGGAAAAAATACTCCAAGGTTCCAGTCTTCAGTCCCAGAGCTTTGCAGTTGCCCCTCTAATCAGTATCAATTCCATTGCCCTGTATAAAGTGAAAATTAAACTTCATGTGAATTTATTGAAAAACAAGTGAGTCCCCAAAGATCAAACATCTAATAATTAGGAAACAGTAAGGAGACGTAAGTCATCTCAAGTCAAGAGAAATGGTTCTCAGCATCTGCCAGAAGGCGCCACCGAGCCCCACTGCCCTGGGAATGGCTGATGGAGTCCTCGAGTCTTCCCTGAGTGTCCGAGTTGAAACAAGAGGCCATCCATGTCCAGCTGGTGCCATGGGGACTCGTGAGCCACCAGGGATTGTCAGCTACCACCACTCCCACAGAGGTCTCTGATGTGCCTCCAGTTTGCTGCTCCTCCTTTGCTGCATGCACTCAGAAGCAGCTGCTGGTGGCAGGGGGGATGCACCAGCACCCCAGCATCCCCCTGGCTTCTCAGAGCTTCCCTCCAAGCCCTTCTCCAGCACTCAACTGTCCAGGCACCTCCTCAGCACAGCTGCTGGCAGGGACGGGAGCCTAAGGAGGGAGGGACACCCATGGCACTGGCAGCCCCTCCCTCCCAGGGGACTGCCATGGCCAGACCCACCAGGGACAGGAACAGCCCTTAAAAGGGGCTGATCCCCTCAGGGCTTGTCTTCTTCAAGATGGAAGACATCTTTCCATCTTTCAAATGTGCTTCATACAAAATCAGTAATCTCCTGTTGTCTTCATGGGCTCCGTCCTCGTCGTATTTCCACCACTGGAGTGGCTGCCACAGGTTGCCTGAATGTGGCTGTAGGAACTGGATGCAGCAGTGGCAGAGGCTCTGCCTGCCTGAGGAGTCCCTCCTTCGGTGAGAGGTGTCCCCAAACCTGCTGGAGATGCCACCTTCTCCTCGCTTGTCTCCAGGATCCCAGGGCACTCCCTAGCTGTGGGCTCTGGAGAGCCGGACAACAGTTGGGCAGGAGGTTTCCTTGTTCCAGGCTGTCCATCAATGCATCCTCCATCTGCCTGTCTTTCTGCTTCTCGAAAACATTTGTCATTAACTAAACCCATAACTCTCTCCTTAGAGCAATGAGGATGATGAGGATGAGCAGCTGTTTCATAGCTAAGGTGGCTCTTAGGTGTGATCATCTTTTCAGTTCTTCTGTGCAGAGTGGTGACACCCAGGTGTCCCCTGACACTCATTCTGAGCTGACACCTCCTGGGCTGGCAAGGGGGTTGCTTTTCCAACCCCGTATTTTGTACAGGGATGCTGCCCCATGCTCCAGAGCATAAAAAGAGCTGCAAAGCTTTGACTGTTGCAGCTAAACCTGAAAATCCTTCTGCCTTCCACTCTGACCCTATTTAATTACATGTGGGGGAGAAGATTTTATTCTCTGCAAATGGAGGGGGAAACAGTGCAGTAAATTCTAAGTGTAGCTTAAAAATGAGTTGCACAGGGGAGCCCAAAGTTCCTCTTCCCTTTCACATTCACCTCATGTGTCCTCGCTGGGGAAGCCATGAGCAGCTGTGCCCAAGTTTCACTGAAATCATCCTCAGCTTCATGCTTCAGGAAGTCTGGGGATGAGGGAACAGCACAAGGCATTGCAGCAAACCAGTGAAATTGCCTCTTGTATCAGAACTGTACTTGTACAGCGCCACCGAGCACTGCAATATTCTATCTGTATGTATCCAGCCCAGGTATCTGCTTGGAAAACTCATGCCCACGCATTACCCACCCCCGTGCTGGACTGACTACATGTGCCTTCACCCTTTTTCATGGTTTGGCATCTTTTTAAAACACAATTACAGAACTTGAATAAATCACTGAACTGCAGTTACAAGTCCTATGCAAGAGGTGACCAGGGAGTCAATTTTCAGTATTTCTGTGTTTCTGTGTTGTTTTCAAAGTCACCACGGGGTTTTTCAGAGAAGCCCAACAGAATGAATGCCCCAAAAAGCATTAAGATTACTTTTGGGTTTTTTTAGCTAAAAAGCATTTAGCATTTTGGATATACTGAATCTCTTAGGCAGCTTTGCAAAGCTCAGCCTAAACCCCAGTTGCTCACTGGGCCACGTTTGGAGAGCGAGCAGGAGCAGGAGCAGCAGGAAGGACAAGCACCAGGACAGATGGTTGGAAAAGGTTGCCTTAAGCCTTCCCTAAAATGCACTGGAGAATGTTCCCGTGCCTCCTGCCCTGCGCCCATGGGCAGCCCGGGGCAGAGCAGCTCCCATCCCGGGCTCTGCTGGACGCCTTACGCGGGGCACAGCCGCCACTCGGGGATCTTGGAGAAGAGGGAAAAACCAGCCTCACGTTTTCTACATCACCTACGCTGTAGGACTGAGACCTCGTCTGAAACTCGAAGCTAACAAAATCCGTCCTTTCTGTGTGTTATGTGTTCAGTTGGTGTAAGCAGGGTTCGTAGGGAAGGGCGTTTCCTCCTCGTAGGACATTGTGTAAACATTTGCCGTGTGTCGACAGACTGAAGGACACGACTGCCTGGGATGTGTTGTGTAGTGTGCCTGTGTGTGTGTAACCTGGTTTTGGTTGTTAGGTTGTAATGCTGTCTCTTGACTGAAAAAAAAAATCTAATATAAAGAAAAATCACAAGAAATAAAAAAAATATATATTTAAAAACTATTTTATGTGTGTTCCTCTAAAGCCTGCAAGTAAATCTGTCTGCAAAATGCTTTAGTTTTTTAAAAAAACTTTTTAAAGTCAATGGTGTAAGAGACAAGGAACAGAAAAATGTCCCCTTTGAAGCAAGGACACACAGGAGAGGGGTTGGCACAGGCTGAGGGGTTGGAGAGGATTTTTTTCCCCCTCCTCATTACCAAACCCTATAACTCAGCAGATGATGACAGAGCTGAAGCAGATGTCGATTGCCCTGAGAAATCCCAGATCAGCCAATCTCTGCAGCATCAGCTGTTTCTCCAAGTACTGTGTGAGATGTTCTCAGCGCCCATGAGAGGCAGAGATGCCTCCAAGGTGATTTAGGGCTTGAAGATGAGGAAAGGCAGAGAGCTGGGACTGCCCAGCCTGGAGAAGGTTCAGGGAGATCCTGTTCTGTGTGTGGATTCCTGATGGGGGGAGTTCAGAAGACAGAACTGGAACATTCTCAGCGCAGGGACAGAGTAAGAGGCACAAACCGAAGTTAAAAATAAAAAAAAAAAAAAAAAAAATTCCACTTAAACATAAGATGCTTTTTCGTTGTAAGGGTTGTTGGCCACAGGAGCAGGTTGAGAGGCTGGGGAGTCTTCATCCTTCGAGATAGCCAAGGCGAGAGGAGACACCGCCATGAGCAGCGTTGGGCAGGGGTGGGATGGGGCTTGCCCAACCCAAGGGCTGTGCCTGCTCCTCCAGCAGAGCCAAGCCAAGGAATACTCCTGGTGTTACACACGTGACCCTCCAGCTGCTGAGAATAGAACTCCAAGGAAATGTTAGGCTAGATATTAGGAATGAAAAAAATAGCCGAGAGTGAACTTTCATAGCTTTGATAAACCTTCTCATGGGAAAACCAAATTTGGCAGCTGGAGACAAAGCCTAGGGTTATTTGGGATGAATGGAGCTCAGGAGGTCCAGTCTAACACCCTGCTCTGTGATTCTGTGACATCAGCCTTGCTCCATGCCTCTTACCTTGTGCACAAATAGGTAATTTGTGATTGTAAAAGCTGACAACTTATATTCAATGACAATTTATATTTAATCAGCCTTCTGAGATATGTATTTTTAAATTCAGCAAGAAAGAAAAGGTGGAAGTGTGTGCACAGAGCCCAGGCAATGGGCACAGCCCTGCTCTGGGAATACTAAGCCTGACCTACTTTCCATGGCAGCACATCCCAACCCTCCACTGCCGATGGCAGCAGAGTTATCCAGATAAAGGGACCCCAGGCTGCTCCCTGGCAGAAGCCTTGCCCCCATGGAATTGGGCCTTTTCCCTGCCTGTTCCTTGCTGGGCAGCCTCTGTGGGGAGCCAGGCTGCTGGGGCTCCTCTCCTCGCTGCACAGCCCCGAGGGCAGCACAGTGCCCTTCCCGTTCTCTCGCTTTGCAGGAACAGCTGCATCAGTTAATTTGTTTGTGGTTAAACAAATTCCTTGCTAAAGCTCCATATAAGGAGCTTGCAGGCCCAGAGCTTGAAATAATCCCTTCAATCCTCCTGTTTGGAATGATGCTGCTGCTGTTGTTGCTAATAATAATTCAACCCAATTTATAGGACAATAACATTTATTTAGAGCATGAGGGATTCCACATTATACAAACCCTTAAATTTATTTTTTGTTTCACTGGTCCATTTCTACAACAAATACATCAGATCTACTATATAATAAAATTATTTACATTTCCAAACAACATCGGGTTTGTTTATAAACCCTCTGACTGCTATTCACATACAGTACTTAAACAACAGCACATTACATTATTTTAATACCTAAAAATGACAACCCTGTATTCTAAATGGTTTATGAAAAGTGGAAACAAATAAATTTACAATTGTCTTCCCCTCCCCTTCCATTTCATACAAACACGTTACCCTAATGTGCTAACCCTGGACTTCACTTTGCAAATCCAGGGGGTTTTAGAAGAACCCAGTTTTTATATCTATTTATCTGTTTTTTAGAAAAAAAAAAAATCATTTATTGGGAACAGTATAATATTAAAATGACTTACTGTACAGAATTTTATTTAAAAAAGAAAAATCACAGCTCAAAATTGCTATTGGTAAATTCACACTCATTTACAAGTCTCATGTTTCCATGCAGTAATTTACTTGGATTTTCTTCTTTTTGACTGCATTGCACTGGCACTCGTTTCTGAAATCAAGAGAAGAAAAAAAGCATGGATACGGAGTTGGTAAGCCATTCCCCAGAGGGGCACAGATTGCCCTGTCATTTTTCCAAACTCACACCAGAGTGGAAACCTCTGGAGAGCAGGATTTCCCCAACACCGGGACGGACTCTTCAGCAGTTGTGACACCGCTGGCCCATCACCCTCGTGCCACACGCCAGGGCCCCGAGCCGCTCTCCGGACACCAGGGGCATGGGTTGGGCATTTATGAGGCCCTAACAGAGCAGCTTTTCAAAGAAGAACCAAATATTTTTTACTGTCCCCTAAGTCCAGTCCCCCACGTGGCACAGGGGAGCCGTATCCCAGCAGGAAGCGCAGCCCCAGGCGCCACGGAGATGGGGCCACACAAGCACTCGGGGAGGTGTTCTGGAGCCCTCCGTGCCAGTTAACAACCCAGTTGTCTGAGTTCTTAGAAAGTCATTAGAAAACAAGTCTCTGCAGTGTACACTGAGCCACGGGAACACAGCTGATGCAGAAAGACACAAATATTAACACCTGCAGAGCCACGGTGACAGCAGATGACATGTCCAGTGCACTTACCAAGGCACTAAGTTTCCATTTCAACACAAAAAAAGAGTAAGGACCAAGGGCATTTGCATCTTTAGATCTTTTTAAAAACGTGATTTTAAATGTTGGCAATGTCTCTTTGGCTCTTCACAATGTTTTCCAAAAACTATTGCAGCTGTGTGTATTTTAAGAGCTAAAAGGGAAAAAAATTTCCAAGCCCATCTAAAATTAGAACAGCAGCAGTACAACTCCATGGCTGTTACACGTGGAATTAGAAAAAACAATCAACATTTCAAAATTTAACAAACTCGAAGCTACAGGAAATACTAAAAGCAGCCCTTGCTGGAAAAGTACTCCAAAAAGGGAAAACACCAATACAGTACCAATTTTCAGAAGAGAAACATCTCCACAGGCTCAATTCCAGCCTGGAGCCCCTCCAGGCAGCCCGGCTGACTTTGAAGTAGGTTCAGCAGCACCAGCTGCTGCCACCCCTGCTGAGGCTCAAGGCTCTGTGTTTGGGAGGAGGAATGGGCCAGCAGCGCTCAGTCCCTGTCCCAGCCCCTTGGGAGCATCACCAGCTCCTCCCCAAATCCTGCACACCGGACTGTGCCGGACACACAAGGACAGGGCTGACCCTCTGTGTGTGCTCTTCTCTCATGGTGACCCTTCTGCCTCCTCCTTCCTGAGGCTTAGCAACGGAGTTCCTACTCCAGCTGGTCAAAGTCTGCTTCTCTCTCCCTGCTGATTGTTTTTTTCCTAATTGCTGTTTTTACAGCTGCTTTAAACAGCCTCTATCTCGAGAGGTAACTCCTCTCAGCCCCACAGTCCCTTTACCATGGATTAGGGGGTTTCTCAGGACACAGATAACACAACAAGGACAGGAGCAACCAAGCCAGAATAATTAAGCTCTGATTCACTAAAGAAAATGTACAACAGAGTAGGCACAGGTGGCAAACCAGGTGACACTCCTGCAGCCACCTCACGAGCGTGCAGCCTTCCCTCCGCCACAAGAGCACCTGGTCTGGCTCATCCTCCACAGCCTGGGAGCAGCTGTGTGCCTGCAGGTAGGGCAGCCCAGCCACGTGTCCCCAGGGAGCTGCACCCAAGCGTTCAAAACATCCCTTGGACACTGCAGCAGCTTCAGATGCACGACTTAAAAGCAAGGATTTTACTTACAGAGGTAAATGAATTACACAGTCAGCACAAACCCCTGTGAGAGTTTTGGTATTATTTAAATTTGATGCACTGTCCTGTTCCCACATTTTCAGAATTTGACGTGTCACTGGTTGTCATCTTTAGGTTCACCCAGTACAGCGTGTGGGACAGGTCACACACTCCAGATCCCCTCAAACTCAGACAGGGATTTTACACTGGCTTCACATTTTTCAAATTTTTTTTTCACAATCATGAAAGAGAATTTATTTTTACAACACAGACTCAGATTCTTCTGCACAGTCCTGCCACAAGAAGTAAATGTAATTAAATTCAGCAGTCACAAAAGTGCAGAACACATAGGTCCCCTGTGTAATCTTTGGGAGTCATTGCACAATGACATAAAGCTGGAATGCTTCTCTGAAACTCTGAAAACACAATATTCTTACCATCACACTTTAGTATCTCCAGCATGGAAATGTTGGCTGAATTCAACTTGACTTCCTTTCATAATAATTTTATATTATCTCTTTGTTCTCTACATTATCTTTAAAATATTGGTTGAATGTTGCTTCTTGACGGTCTCTCTCTACTCTCTTGCATAACTTTGGTCCATCAGCATTTTTCTGACCCTTAAACACAAGAAGCTGACAGAATTAGCTTCAGCCTGGCACTGGGCCATGCATATCACACAAACACTGCATAACTGTTTAAAGACTGTAACCTGGGTAGGAGTAAGGCATGCCAGCACCTGCTAATGCCATGGGTTAATAACTTCAGGAGTTCAGGTGTTGTTGGGAAGCAGAGTTGAGGCTCTGTGCTAGATCACAGCACTCCCTGATGCTCCTGGCTGCCATCCCAGCAGCCTCTGGAGCGTGCCTGAACCATGGCATTTGACTTGGCAAGAGCTGACTGTGCACTTGGGAAGACTTAAGTCTTGTGTCTTTCGGGCTTCAGGAAAAGGAAAATGTCACTTTTTGATCTGAGTACAGTCCTTCCAACAGCAACACATTTCTGCCAAGAGAATTCAACTTCAACTAGGCAGGGTGCTGAACACTACGGTGGCGAGTGCTGCAGAAAACAAGTTCCACAGTGGTACCAGAGAGGAATTCATACAGGATTTACTGCCAGTGCAGATGTCGGGAAACGCTTCAAACACCAACCTGCGCCTAAATCCTTGAAACTAGAGATAAAGCACCCAAAGTGTACGAGCTGCAAACCAGTGCTACGAGGCAGCTACTGCCAGGGTAAATACCTGGGGAAGCAGGTTAGGAGCTGCCCTCTCCCCAGGAAGGGCAGCTGTGCATGTTACCTTTTGCCATGCCGGACGCGGAGGCGGGTCGCGAGGATCTCTTGCGCTGCCCGTTCTCTACAGTTTCCTGTGAAGCGGCAGAATCCTCTGTTCTTGAATTTCTTCTGCTTGGAGTTTTAGACTTTTCACAATTCTCTTTTGTCTCATTACTAATAAAGTGGGACAAAATATTTCTGATGAAGTGTGAGAAGAATTATGTTTTTCTATGCAAGTCAGACAAGCTGGAGGATGGCCCGACACAGGTACCAGTTCCGGACTATTAGCACTGAAGATATGAAATGCTAGAGATACCAGAAGTTCTATCAGATGAAGAATGACCTGAGTAAGCCAGAGTATAGTCCATTTCTATCAAAAATTATCAGAGGATACAGAATTGAGAAGTCCTCAAAGAGAATATTTTCAACATTAGAAGACCAAGAAATTAGATGCATTATAAATTGTCTGCTCTGTTTTCCACAGGTGCCACCATTACTGAAGTCTAGGAAAAGCAAACAGGTTACATTAGAGACTGCTGCAGTATGGGGGTACAGAGTTGAAATTGCAGATGAACATCAGGAGGCATTAAGAACTCTTGAGGGAGTATGCCAGCTTTTGGGTTTGCTGAAAAGACTGACTCCATTGATCCAAGTGATTTCTTCACATATTAAAAAAAAAAGGTTTCTTTAAAACTTTCTTCAAGTTTTAAAGCTTGAAGTCAAAATCCTTTTTTTTTTTTTCTTTTTTTTCTTTTTTCTTTTTTTTTTTTTTTTGTAACAGAAAGCTTTTTCTGCTATAAAATAATAATTTCAGGTACTGTAGAAATCTGTTTCTTGCCACTGAGACAATAAATGGAGTGCTACATTTTGTAATTAAATTTCTCTTTATTTTATCTTTCTTAACCCTGTAAACTCATCCTGAGCTTTGGGTGTTTTCTCCTTAATGCATTAATGCCAGACACTTTCTGGTGACTAAGCAGTTTCAGAAGATTAAACTAAACTTCTCTCCTGTGAATTCAAAGGTAAGTAATTAACTAAATAAATTATTCTGCTGATAATGGAAAAGAAGAAATCTCATTTCAGGCCCTTTGGGTGCCACTTGCAGGATGTCAGGAAAGGCTGGCTGAATCAGAGACTGCAGTGTCACCCTTCAGACAAGCTCTGCTTTGAGGGCAAGGACCCAAACCACACAAACTTTAGGGTTAAGTAACAGAAACCTGAAATAAAATAGTTTCTCAATGGAAGGGGAGACATTCTCAAGCAAGGACACACAGCAGAGGAGACTACGGGTTGTAGATTGTCTCAAACACAAAATAAATACTGAAATCTATTTCCCATAAAGGGAGTATTATGGGCAATCTATAAACTGGATCCCCCAAACTGGTCTCAAACTGGTCTTCTCCTACGGAATTGGGACAGCTGAACCAGCAGTCACCTACCTCAGAGGACCCTTGGAAGGAAGCAAACAGGCATCAGCACCTGAAGTTCAGTTAGTACAGGTAATTTTTACAGATTCTAAACTAAATGCAGAGTGACTGAATCCAGAGCTGGGATTGTCTCATAGGACATCACTTCCCTCCTTTTATAGGAGGAAATCCAAGTTACTCCAAGCAAAAATATTTCTAGTGCTTTAGGTTCCCTAAGGTTTTAAAGGTTTTTTAATGGCTTTAAACTGAGAGTAGGTTTGGATTATATATTAGGGAGAAATTGGCACAGGTTGCCCAGAGAAGCTGTGGCTGCCCCATTCCTGGAAGTGTCCAAGGCCAGACTGGACAGGGCTTGGAGCAACCTGGTCTGGTGGAAGGTGTCCCTGCCCATGGCAAGGGGTGGAACAAGGCAAGTTTTAAGGTCCCTTCCCACCCAAACCATCTGTGATTCTATCAAAGTTTGTCCTGTATGGTTCAGCTCCAGGAACCCAAAGCTGCCCACTGAATCAGCCTTCGCTAGACCCAGTTTGCCTGCAAACTTCCCTTCTTTTCTAGCCTTGCTCAGGAAAGCATCAATCAGAAAAACCCTGAGAAATGCCCTTGTGGTAGTTTGATGTGCTGGGTGAATCTGGAGATGGCCACATGAGGACGCTTCCTTTGGAGAATCTGCTCAGCTGCCAAAGTCTGACCTTCAGCTTCTCAGAAAAATTCTACCCTGAAAAAGACTCACTGTGAAATTTCAGTTTGTCTTTGAAAGATGCCAATCCAAATGAAGGTCGATATGGTTAAATATTCCATTCACAGCTATTCCTGATCTGAGGAAATGTGCTGCATTCCCTCCCTTATGAAGGAAGGCACTGCCTCATCTCCTGAGGAACCCAACGAGGAACTGCCCCTCTTGCCCTGGCCTCGGGGGTCACTCCTCCCATGAGGGCACTGTCCAAAACACAGCCAGCTGTGCCAGCACCAAAAACCTCCCCAGGGGCTCTCACTGGGGAGCTTAGAATCTTCCAAGTAGATCTTGGAAATGGTATTTTCTTCTGACAGAACATAACCACTTGAAATACGATCTTTTAATTACGGAATGCCTTAACCAGGACAACGTGAAGTTTCTACCTGACTTTCCTATCAGGTTTCAGCAGAGTGCTAACAAGCAAATAGAGGAAAACTTGAAAACAATCCTCAAGGCAGAAGAACAAACTTTTGAAATACTTCCTTTCAGAAAACAAAAATTCACATGGCAGCTAAGCTGCAGGCTTTGGGGGGTTAGGTGTGATTTGCTGTGCAACCATCAAGACCCTTCCAGGACATGAAACATCCAGGATGAACCATTGCCAAAAGCACAGACTTAGGAAGAAGTTACCTTTTTGAAATTGCATTTCAGCAATGGTTTAGAACATTCAACTGGCCTGACTTCTCAGCAGGAAAGAAAGGGTATGGCCAAGAAAATGAAAAGCAGTAGCAGAGGTTGAGCAATTGAAGTAAAGAGAAAGGGACTTCTCCCACGAAAGCTATATCTACTCTGAATCTACAAACTATCTCCTTACCTTTGACCAGCAACTACTGCAGCATTTGTCTCAAGCTCTACAAAAGAAAAAGATAGTTTTAAAGTCTGCTGTAGAAGTACATACCCGCTGACAAGGCATGACTAGCTCACATTTTTCTATTAGGTATTAGATCTCAAGGATAAGCTTCTCTCAAAGCAAAGCAAGCCAAAATACCAAATACCACACTGGCCAAGTGCCCAGTCTGATCACAGCCTGCATCAGGTAAGAGGGAAAAGTTAAAGCCCTGCAGAAGAAAACTGTAGAGAAACTCCCTGACAAGGCCTGCACTCTTCTCCCTTTTTAAACTTCCATTTTAGACGGCTTATTTCTTCTAAACCTTCTAGGTTTTATTGGTTTTTAAACCTTAAATGTACCCATCTGGCTCTACGGTGCATGTAAAAATTTGCCTTAACCCAACCACCTCTCACAGCAATACCTTTTAATGACAAATCTCTGAAGCCCAATTGCACTTGTACAGAATCGGAAAATATCTCAGGGGAGATGATGCAAGGAGAAGGCTGACCTGTTTTCTCTCTCTCTCTCTCTCAGTGATTTTATACATACAGATCAGGCTTCCTTTGGAGCCCTCACCTCAGTAAACAGCTCTCCTTTTCAGCATATAAAATGTCAAGTCTTTTTACTGTCTGTCTTTTATTTCTCTCCATATCCACCAGATACCTAAACACAGCCCCTCTCATGAGATACCAGAGGTGTAGGGATTTCCATGGCAATGTCATGGATTAACTCCCTGTGCTTTGTCTCATTGCCCACAGCTCAATCCCCCCTCAAACCTTGGGGCCAGTGGGGCACAAACTGGGGCTTTGCCTTTGACATCCATTTAGCACCCAAAATTTGCTAGAGTGTGCACCAGGAATAGAGGTACAAAAAAAAGCAATAAAATGGGTATTATTTGTCCTCCTAGGGTAAATTTGCGGTGTTGGAACATCAGCCTCTTCAGTGTTAATGGATATAGCGCCATCTGGGAAAAACAGACGTCTTGGGAACAAAGGAAGAACAAACTAAAAAACATAAGGAAAGAGTTACCTTTCTTCCTACCCCAAATTTGAACAGGGAGATTCTCCAAATGCAAAAAATGAATAGCATCAGTGCTTCCCCCAGCAGGAACTGCCCAGTACAGTCAAAGCAGCACAGGGCAACGAGTCGGATGTGAAACAACAGAGTGTATGGCCATCTTTGTTCTAGTGGCAGTTCAAAGAAAACAATGTGGTACAATTTTTACTTTCTGAAAACTATACTTCTAATCAGATTAGAGATGGCAAATGGATGGAGAATGGCACTTCCCATAAGTAAGCCCACATCTATCTGTTCTCCCTACTCAGCTTGGGAATTATATTTTAAAACACTCCGGAACTGACGGCGGAACACCGTGATAATAGATGGCAACACCAAAAACTCATCTGCCAGGGCTCCATCCTGAAACAGCGCTGAGGGGGCTTTAGAAGTTGAACAGAAAAAAAAGGATTACAACTCTAAGACACACTCCCAGCAAGACATGAATACATTTCTATATTCAGAAGGGTACAACGAAAAAAACTACCTTCTTATTAGCTCTGAATAGAACTTCAAAACTCAAACACAATGTACCATCGGAAATCCAGTCCCTCCAATTTATCACTGAACACCTAAAACCTTTCTTGGTGATTTTTTCTTTTTTAACTTTACCCCATCCTGAATCTCCCACAAGGCTTTGGAGACTTCCAAAGCACAACGTAATTAGCAAAGAAAAACAATCCCAAAAGCACAAAAAATAATAAAACCCTCACCCAACCCCCGAACTACCCGGTGTGTTAGTGAGCACTGAGTATGCATTCAAATAAATGCATTTTCAGTTCCAAACATAAAGGGTTTAGTTCACTTCTATTCTGCTTTTTCAAAGGAAGATTTACCTGTTCTTTGAACAGTACTTTCTGATGTTGCAACTGAACTTTTTTTCTGTGTTAAGTGTTGAGAGGATGCTAGAATAAAAGTGGAGGGAAAAAGCATTATTGTCAAAGGGAGTCAAAGGCTTTCCTGTGGTGTGATCAGGCTGGTACAAAATGCTCTCTCTCCCAGCTGACTGCACTTTGGCATTTACAGATGCAATATTTTTAATTTACCCTCCACTTCCTCCCCACCACACACACCTCCCCTTTTTTAAAACAAACTTTGGCAAAACTATCCCAAGCAAGTTTTTGCAAACTAGAATGAGTGGTGAAATGAAGTATAAACCACATTTTAAAAGGTAACAGTTTTTCAGCAGACTGAGACATTAAAGGAAAGCCTAAAATTTCAGGTTTAGTCTCCTTTATTTTAATGCTCATTTCAGCAGAGATCTTTTTTAATGAATCAATGCCCTCACTCTTTCAATTTAAGTGCACAATATGCTTCAGAGTTGCCCTTGAAGGCCTTTGGCAACAAGATGATGTGACTTAACATCAGGCTGCCAAGTGAAAAAAAACAGATGGAAAATAATTTTTGTTGGGCTAATGCTTTCTAGTCTTCTATGTGACAGTGAACTTAGACAGAACAGGAAGACAAAAAGTTAAACGTTCCTGCTTAAATAAAGAACATCACTTCCATTTTTCTCCTAGAAATTCAGAATTCCTTCTGTGAAGCTCAAAGGTAGCATTTCCATTTTCCAGTGGCATACAGCTGCAACACCCAACAGCCACGGGAAAGTCACACTCATGCTGAAGTCTTCAGTTCCTCTGAATTCTGTGGATTTTATCATCCATGATTTCATCTTCTGTGTCTAATTCATGTTGTAAAGCACAACACTCAGCTCACTTCAAGAGTGATGGGTTTATGCCCACACCAGATTCAATAGATTAAAAATGGCAACAAGAAAGAGCATCACTGTCATATATAAAGACTGTCAGATGCTCAAATTAAAATAGCAAAGCTCAGATGAGGAGGTATTTTATGTTTTCAAATTGAATGCAGTTAACTTTTTCATTAATTTCTCTGAAATGAGCATTTAAGTTTTTCCCTAGACAAAAGGGGTTTTGGTGCGGGTTGTTTTTTTCTTCTGTTCTGGAGGTTATTCGGCAATTTCCCTAGAGGATAAAGGCTATTCAGAGAGTGAAATAGTATTATTAGGATTAACTGAAAATATAATAATTAATAAATTGAAATAATTTACAAAACCAAATGTCTCTGGTAAGACCAAAGCAGAATACCAGTGTATCTATCGGTGTAACAGACACCCTTGTATTTGTCATTACCGATACATCCACTTTTCCTCCTTGCTTCCAAGTTACATGAAGTTACTCCTGTTACTGAATCACATGTTCATGACAAATACCCCATTGAAGCAGTAAACGGAAAGTGAAATAAAACATCTGCGACTCGAATCTTGGCGAACACGAGCCTGCGTATCATTCAGCTGTTGGAAACACAAAAAGCAGCTGCCAGCCTTGGCTGCAGTGCCTACATTTTACGGCGCTGACGGAGAGCAGCCGCTGGGATTTCCCGAAGCGCCCTGGTTCCCTGCAGCCCCGCACTCACCTGCGCTCTGCAGCAGCTCCGGGGGTGCTGCGGGCTTCTCCTCGGCCCCGGCGCTCCCGCTCTGCTCCGGGCCCCCGCCGGGGTTGCCGNGGCCGGGAGCGCGCAGGGGCCGGGAGTGCTCGGGGGCGCGCCCGGGGACGCGCAGGAGGGAGCGGCCGCGGCGGGGCTGAGGCTCGAGCTGCCGAGCCCAGAAGTGCTCTGTTTTGTAAGACTGGGTGCTGGAGGTGTCCCACTTTTGTTATCGAGTTCTGCTGGTGGTTGCTCTGTTCCCAAACTATTTGGAACCGCCGTTTCTAGTGCCTGACCTTCTGCTTCTCCATCCAAAGCATACTGCTCTTCCCCCTTCTCCAACGAGCCAGTGACTTTCTTGCACGCTTTAGTCAGCAGGAGTTGGCCAATTTTGTCTACTTTCCCCTTTCCCTTGCTGGATGAAACAGGACTGCGCCTGTTCCCAGATCCCGGGCTGCCCGTAAGCAGAGGGGAAACAACAGGTCCTGACTGCGCTGCTGGCACAGGGCACTGCTCACCCGACCCAGCACCTTGGGAAGGCTCCTCTGGGCTGAAGTCCTTGGCTTGCTGAGCAGGAAGGTGGGAAGGAGCAGTGGAAGGAGTTGGAGCCGAAGAAGGCAGCTGGACAGGAGATGCCAAGGGATTCAGAACGAGCGATCTGCTGGTGGGGATATTGGACACAGGACTGCTGGATGAGGTGCTGGGAGGAGCGGGCGCAGAGGAGAACTTGATATTCTGTGGGATATGCAAAGGACCAACAACTGCGACCGACTGAGGCATCAGGCTCGAGTTAGAAGTCATGGGGGCTGCTGGAATCGTGCTGGACTGAGAGCCCTTCATCACCTGGATGATTGAGGATGAGTTTATAAACACAGGCGTGATGAACTGTGGTCGGGCGTTGGACTGAACCGCAGACTGTCCCTCTGAAACCATCACCTTGCTCCCCACATTGGGCATGGTGACAACAGTGGACACTAATGCAGATTGCAAGTGGGATGGCAATGGAGCTGATGTATTAGCAGCAGATGTAATAGGGTTGGAAGTCACAAAAACTGTTATCTGGTTGGGGGGTAAAGGACCTGAAATAGAAGAAGAGCTAACAGGCCTCTGCATTACTGGAGGAACACTCTGTGCCACGCTTGAGTTTACTTCTCCCGGTTCCTGGTGCCCTGTATTTGGACAGGGCTCATTATTTTGAGGCAGGCTAAGTGAATTAGATGGCTCCTTGCTCAAGGATGAATCCTGCAGTGGGGGAATGACAGCTATCTTCTTTAGCTCCTCGCCTGTGGAGGCTATCGGTGCCATTTCAAGACCAGTCAGCCCAGGGGGTTTAATGGTCACATTAGGAGCTCCAGAATTGTCAAGAAGTTGACTTAGAGAAGTTGGTGCCTCTCTCATGGCTGGAGATACCATGGTTTTACTTTCCTCCATGACTGGGAGCTTACTGCTGTCTAAGGCTTGCCCATCCTTTTTTGCCTGTTCTTCAGGAGCCAGCACTTTCATTTCTGGAGTAGGAACACCTTTCAGTTCAACACTGGGCTGGTCTTTGTTACCTTGGACACCTTGTGCACTTTGACTCTCAGTATCCTGAGGCACACTAAGGCTCTCCTTATTGTCTTCAGGAATGCCAGTCACAGCAGGTACAGAAACTGCAGGATTCTGGTTACTTAGCATGGAATTATTTTGAAAACTTGTAGTCACAGGTGTTGGCAAAGAAGAGGGACCAGCAATCATATTTCTTTGTAATTCCATGTTCTGCATGAGAGATGGATTCTGCTGAGTTGTCAATGATAATTTGGCTGCTTTTGAATTCTGTCTGCCAGGGCTTGGCATAGTTTTCCTACTGGATCCAGGACTGGACCTTCGACTATTGCTTGGACTTGCTCTCTTTGTTGCTCCAGCGTTGGTTTGTTTGCCCGAATTAATGACCACACCTTCCAATTTGTGTGACTGTGAGGCAGTAAAACTGGACTGATTGTTAATTGTGAGATTTGATGGGGCTTGTCCAATGGCCTTTAAAGTAGTGGGATTCAGACCCTGCTGATCAAATCCTCTGTTGAGACTAGGCCTGGGAGGTAAAGGAATATTGATCTGGGGAGGGAACAGACCAGCTATAGAAGCGTTGAGCCTCTCTGGAGACAGGCTGATTTCTGAGGGTTCTGTGCTGGGTGGACGGTTATTAGGAGTCTGAGGGTAGTACGGCCTTGGGCTTGCTCTGTTTGGGGTTTTAGGCCTTGAAGTTTGTGATGGAGCAGCAACATTTGGAAAATGGTGTGTAAGAGCACTAGGCAGAGAGCTAGACTGCTGCTGGGGACTTGCACCTTGGGCAGCTGAAAGTGGGGATGGTCCAGGCTTGGGTCCTGTCATCATTAACTGGTTCTGGGAAACGACTAAATGAGATGTCAGATTATTCTGAGCTCCGGATGTTGGAGGGCCCTCAGCTCCACCTCCTTCTGGCAGAGAGGACACTGATGACACCTCTCTGAGGGGTGAGCTGGAAGGATTCTGTACATTATCTGGATAAACCATTTTTCTAGCACTATTTCCCAGAGGAGGATTGCCTGGCAGGGCCATTCTCTGTTTGTCAGGAGATGGAGGCACTGGCCCAGGCCCCTGGAGATTCACCATCACTGGCATGTTCCCGCTCTGCTGCATCGGCATCCGCTGAGCATCTGGGTTCAGGGGCCCCCTGGGGGGGTGAACCCCCTGGGGCACAGGCAGCCTGACTGATTTGGGATCCTGCTGCATCATCAGCATCATCATCATCTGCTGCTGCTGCGGTGTCTGTGGGGGTGCCTGACCTTGCTGTGGGGCTGCCTGGGGCTGCTGCTGCTGCTGCTGCTGCTGCTGGGGCTGGGGCTGCTGCGTGTGTGGCATGAGCTGAGGTGGCATCTGCTGAAGTGGCCTTTGCTCCACTGGCTGAGATGGATAACCTAAGACAACAGGATGACACATTCATTAAAATCAACCAAAGATCACAGGAAGCAGAATTTTTGAAACAAACAGGATTGGATAGAAAGTACAGCCTGGAGCCTGTTTATCTTGGATGAGAGCCACATTAATAAAACAAGTTTTACAAACAAGGCCAAATACTTTACTTAATTAATAGTTTTACTTAATGTATGACTTGCATGAGATTTAACTGGAGATCCCTTAATGCATTGTATCATCTGCTAAGCCAGGTTCACACCACCTGACAAGTCTCTACAACTGCCCATGGGCTTCCTTTCACTGTTACTCCTTAAAACAAAGTCTGACAGCCCCCACAGGTCATGGACCAGCACACCTGCTACAGACCTGACATTTGCTAGAGTACAAAGTAGAATTTGCCATGTGTTACTCGTGCAAAAACATGCTAAGAACCCCGTGTGGTTCATAACATAAATCCTATTGCAGACTTTAGATTTAACCCTCTCTACGTGCAAAGGATCATTCCAACTACAACCCCTGTTTCTTCTCAAAAATCAGTTATTGGTCAATGCTAAATTTTTAAGACATCAGTCTGTGCTACAGTTAGAAATACATTTTTATCAATTGTGTTACTGTTGAATAACTCTACAGTACTCAGTAGGAAACCTGCAGGGTGATACATGAGAATGTGGCCACCTCTTCATTTTGAGCTAACCCAAAGAAAACACTCAAACAATGGTACCAGTTACTTACTAGGAGGAAAAAAAGGTTGAACTTGAATGTGTGATAGCACAAAAAAAATAGAACTGTCACAAAGATCATTTAAAAGCTCGCCTATAGTTATTACATTCAGATAACCCACAGAAAAATTCTACTACCTGGTGGCCTACTTGCAAAATCTGAGAGTTTAGGGCCTGACTTATCTAAATTCATTCCTTGGTCTCCAGACATCGACGACTGATCACTCTCCTCCAGGCCAGCTGGACGTGATTCTGAAGAACTGAAAGAAAAATAATTGCAATTAAGAGCCAGCCCCTACATCAGTGTTTGATTTCTGCTTTTATAACTAAGTACTCAAGTAATTAATTCCTAGCACTTTCCACAGACTTGGAATAACCCACTGAAATGCCTCTGATGTAACATGTGAGACTGGAATACACATCCCGGGTCTGTGCAGAGTCACTGTCTCAACTACTACGGAAAAGGAAACAAGTTGGCTGTTTAAGATGTGTTGATCTTAAACATTTATTTCTACCTTGAATCTCAGCTTTATAACTAAGAGAATGCCAGTGGATATTCCAAATGATGGATATGTATTTCAACTAAACAGGCTTCCCTATGACATCTGTATGGATAAGCAAGTGCTACGGGTAGATGCATTTTTAATTTATTTTAATGGCAGCACCTTTTCTTCCAGTACTGCACTCAGAAGTGACTCACTGAGGGTATCCAAGACCTCTGATAACATCACAGCACAGCTCCACTGACAAGTCAGGCATTGCAGTCGCCCTCCAGAGCACAGACCTGGGTGGGACTGGAGCTCTGTACGTGATCACACGCTGGTCTGGGATGGAAGGGACCTTAAACCCCATCCAGTTCCACCCCCTGCCATGGCAGGGACACTTTCCACTGGCCCAGGTTGCTCCAAGCCGGCCTGGGACACTTCCAGAGATCCAGGGATAGCCACAGCTTCTCTGGGCCAGGGCCTCCCCACCCTCACAGGGAACAATTCCTTCCCAATATCCCATCCAAACCTGCCCTCTGGCAGTGGGAAGCCATTCCCCCTTGTCCTGCCCCTCCATCCCTTGTCCAAAGGCCCTCTCCAGCTCTCCTGGAGCCTTCCCTTCTCCAGGTGAACACCCCCAGCTCTCCCAGCCTGGCTCCAGAGCAGGACTCCAACTCTTGGAGCACCTTTGTGGCTCCTCTGGACTGGCTCCAGCGGAGTGTCCTTCTTGTGCCCCTGAGCTGAAGGCAGCTCTGCAGGTGGGGTCTCACCTGAGCAGGGCAGAGGGGCAGAATCGCCCTGGACCTGCTGCCCACGCTGGGGGATCAGCCCAGGACACAGGCGGTTTCTGGGCTGAGAGCGCACATTGCTGGGTCACATTCGGTTTTTCACCCACCAGCACCCCCCAAGTCCTTCTCCTGAGGAATCTGATGCTTCAGGAGATTCTCTGGGACAATTTAAAATTGTTCAGACTCAATGCCCAACACTTCCACTAAATCAAGACAGCTTTTGCAGACTTACAAAAGCCCCAAGTTTCCATAGCTATCAATATATATGGTCAGAGGATGTAAAACAAAGAGGGATGAAGAACAGAAGAACTAAATTGCTTATCACCTTCATGAACATATGAAGGCTATGGGGAGAAAAGGTTTTTCTATGTAAGAAAAGCCCTAAGCTAAAATTAAGACACCAAAAAAAGTACACTGCCAACAAAGAGAGGCAGAATCATGCAGAAATGCCATGGACAAAAGTAACATTTCCAGCAAAATATGAAGTTGAAATACATAAAGGTGGGGAGATCTATTCTATTTAATTTTACTTGAGAGGAACAGTTTCTGGCATCTGTACAGCTGACATAGAGACACCCTGGCCTGTCCTACTGATCTATCAGCTACCTAATCAACCTCCAAAAAGCAGCATATGACTGGAAATCCCTGAACTTCTATGGGTCAAAACTGGGGAGAACATCAACCAAGAGAGAAGAAAGGTGAAAATGGGGCAAACACAGAACTGTTCCAGCCACTGCTGCTGAGGGCAAGTACTGCCAAGGAAAGCACCTGGAGTGAAATGCTGTGTCTAATCCAGCACAGAACCAATTTTTGTGATGCAGGTGGTGTAGGCTTACATGGATTCACCAACAAATTTGATGAAAACTAGCAAAATGCAGAGACATGCCCCAGAGCATTATATTAACAGCCACAAATGAACAAAATATCTGGCAGCAAAATCACTCGGAAGAGCTGCAGCCTTTGGTGCAGGTGCCAGCCATGTGAACTGAAAGGATGCCTAAAATTGTGAATGCAATCTCAAATTTGTCAATTTTGCTATTTACTTACAATGGTGGGAGATTAAAAATGCTAAAGTTCAGCTCAAAGCTGATACACAGCATCACGGCACAGACAGGTTTAACCTAGAAAACAAACCTGGTGCACAGCGGATCCTCAGCAAACACCTCCTGCCAGATGGGTCTGTGCAAATCTGGCAGAACAGACCCGAGCTTGGTTTGCCAGCAAAGAGCAGCTATGGTAGGAAAAGCTGCTTCTGTCATTGCTGGAAAATTTAAACATCAACAGAATCTCAAATACAGCTGAAATTCACCGGGCATGTTTAGCAACCACCACTCATGAAAAATAACCAGAATATGAATAACAAGATGTTTGTGTGAGGCACAAAATATTCCATATTTATTCTTCTTTTCTATTGCTCTAGATGTGGAAAAAAAAAAAAAACGTAACTGCACTCCAGGTACAGTCTGGATTGTCAGCAGCAGCGCCTCTACTCCACCAGCTGCACTCTGAAGTACAACCTTCAGATACAAATCCCTCACCAGAGTGGAGAGAAAACTCCAGGAAAACCCAAACCAACCAAACCGAAAAGGTGGCAGCTGCAGCATAAGGAGAGCAAACAGACAATGACAGCCCACGTGTGGCAGAGCCAGCCCAGGAGCAGCAGCTCTGGTGGAGCAGAGGCTCCTCCCCTGCTGCTGAGGGAGGGCATTTCCCAGCTCTGCCAGGGGACTGGCACCCCCAGACCTGCAGTGAAACCCTCGAGTCCGGTCGGGAAAAGCCTCTTTGTCCTGCAGTGCTGTCACCACCTGCTCTGGACACTGCAAATGACCTTCCAGAGTGGATTATTTGTTCTGCCAGTGCACAGGGTGTTCATGGTCTGTGCACGGGGGAACATTAAACAACTGCTTGATCGTGCATGGATTTAATAGAATTAACCAACCTGTTTTATCCACAATCCCATTTCATCTAGCATCTTGTTCCTCAGTTTACATCCCATTACCCACAGTCTTCAGGTTCAGCAGACAGCTGCAAACACTTTTAAACAACCAAAATGTCCTGGGTTTCATTCCAATGCAAAGTTGCTCAATTAAGCAAACCCTTGAAACTATTTTAGACTCAGCTGAATAAACTCTTTCAATAGCTCACTTATCCTATTTACATTCCAACATGACTCAGTCTGCAATCCATATTACTAACTGGACTTTTGTTACTATATTATTATTTCTCAGAAATTATTTCTTTTTAGTGTTTTTATCAAATTAGCTGCATTTCCACACAAAGTTTGCTACTCTGAATTCCAAAATTTCTGAGGAAGAATGACAGAGAGGAAGCTGAGATGAAAAGCATCCTATTTGCTTCTAATGCAGGAGAAAGTGATCCAAATCCGATTTAATTCCTGCCAATTCCAAGACAGGAAAATGCTGAGCTTGCCTAATGATGTGAGGGAGGCTGAAAGTGAGGGAGGCAGGGAGGTGTTACAGGCAGCTTTCACTGCAGTCTCCCTCCTTTTGCTGGAGAATAAACTCAGGAGCTTTTGTAACAACAGCTCCCTTCTTAGTGCTCCTGTAAGGATCAAGTATTTTATATAGTCTATGCAGAACCAAAATGCTCATCCATATCAGAACAACATTCTGGTTCCCTTGTTAATTACACCAAAAATTGATTCAAAGCCTTATTTAGGAGCTGGAATTGAGCTGTCATAGCTCATTAGAAAAGCTGTAATTTAGATGACTTCTAATGTGAAAACTTATTAATAAGCAAACAGTCTTGTGAGGCTTTGCAAGCTCAGAGAAAGAGCTTTATAGATCCGTTTATTGATACTCCCAGGCCACACTAAGGCTGGGTGCTCATCAGTAAAACCAATGAAAACAAAATCCTAAGAAGAGTTTTCTTTAATAATGAATGGATCTTTTTCTCAGAAGAGGGTGCCAACTCATCTGTTCCCCATGAATCCTCTGTCACTTCCACAGCAAGGCAATTGCTACAGCAGTGGTTACCATTGTTTTATTGGAATCTCTTTGGACTGGAGGAACTGGTGTCTGTGTTAGGTTTCTAAGTCATCCCAAAGCTGCAGACTGGCCACACACTTGGTTCTGGCCACGTTACTGAGCCCAGGTTTCCACATCTGGCCACAGACTGTGTCCTCCTCCAGCTGTAATCTGAGATCACACAGCAGCAGTGAGGACCTGACAAGCCATACCGTGACTGCACACAACTATACAGGAGAGGCTGGAAAAGCTTTTTTCCAAGGCCTATTAAATTAGCATGCTTAGCTTTACCTGACAGCATTTCTGCATTTTATTGTTGTACTAGTTAAGCCAATTAATGATTGTCACAAAAGATCACTTGCTATAGATGATGTGAGTTGTTTCAGTCTGCAATTAAAATGTCCACGAGATTATGAATTCCATCTTCACGAAGGAATCTTGACACTGTGCAGAAAATGCAGGCTGGGGCTACACACTGAATAACCAAGGGAAAAATTAAAATACTGAACAGCTGCTTAGTATTTGATGCCATCTTCTCTTTGCACTGAACTGAACAAGTGTCCCTAGGAAAGGCAGCATAAACTTCAGGTTAGAGACATAATGATTAAAGAGACCAGACTGGTGCAATCAGAGCCACACCAGGAACTTAATGTGCTATTGCCACCTTTTTGCTTGGTTTTAAGTATTAAATTTTGACATTTGGCTATTTCTGTGTTATAATTTTCTGTGCAAAGGTTTTAATTTTTCCTGTTTTTCCCTGATTGAAAAAAATCCCCCAAAGTTCCATCAGGTGGATTCTTTCAATGCCCTTGGGGCTTATCTGCAGCATCAGGATAATTAGATAAAGCGTATCTGCTGTCACCATTTGAGCTGAATAATGGCACAGCAGCAGGGTGTGGCACCCCCTGTGCTGGGTGGCAGGTAGTGGACTGTCAATGGCAAATGGTTACAGGACAGCTGGCCAAGGAAGAACATGCTGGCCAAAGAGGGAAGAAGAGATTCTGCAATTTTGTATTTTCATTAAAAGAACACATTCATTCACTATCTTTCAATCTTTTCCATTGGCCTCCTCCCTCTCAAGAGTTGTGGGGTTTTTTTCCTTTCTAATCTCCGCTAGGTCAGGCAGACCAGCATTGCTTGGACTTGTTAACCTCATACTCAGAAATTACCAGATTCCTCCCTCTAAATTCTAGCAGCAGCTTCAACTGAGAGAGAAGTCCAGCTCAATTCCAGGCAGAAATGTGTCAGGATATGCACACAATTCAGGAAACAACCCCCCAGAATCTCTACCGCACATGTTACACAGAGGCTTCTAGTTCTTCTGAACGTACTTCCCACCCTTTGATCATGGCTGTCAGACTGCTTAGAAAAGGCAGCCTCCTCTTCCAAGGGCTGTGGCACCATGGGCCACATGCTAAGCTTCCTTCACCCAGCAAAGGGAAGGAGCAGTGCTGGTAAAATTTGGTTTATAATTGAGTTTGGATATTTGCATGTTATTTTTAATTTTGAACAAACATTCCAATGACAGACTCTTGAGAGAAACTGCTACAACACAAATTAAATACAGGTCCTTTCTCACCCATTACTTGCTCATAAAATATTTAACAAGGTGCCTGTGGAGCTTCTTCACGCCCGTTATAAAAAACACTGTAATATTAAACCTACGTTGTTTGTTCTAGCTGTTGATTATTTTTCTTCTTCCTTGGAGGCTTCTTCTTCTTTGGCTTGTTGGCATTCTGGTTATTCTGTTTGTTGTTCACACCAAAGTGCCCTGCTGAGATATCGCTCTGGAGGAGGTTAACCAAGAGCGGACTTGTGAGCGTCACATCTTTATTGACAGGAAACACGGGATTCTGCCCACAGGAAACCTGATTCCCATTAGGAGTTCCACTAAACCCCGTATTGAAAGGCAGCCCATGGCCAGAGAAATGATTCCCTGAAGCATTGTTGTTTCCTTGCATTCCTTGCATATGAGAAGGCACCATGTTTGGCTGCTGCACAGGAACCTCAGGTAACATCTGGGTCAAGTTCACATCGTTGTTTGTTGTGGTAGCAGTATCCCCAAGTTGCTGAGAGATGTGAGGACCGGGTCCAGTGGGTCTTAAAACTTGCCCTTGAATTCCCATCACCTGAGAAGGATTCCCATTCACGGGGCCTTGCTGTGCCATCATCTGCCCAGTGAACTGCACCATGTTTCCTTGCATGTTTGGGGTTGGTCCTCTCATCAGTTGAGCTGGCCCCGTCATAACGTTGGACTGGTTTTGAGTATTAAAAGGCTGTTTATTTCCTTGCATCTGAGTGGTCATCATCTGTTCCATCATTGAGTTTTGCTGCAGCAAGACCTGGCCCTGAGGTCCCATCATCTGATTGTGTGTGGACATCATCTGCTGTCCCTGCTGGGGAATCATCTGTTTGGGTGGGGTCATCCTTTGGGGAGAGGGACCAAGGTTTTGGTTTTGTGGAGTCACCATCATTTGGCCTTGTGGCATGAGCTGAGTTCTAGAAAGTATCATCTGGTTTTGAGGGTTCAGCGATCCCTGAGCCTGAATGTTCACCATCTGTCCTTGAGAGGACACGATTTGCTGATGCATCCCCATGAGCTGGGACTGTGGTCCTTGCTGAGGCTGTCCCTGCATGTTGCCCATGTTAACCTGTGGCACCCCACTAGCACCAGCCTGCTGGTTGTTCATATTTCCATGAAGTCCCATTAGATTGGTCTGCATCATATTTGGTGGGCCATGTGCTGCTTGCATCTGAGTTTGAGGAGGTCCAGATCCTTGGCCACCTTAAGAAAACAAAAAGAAAATACCAGTAAGAAACTAACTGGAGTGGTGTAAGAGGTTTCACACCTTTTGATGTTGAGTATTCCAACTTTCCTCCCTTTTCCAATAAACTGGAGTATTTCACATTTGCAGTTCTGAGATGCAACATCTGATGCTAGATACACGTTAGTTGTCAAAACAGAGCACCACACATCTCAAAATAAACACTCAGACTGGTACTTCCCTCGTACCCACTGCAGAAGACAGAATAAGAACTTAATTTCAGTTGTTATCTGCACCTAAGTTTGAAAATCTTCCATAACGTCACCTAACTCAGCAGAATGATTCCCAACCAAAATAAGCTTCAAACCCTGAGGTTACTTTATAATGGATTAAAGAATAAATGCACACAGATTACTGATGAAATGACATTACCAGGGTATCTGCAATCCAGCCAAAAGACTAGTAACTGAATTGTTAAATGGAGACATTTGTGAACTAAAGATTTCATTTCCACACTGTAAGCAGACTTCCAAAACTTTTGAAGGAAGTAATGAATAATCTTTTCAAAGCAGAACAAGATTATTTTGCTTTTCTGCTTTTCAGATAATTACTTTTTTTTTTTTTCTGGAGAAGTTCCTTTCGTGTTGTATCTTTACTACCCCTGACCTCCAAATTTCAGTGCTACCTTCCACTCAATTTTTTAACAGCTGCTTCTGGAGCCCAGACCCACAGTCCTCATCAATAATAGTAGGGTTGTTTGAGAATCATGAGCAGCCTTATGCTTTCTTTTTCCTCATCCAGCACTACACCCAGAGTGCTGCTGCAGCCCCAGCCAGCAGCTCCCCGTTAATGGCAGGAATTTAATGGTTTGAGATCCGTGTGACACAGGAAAAGGCATCATGTGCTACAAATGGAAAATGGAAGAAGCTGAGGAACGCCCCACTGCAGTCAGACCTGTGTGCTGCACGTTCTGGCTGGTTTGCAGCTGCAGCGCTCCGCTGTTCCCTGGTGTTCCTGGAGCTGTGGAAGGCACCTGACCTTGCAGGAAGTTCTGGTTAGCCTGGCCTGCAGGGAACCCCGGGGGGAGCCGCTTGGGCATTCCTGAACATGAGAATTTTCTGATTAGTAAGTATGGAAAACGGGAAGGAAAAAATAGACAAAATCTATAATTGGAGAATACCTTTGAGTCTTTGCTGTCATGTGACAGGTTAAGGCAGAAAGTGTTTTTTGCCAATATACAAAAGCCACTGAAGACATTTAGAGTTCTTACCTGTGCAATAATTCTGTCTAACAAATTACTATGACTAATTTCAAACTGTAATTTAAGTACAAAACCTACTGCCCAGAGAAGGCGAGAAGTCCACATTTGACTTTTTAGAAACTAGAAATTAAAGTTACGTGGTTTGTTGGTTTCTGCTCTATTGCATCTCACCTCCTAGCAGGCCTTTAAGTTACTGCATGGACACAAACACAAATATCTGGCATTTCTGTTGGTGATGTGCTCCTCTCACCAACTCTGACAGTGCCACACCAGGCACACACTCCCTATCAGTGCTGTTGGGTGCACACTTCTCATCCCAGAGAGGTCTGAGCAACCTCATGGTTCTGCACATCCAGACCTGCTGCTCATTCATATAACTCTGCTATTCCTGCTGCAAGACCAAGCAATTCTGTCAGGGCCTTATCTGGCACCACACCCACACTTTGGCACATCCAAACAGCACTGCTGCCCTGGGAAAGAGAGAAAAACCTCCCCTCTACCGGCCAATGTGAGCAGCAGCGTGGATGGATTTAAGAGAACCCACTGCTTTTTAACTCACTGTCAAACACACAATGCCTCAGAAGCAACCCTGCCCATCGCCCCCTTTTATTTTCTGATCCAGTGCCAGAATATGACTTCTACAGTTACAGCTTCCTTGCACACCTAATTATACTGCTTGTGCTCATTATCAGGTCTCACGTTGTAATTGATATTTCAACATAATCAAATCTACAGGTCAAACACCAAATACATCTGTAAATACAGAAACAGATTTTTTGAAACACCACATCACTAGACTCTGGTTTTAGACCTGCTAAACTTTTAGGGAAGTTTTGCACACAGGAATGCTTGAAGCAAGAAAAAAGGAAAGTGTTAGCTTGCCCTATTCCAAATCTGATATAAATTCTGGTTGGCTAAATTGACTATGTGAAATACAAAGTGTTTGAATGCATTCATTTACACCAAACCTTTAAATGCAAGGTGGCTTAAAAATGGAGAGATCTATAATGACAACTTAAATTAACATATGAATTGCAGCAAAGAATGAGCATGCACAGAAATCAGGCAAAAATCTCAGCAGTGGGAGCAACACAGCTTTGCTGAAACCAAGAATCCTGTCTTTTAAAATCAGCTGAGGATACAGCTCACAGCAGGATTACTGATTCTAGCAACAATGTCTACAACGAGACCAAATAACATATTTTGATAGTTTATTTGTGGTGTCATTTTTAACTCAAGAAGTAGGGGTTTGTCTGTAGTAGGTTTACTTAGGAAGGGAGGAGAACAGGGGGATTATACTGGCTAAAGGTCATGGCTAAGATTTCTGATGGGGACATATGGTTAGTGAGGGAAAACTGTAGGGAAATGTGACTATAATAAATAATGAATAACCTCTTCCAAATGGAGACAAAGTAAGACATAGCAAGTGTAGGGCACTGGCAGATCCTAAAAGGAGAACCTTGAAACTGAGACAATTCATCTGAATTCAAATGAGACCCATGGTACAAACAGTGAAAACAAGAAGCTTGTCCAGATCAGCAGACCAAGAAACAGGAATTTCTTACAGTTTTTGGACAGATTGTGGACGAACAAGTTGAGAATGCAAGAAACTAGAATATATGTATGTGTGTGTAGGTGGAAAAAGAAGATGGCCCAAGAGCTTGTGTATGGGACCTGAGAGCAGCCATCCAAGAGGAAGATGAACAAGTGAGTGAGCAAAGAGAAGCACGACAAGTCTGCATGGAAATACAAACGGCTCAAGGGGAAAAACACACCAAGAACACAGAAGAGATTCTGGGACTGACAAAAGAAATTCCTTCCTTGTTAGAGAAGAACTCTAGGAGTAGTAAGGGAAAGATATGAGTGCATTGGTCCAAACAGAAAACTAAAGACAACACAGCCAAATGAGAAATTCAAACATCCCTTAACCTCTTAATTTTAGGACAGGGAGTACAACAGCATGGCAATAATAGCTCTTTCCTCTTTAAATGGGAAGAAACTGGTGACAAAGACAGGGTCAAGAAGAAACACCCACAGCTTAGAAAGGAAGATGCAAAACAGTGCTTAACTGCTCTAGTAGAAAATGTAAATGGTGACAGAGGAAGCTGAAGAAAGAAAATGTTTGTTTGTTATCATTACACTCTGTCTCAAAAAAATCCTTCCCTTTCCTCAACCCCAAACCTAAAGGACCCCCCACCACCATCTCTGAACATACTGAACTTGCTCAAAGGCAACAGAAGAGCTGTCAAGAGGATGACTGGCAGTAACAACAGCAAGGCACACAGCAACTCCTCCCTGCAGCAGCCCAGAGCCGACCCTCAGGGCACCTCTGACACTGCAGGGCAGAGATGGAGTAGGAACCAAGTGATGCTGATGCTCATTCACCAATACCCACCTCATATTTCATCTATGCCTTCATTCTCTCATAAAGGATCTTTACAGAACTAACAGTAACATTAGTTCTAGCCACTTTATGTTCCTTTTCTTTTTTAAAAAAAAGAAGGTCTCAGTACTTCTTACCTCCTAAACCAGGGTGTAAACCTTGTGGACCTTGGTTTTGCTGCTGCATCACCATGAAGTTGGGGGGTACATTCCCCTGTTGCACCATAGGATTACGACTAGGAGAACTGACAGGCTGCTGGAATCCCTGGGGAAGCGTGCTACTCTGGGGAGGCCTTGGTCCCAGCTGCTGCTGCGTCTGGTTAACGGTTGGAGATGAGGCAGGAGAGCCCTGCTGGAAGGAGGAGGGAGAAGAAGCAGGAGACTTGTTGGTCAGGTGGGGTTGTTGTAGTGGCGTAGGAACCCGTGAGGGCCCTCCCTGAAGGCTTTTCATTTGAGGAGCAGTAAACTGGCCAGGATTGCTCATTTGGGGAAAGTTTGAGTGAGCCTGGGAAGCTTGCTGGCTTCCAAAAGGATATGGAGGTGGAGGATGAGTAGGAGTTTGTACTGTTGCTAGAGATGGTCTTGCTTGAAGTTGCTGCTGCATTTGTCCAGGCAACGGGGCCTTTTTCCAACCCTGGTTTACTGTCAATGTACCCAATGCTCCCTGGGTTGGAGGAGGCTGAAGTGCTCCAGAAGGAAGCTGGTTCCAGCCAGGGGGAACTGGAACCTGTGCTGGTGAAGTGAATGAAGGTCGAATACCCTGCTGTGGCTGCTGATGTGGCTGGGGAGGCCGATTCTGCAACTGCTGCTGCTGTAGCTGCTGAAAGTTGGCTGAGTTCATCTGCCTGTTTACAGGAACTGACTGCATTGAATGGAGCTGGGGAGCTAAAGATCCAGATGGATGATTTTGCTGCTGGATATTTAGCCCAGATAAGAGTGGGTCCATTGCATCTATTAAAATAGCAAAGAAAAGTAAAAAAAAAAAAAATAACCTACTGTAGACAAAATGCATCCCAAAACAAGAAAGGCTAAATTGCTATCTCTAATTTGCTTACTCTGCATAAAAATTTATGCTCCAGAGAAGCCAGGTCTTATTAATTCATACCCTCTAATATAAAGCACAACAGCTCCACAGTGCTACAGACTAATGTGAGCCTTCCATACACTTAGAACTGCAGAATCACAGAGTATCTCAGCTGGAAGGACCATTGAGTTCAAATCCCTGCTCCCAGCAGGACCACCTAAAATCAAACCACAGGACTAAGAGCATCACCCAGACACTCCCTGAACTCTGTCCGGCTTGGTGCCATGACCACTTCCCTGGGGAACCTGTGAAGAATAAACCCTAAACATTCATACCCACCAGACCCCCAATCCTTAAACTTCCAGTCTATCTGAAAAGAGGGGGAAAAAGAGCACCAGAAACATTCCTGCCTCATTGAATTAATCTTTCTCTTACCTTCAGCTAAACATAAAGCTCAGTCACAACAGTTCAACTGCAAAAATACCACTGCCACTGCTCAACCCATTTGAACAAAATCCCAGGGCAAGCTGGTGACTTACCAGGCAACCAAATAATTTGAAAAAATTTAACACATTAAAGGGGCAGGGAGGTTTTCACAGAAAGAGTAGCCCCCAGAAGGGCAGGGAAAATGCTCCAGGACAATTCTGGAGCACTCTCATGAGTACACACTCAAGTCTACGTGCTGAAGAATCAAAATGCAAGAACATTTTCAGATCAGTACTATGACTAAATTTTACCACCTGGCTGTGAGGAAGGCCGAGGTGTTCGTGGCTGCAGCTCAGCACTAGCACCACTTGCCACCATAGAGGAGGGCATATTTCCACTCTGGGACATCATGACAGCTGCAGCATTGCTCATTCTTATTAAACCTTAAAAAATAAAAACAGAAATTATCAAGTCTTGCAGTTTTTACATAGAGAAGAATTTTAGAATTTTTCTTTTATCAAGAAAAGATTATATTTGCCCATAAAACATTTCTTTAGACATTAAGAATCATTTGTCCAAAATAACCTGAGGACACACCTCTCTGTCTGAAAGCTCAGATTCCCTGGTATCAAACAAACAAGTTTAGGTCATGTTGTACCTTTTTCTTTAGCACCAAATTTTTGAAAAGAGTATAAAAGGAAACACTACTGAGTCACGAATTAATGTGAGCCTGACTTGCCACTGAAGGCACCAAGTCACAAGATTATATCAAAGCCGCACATGTAACTCGGGCTTTTGCAAAATCTGTAACTAGAAAGTAACTGAGGTGTTGCAAGAGAAAAAAATTCAATGTTTCACATCCACAGGCTGCTGTTGTATAAAATGATTGCTATTGTTGCCCTGTTGGTTGTATTGCTGCTACGTTGCTGACCCGCAGACAGGAAATGAAGGTGCTGAACAACACAGTGGAGAGTAGAGCCGTTATTTAAATGTTTTACATTTTTAATTAAGGACAAAGATTTCACTACTGTTTAATCAGGTTTCTACAAAGTTGAAATGTTCTTTCCATTCCTTCTCATCAACAGCTACAAATGCATCTTAGATAAACTGACCAAAAGTGTTCCTGGTTTAATTGCTTTAAATCTTATTTACTAAAATATCAATTATTTATTTTGCCTTATGATTCAGCTATTTTAATAAATTACATAATAGCTTTCTTTGTAAAAACTCTTCATAAAATCTGAATTAAAATTAGTAGTTAAAAATTCCTTATGCATATACAATGCTCTAAAATATTGATTAATAAAACTACACCTCTCCACAAAACCTCCTTCTTTATGATCAGATCTCAAAAGTCTATCAGAAAATAAAAAGAGAGAGTAACAATGACAGTGTCCTGTCCTTCCCCTAATTCTAATGGATTTAATCTAAGTCAGTTTATTGCACACTGAATAAAGGCTTATATGCATTTCCATAAAGGGAACCAAACAGAACACTGTGAAAATTTGTGCATATTTCAAACTGAATTCATTACACTCAACTCATCTGCTTTAAGAAGGTTTATGTCAAAAAAAAAACAAAACCAAACCAACCAACTAACCAACAAACCAACAAACCCCCAAACCACCACACTCTCAAAATACCCCAAACAAACCAATTGGTCCCACCAAAATCACTCCAATGTTTGTGGGACACAACAATTTATTTACACAACACAGGACAAGGTTTGACAGCACAGCACAAGAACAGACATTAATTCAAACGGCAATTAGAATTCTGCCAACAATAGTTGTTATAACCAGTGGAGTTTCATTAGTCCAGTACCACATTTCTGAATGGCTGAAGCTCCACCAAGAAGCCCTGAGGGGATTTACCTTGTCCCCCCTGCATGGGGAATCCCGTGTCCATGCGCACGGCGTTGCTGGCTCCCAGGGGCCCGTTGATCCGCACATCCTGGCTCCTGCTCTGGGCTAAAGCCAAGTTGATAGCGCCTTCCCCTAAAGCAGTGCACAGGTTGGGGGAACAGAGGAGACAGAAAAGGAGAACACAGACATTTGCAAAAGGACATTTAAGAGATGTCAAGGAAGGAAGGACAGGCTTCACCTCCACTGTGAGCTTTAGAAGAACACGTACACATCACACCACCCTTCTGGATTTCGGTTTTAAGAAGAACAAATGCCATGACAAGCATTACCTGCCCTTGGGTTTATCTTGAGGGTGCTCCTGGACAATTGTCTAGAATGGATATTGTAACTGAAATCCACTGAAAACTTGTCTTAAAGAAAGCCTCATGAAACAACAGGGAAAGAAAATCAGCCAACCTTTTCCTAGTCCACACACAGAAAACATTTTTCAGGAGGCTTCCTGATGCCCAGAGCATTTTCAGCTTTCATTTCTATTATTAGTAAATTTTATTCTTGAAGGAATAAAAATCTTGAGCTATCTTTTTCTTTAAAGCCAAAGTAGTAACTTCGAAGTTTTGCGATATTAACCAAGCACACAAAACGGCTTTTTGAGTCTACTTAAATTTGAGCTTTGGAAGCAGATTCAGTGTGCAATACCTTCAATCTGAACTGAGAGAATGCCCAGGTCTCGGAGCTGCTGGTTGTTGCTCTGAGCCAGGATTCGCAGCCTCTCGGCAGCTTCCCGGGGGATGTTGAAGGTGACACGGACACTGTTCCAAGGCTCTATCTTCTGCACTTTTAACTTGTTGGATTCTTAACAGAAAAAGAGTCATAGTCAGTGCAAAGGTAGTTTTTAAATACGTATGATGAAACAACTCGGTTAAAAAGTTGAAAAAATGAAACAATACTTGGCTTTGAAAATTGCCAGTGCTTAGTCTCAGGTACAGGAGATTTTCTCCCACACAGGTGCACAGCAACCAGTGCTGCCAAACCACATCAGGGATTTTCCAAAAAATTATCAGTAAAAAACTACTCAAATGATAACCAATGCAATAGACAGCACAATCACTTGATAGCATTACTGAAACATCAAAATATTCTGTGGATAAACTACTTTGGAAAGATAAGAAAATATCTAATAAAGCAGATTTCATACAATTATAGGTATTAGGTTTGGGTTGGAAGGGACCTTAAAACCCATCCTGTTCCATCCCCTGCTGCAAGCAGGGACACCTTCCACTGTCCCAAGTTGCTCCACCCTGGCCTTGGACACTGCCAGGGATCCAGGGGCAGCCACAGCTGCTCTGGGCACCCTGTACCAGGGCCTCACCTCCCTTACAGGGAAGAATTCCTTCCTAATATCCCATCTAACATCTAGACTCCTTCAGCTTAAGGCCATTCCTCCTTGTTCTGTCCCTCCATCCCTTCTCCCAAGTCCTTCTCCAGCTCTCCTGGAGCCCTTTTAGGCACTAGAATTGGCTCTGAGGTTTCCCTGGAGCCTTCTCCAGGCTGAACACCCCCAGCTCTCCCAGCCTGGCTCCATAGCCAAGAGGCTCCAGCCCTGTGATACAGAAAATTTGTTTGTGAACCAGATGGATGTGGTGAAAAAACAGACTACAGGAACGAAATTCTTTAAATATTTGCTCTACCAATGTTTGTGAAACCATCTTTTTTTTGTTTGATTGTTTGTTTTTTTGTTTTGTTTTGTTTTGTTTGTTTGTTTGGGTTTTTTTTGTTTTACAAGACCAGTGCCACCAGAGTCCTAGCAATACTTCATTGATCTCTACATTATTATTTAGTTTTCTGAGTACGTATGTCAAATCCACTGCCGAAAAGCATCTCAAAGTCATGCACAATATTTACTTGCAGATTTTCTGAAAACCTGTTCTACATACAAGTGTTTCTACATAGATCAGTGGTTTTCAAAGTAACAGCAAAAAGATTGGGCACTTATTTTGGATACATTATCCAGAGTGATACCTCCCTAAATGACTGCTACAAAATGTAGGTAAGGATAGTTAAAAACACACTCCCGATATAACTTTATAAGTTTCCAGTTTCTATCTTTCTGTGAAGAAAGTTCCTCTCAAAAGAGAAAGCATTGACCCAAATTTTCATCAGCCAGCTCCTCCACTGTAACCTCAGATTCACTAAATGTTTGCTAACTTTCGGATTTTAACATGTCAGTTAAGGATGCCAGCATCTCATTCCTCTTTAGGAATCTCTTTTCCACCACTAATTCACCAAGCCCCTTCTGCTGCTACAGTAATGGAATTATTAATTCATCCTCGTTCTGCTTATAAACCTGTTTTTGGCTGGAAATATGGCAGGAAGAGTTTTTAAATCCCCCTTTGTGGAGATTTGAACATCCCATATTTGCTGTTAATAATGTTCCAGTATTTTACATAGAAAAATTGCATTATCAGTTTCAGTATTTCTATGTATTTGTACCCAAGTTTCTCATTTTTCAGACACTGCATCTGCCAACATAACCCCATGTTATTCACTAACTCCACACTCGGAACATCCTATTTTGCTCTGAGTCAGTTAAAATAACTTCTCACATGGATAATTTTCAAATTAATTTGACATTGATTTGAAAAATTTGCTTTCTCAGCTGAGGTCTGAGTCATATTTATTAATCTTGGTATTAATATTTATAACAGACTCAGCATGCAGATGCCTCTGTATAACAAAGGTGACTCTGTGCAGTTACAGACTGAATTTATTTCCATTCAAAAAGTACATAATTCATCTGTGGTATTACACACACCCCTTCACACCAGTAAACTATCTGTTAGTTTACATCTCCTTCCACCTGTTTGTAAGATACAGCTCAAAACTGTGATATTTCTTCATAGTACTTTTGTCTTATCCCAGCTTTTTTATCTCCCTGAGCGACAACAGCAAGGACCCAACAAACTGATGCCAGCTGACTACATGGACAAAATAGAAAGAAAGGAATAAAGCGACAAAGAAATTCAGTTTGATCACTCAGAAGTAATGCGTTATTTTTCTCAAAAGGTGTTTGACACTATTAAAGAAAACAATCAAGGCTACCTAACTAGCATAAGGCCTTTTGCAAGGATGCTCAGTGGACAAATGTCATTTTCCAGATCTACACTGGTAAAAGATGTCCCAAAAGGCCTGTTATCACCCCCTTGCCATGTAGCTGTCCCCAGAGGTGAGTGGGCATTTGTGGGCACGTGAGGGCACTCCCCATACCCCAACACAAATCAATCAATCAATCAATCAATCAATCAATCAATCAGGCAGAACGGCAATAACACCACAGGTACTTGAGAGTGAACCCATTCTCAGATAAACTGCAGTAGTTTAAATTGGGTGGTTTGGACAGTAAAACACATCTCCTGTGTGGACAAGCCTGGTTTCACTTTCATATAACACAGTTATGAGTAATGGATGGATATGAAAGAGAAAAAACCCAGTTAAAACGTGGGAGTTGAAGAGGAATGAATGAACTTGCTAAATAAATCAGTTTTAAACAACAAAACAACAGCACACCCTTGTAGCCTGCACTTCTGAGAAGAACAGCTCACAAATTCACTAAGAATAACCTCAACAAATATCATTACAAACTAAGCAGCTCAAACCCAATATAACCTGATTTTTGTGCAAGTACCCTGACTACCTAAACGAGTATTTTAAGGACAGGTGAAAAATTGTAAGGTACATTACCCATGTGTAAAAGGCCAGGCACATTCTCCAGAATGGTATCCAGCTTCTGCTCAAAGTCTCTGTCACTTATATTTCCTTTAAAAGCTACAAAGATTGTGGAATACCCAGGAGCAGCCTCCTGTTTCAGTTCATCTTCCTCCAGCCCTGAATCAAAATCCACCTCTAAGTCTTCCATAGCTGAGGAGTACAAGGAGGCACATGTATCTTTTAAGTTAGGGAGATCATCCAAAACCATTGTTTCCAACAATGGGAGCCTGTCAGACGTCAAGGTGATGCTTGGAAGGGAAAAAATGGAATTAATAATTGTGTAAAGACATAACAACAGCTTTCAATGGCATATTTGGTCCTTGACAGAAAAACCTACCTGGTGACCCAGTGCTGGGCTCTGTGGGACCAACTGTGTGAGGGTGAAAATGGTGGCCATGGCAGTGTCCAAGCTGTTCCTCCACAAGGACAAACAGAAGGGCTTTCCTGACAGAATCCTGCTGCACGTGACTTGAGAAGTATTCCAGTTGATCTAGAAGACAGAGGGGTAGAATGGAAGGTAGAGGACAAAAAAATCAGAGGAAAATTAATTATATTCATCTCCAGATCATAGAGAGGACCAGCAAGTACCTGGTACCAATGCTGCAGTGCTTGACTGCCAGGAAACTGTAAAGCTCACAGCAGCAGCTGAATTATAGAATGATAGGAAGACTCACCAAATTTAGTTTTAGAGGCTGAAGATGCAATAGGTGCAAAGCAATAAGAAAGCCACAGAACATTTTTACCAGGAGAAATGTAAGAAATTTAAGAAATATTTTACTCACATACAGGGAAATCTCAGGCATAATATACCTATTTTCTTAAAGTTTATAAAGATTTAGGTGTTTTCAGCCGCTTATGCACATAACAATTTGAAATCTGCTCCTCCTGTCACAGCCCACAACTCTCCCCATGCCCCCACATCACACTCAGATAAGAATGAATTCACTAAATCAAGTCCTGCACCTGATGGATTTTGCTTAATGAAATGTCTAAACTTTGCAATAAATTTTGCCTTTATGGCACATTTATCTAAGCTGCCACAGAAGCACAATCTGTGATAAAATTATCCCTAAACCTACAGTGGACACTACCAATGTTAAGATACACATTTCCCCACTCCATCATGAGGGCAATGGCACTACCCTTTCCAGGTGAGACATCTGTTCTGACACTCAGCACTTTGCAAGTATTACTAAAAGATTGAAACCATCTGTAGAAACAGCCAAAAAAGGGACCTGTTCCTGATCACCACTGTCGAAACCAAATCCATGCACCAGCCAGGACTCATAACTCCAAAGCTGTGGGTATTTGGCACAACCCCCCCAGAAGGTTTAGCTCAGGACAACACACCCCTGAATAGGATACAGATTGGGGTTTTGGAAGAGGTTCAAGTTCCCAACACAAATTAAAACCACAACTTTGAGATTAAAAGTGAGACGCAGATACTGGCCAGAAATGGCCAGAAAACAGACTTTTTTAATAATAAAAAAAAATCTCACAATGTTAGACAAGCAGATTCAGCTCTACACTGTTTGCACACTCACATAGTACTGCTGAGGGGACAGTGTTACAAAGGAAAAATCAAGGACTTGGAAGTCACAAAATCCCTCAGCTTTTGGTCAGATCTCTGCACATACACTCACTATATTCAAAAAATACAGATTTTTTTTTCTCCCTTGCAACACTACCCCACACCAGGCAATCCAACACAGGCATAAAGGAATAATCCCCTATTTTACATGGAGTTACTTTCTCATCCTGCAGCACCAGCCTACATCCTCAAACCTCAGATTAAAACCTGAGCTAATTTTGTCTCACAAGCTCTTCTGCAGTTCTGCATCAGAAAATAAATGTTTCCTGGATCAGCACATGTAGCTACAGATCCCTTGGCATTTTTTCTTCACATCACGCTCCTCAAAGGATCTCTGCTACATCCATCTGCCCTCTCTCCCTCTCAAACACATGGAATTTAGTCCGTTCCTATACTCAGGGATCATTTATCTCAAGTATGACAGGACAAACCGATGATTTGCAGAATTTTCCTCTTCAGGCAGAGCACAGCACACCTCGATGTCAGAGCAAATGAATCCCAGTGTCCTAACAATTTCTGTAATCTCATGGTTATAGGGTTGGCTTCCATAAACCCTGAGCAAGCATGTGGCTTTAATTAGCAGTACCTTCCCTCAACACTCTTCCACACAAACACAAAAAGCCTCCAGTGTAAGCATGGGCAGGTAAAACGCTGGTCATTCAACATCCCTGTAAATCACAACTCTCAGCAGGTCGTGGAGGGCCTCTGATGAGTAAGAACTGCACCTGAACTGATCTGCACAACCACAGCACACTTCAGGAACTCAAGCACCCATGCTCACTTGGCAGCACAAAAAGGTCTCTGACCATCATCCTCCCTTCAAAAAGCACACACAGCCTTCCTTCCGGTCCCTGCACCTGCTCCTTTAGAGTTTCCAATTTAGTATTTCCCATTATACAATTGTTTCTGGAAACTCAGAGCAAATCCAGTGCTACCACACGGCAACCATCTAGTGTCAAACCTGGCCTGGAACTGGCTACAGCAGCAAAACCAGCGTTACACCTCTTTATTATAAAGCTGGTCTTAGTACAGTCTAAGTATTAAAAATATCTAACTGAAGTAAGAGAGGTGGGGACAAAGAGACAAATAACAGACAGATAGCCAAAATGTACCTGATTGTTTTATGGGGGCTGGGGGTGGCAGGGGATGGCCCCTGAAGACCACGGTGTCCAACCTGAAGGATGCAGGGCACACCCTGGATAAAACAACTGACCTGCTAAAAAGTGCAAAACAGAGACTCTTCAGAGGAAGAGCCCCCACAGGATACAGGATGCCACAGTTGTGACCTGGGCTGATGGACAGCTGGGTCCCACGCACACCACAAGGAGCCCCAAGGCATTTTGTCATGCCCTGTGCTGTCCCCACCAGCAGCCTGACAGCAACAGGCAGCCTGCACAACAAATCCAGCACCACATGGCTGGGCAAGGCTTGGAAAATCCCATCCAGTCCCCTGGAGAGATAGGATTAGAGCAAAACCTGAAACAGCCAGTTGTCACTAACTGGGGAGCAGCTGAACCCAGGAAAGCTGGCAGGCTCTGGAGTACCTGGAAGTGCTGGTCTCTGGAGTGAAAGAAAACACAAAGGAAAAAAAAACCAACTGATATCCTGGTATTCTTAACCAAAGATTCGCTCAACGGATCCAAATTTACGTCATTTTGTCTCTTAAATAGAACTTGAAATCTCTTGCCTTGCTTTCTCCTACCTATTGCACTACACAGAGCACACAATTCAAACCAAGGCTTTGTCTGGCCACCTGTCCCAGGTTTTCTGCTGCAGTTATTGATTTACAAGCTATTCATATGTACTCAAAATAAACACTTCCACAACTGATGTCACACCAGAACATGTACTCTCCCAAAACAAACAAAAAGTATTAAAATGCTGCTCTACATCTCAAAAAATACTCTTCCAAATTACAGAAGAGATTGGAAAGAATGAGAGCAGAAGGAAGGATGGATTGATGCCCTTCAGTAGCAGATGGCACAAGCTGGCACTAAGCAGGGTCCTCATCCTCACACTGACCATTATTTAAAGCTGAAACAGGGAAGAGAAAGAAATGAGGTGTCAAATCCCTTGTGGAAACCAGCGCTGAGAGTGAGGAGGAAAAGTCTGGCATAGCAGTAGTAACATAATTTCTAAAGGATAGAAACTGCTTTTGCTATTGCTGAAAAATAGTTTTCAAGCAACTTATTTAAAAAAATCAAGGAAAGAAAGATATCTTGGATAATACACTTGAATACTTTCTGATTCCTTTTTTTTTAGGTGCAGTGAAAAAAACACGAAGAGATTTTCATGATGGGAGCAGAGGAAGTTCAACATTGCCAGAACACTGCTGAGAGGATGCTTTCTTTCAACCTGTAACACACACTCACACACAGCCGCAGTGGCTACATTTGAAGTGTACCCCAGAAACACTGATCACAACACTGTCTCCACTGGGGATTTGTTAACAGTGTTATTATCCTTCTACAACTGTTTCATTTGTTGTCCAGCACAGTGATCCTGGGCCTTGTTAAACCTGAGCAATGGATAAACCTAGATACCCACAACCATTTTATGATACAAAGATTAAAATAACATCACTGTTTGGGGCAAAAATAAATACAAGAAAGACTTTTAAACAAATTCTAGGCATGTGTCACATAATAATGTAACACAAGGAGATTAAATAAGGCTAAGAATCACTGATACAATATGAAAGAATACCTAAAAATAAACTTAAACATGCACGAAAATTTCCTCTAAAACAACTCAACAAGGGGTATTTCCAGTAATTTCGAATTCCAAATGCTGGTGTTAGATGGGTAACACCACTAATGCCTTTCAACCATTCTCCTTGGGAGGAAGGACTGGCAACAGCCACAAATCTGATGGCAAATACCCCTAACCCTGTATGTCAGAGTGGGAAGTGAGCTCTGGAGCCAGCCCAGTCCTGCAAACACACACAGCAGTGGCGACAGGCAGCGGGAGAATGTATAAAACCAAGAGATATTCAGACACATCATATGCTTGTTTTACCTACCGAAACAAATTTCACAACTTCAGTGTTTTGTGGCGTGCAACAGGACTTCAGGTAATTCCAGACTGGCAAACATGGTTAAAAAGCAACTCCCAAATATGGAATCCTGAAAGAAAACCATCACATTTCATCAGACAATGATGCAAAGAACAGAAATACTGAACGTAATGGTGAAAAGCTCCATTTTTTAATATACAGTTTTGCACCGAGACAAATGCTCTCCTCAGCAATGTAAAAAGCACATGTTACTATATTCAGATTTGAACAGCAAAACCTGAGGAACTTGAAAAATCAACCTTTCATTACAGGCAGAAAATGAAATACTTCCTTTAGCTTGAAATGACATTTTATTCCTCTAAACAGAGCAAGTTTTATCTAGAATAATGTATTTATCTAAGTCTTAGGACAAACTCATCTAGATTAAACTAATCTGCAGAACAGAGAAACCAGCACAGCCAGGATGTCCCTCAGCTCATCCTGAGCAGGCGCCTAAACCGGCTCAGGTTAAGCTCGTTCCAGAGGCACGTTCCGAGCCCATCAGGACCACCTCAGACAGACATTGCTGCTGCCAGTGGCCAACACAGGGAGGTGAATCCATTCCCAGCCCCTGCTCCTGGTCATGGGCTCACCAAGCTGCACTCCAGCTCCCGGGATCATAAAAACACAGCAGTAAAGCTGAATGGCTTTGGGACAACAAAACACCGCCCCTCAAATCAAGGGGATTTATAGGCACAGCCCAGGGACGGTTCTCAAGGAGATTTTCTACTTACATGCTTGCCTGCTCACCAGAGGGGAAGGGGACTGCCCAAAAACAAATGGGGGAAGCAGAAGGAAGATGACTCAGAAGGACAAGGCAGAGATTTGTTGTCTTCCATCTAGACAACAAAGCAAAATTGATTTAAATGCCTTATTGTGCCTTTGCACTTCTGCCAACCCAGCTGCTCTGAGAGAAGGAAAGAGGATTTACATCAAATCAGATCATATATGCTTTGCAGCACTTTTAATAGTCACTGAACACTTTTCAACCTCTCCTATCTTCTTGTATTTTTTAGTAACTGTAACTCAAGCAGTGTAGCACCAAGTCGAAGGCCTGATGACTAAACCACAAGCAGTGGCTTCTTTCCAGCTATATGCACCTGCCTAAATACCATGACCAGACACCAGGCTGAGGAGCAAAACCAAAATCTGAAACAGGAAATTTTAACATTGTTTGTTGTGTAAGCCAAAACTAAAAAAGATTTTCACTTTCTACAGCAGATACTGCATTTTCACTCTTTTAATAAAATGTTTCACAGCCTAAAATTGAACCTGTAACAAACTGGCTGGTTACCTCCAACGCCAGGCCAACACTTCACGGGAAAGGCCAGGCTTTGTAAAACCTGTTTTTAAGGAAGCCTCCAAGGTGCAGCAGCCAGTCCCCATGCAGAGTGCCTGTGCCCTAGCCCAGCAGGGTGAGGGTGATTTTGGTTAAAGGGTGGGGAATTGGAGGGAAGAAAAATCATCTGAACCCCATGATGCAAGGAACCGAGGGGTTTTTGTTCCTCCAGTTCTCCCTTCTGAGTGTCCCTCAGCACAACACCCAACTGCTCCAAAGAAGGACTGGGAAAGAGGCTGCCCTAGCAAGATCCAGTGAGAAACTGAGGATGGTCAGCCTGGGCTACGGGAAGAAGAAAAAAATACCTGCTGCTGTCTCCATTCCCATTGTGCACACGGGATGAAATCAAATTTGGTTAAGGAAAATAAGCAATCAACATTGGTTCCTTAACTCCAACTTTCATTACAGTAAGTTATCTGACAGAGACCTGGAGACCGAGCACACACCAAGGAGTCACAGAAACAGCCCTGTGAAGTGTTCCAGCTACAGCAAGAGTTTTGTTTAGAGCCCATCTAAGCACCCATAGGTGCTTTCCCAAACACCAAGAAAACAAACCAAGTCAGTCTCCAGCAAGGCAGGCTTTGCTCACTCACACTGACACAGAACTGGTCACCACTCCTCACGCTGGTCTGCTGCACTCTCACAGCCCTCAAGAGTAAAACACCCAAACCCAAATGTTTCCAATAAGGATAAAATTACAGCTTTTTATAACATACATGACTCTTTGCAGTGATATCCTGATTTACTCTGACAGCAGGTTTAATGAAACATCAGTTTGTTAAAGTTTCATGAAGTTTGCTGAGAGCCCAAGCTGCAATGGACACACCTCAGCTGGGACATTCACTTTGATTCCAACTCAATTTGACCACTGAGATGCTCAGGACTGCTCTAAAAAACAAGATGGTAACTCCAGAAGAAGCAGCTAAGTTAGCCACACAGAAATTACCCCTTTCAGCAGCTGAGATACAAAACAAGGCAGCTGCCAGGCACAAGGGAACTGGGAATCAGCAATTCTCTTGGAAGCTGCAGTCTACACGGCACAATATTTGGTCAAACAATTCCCATTAGCTGAGTTCCTCATTTCCCATGTTAAGGATATTTCCATTTGGAGGAAGCACACTGTGAATACTGACAGAGCTTTGCAGTACATGATTTTCCACCAAGATCCACCAACGCAATCAGCAAACAAAATAAGATGCTATTTAGAATCAGGAGCATCTTGACAAGAGACTGTATTTGATCTTGCCTTCAAAAGTTATGAAAAATGCCTTTTCAAGTAGAAATCTGTGCACTGTGTTACAACAAGCTTTTTATTTAAACCTGAATTTAACCGCTACCAGACCTTTCTGGGCTGACACACCCCATGGTGCTCCTTTATCATCAAATTCTCACAGGGCTTCCTAAGCACCAATAGAACGAGCCCAGAAATTCTTGTGATCATCAGCACTGAATTAAGATTTGACTGAAAACTGCACCTTCTGTAATATTATTCCTTCTTACATGTAATAAATGCCTAGGAAATCTCAGTGAAGCTTTTAAAATTCTGAAACTGCATAAAGGATGAAGAAAGGATTGAAGATAAAATAAACAGCTTAAAGGTAATTCTTTGATAGGAGACACTCAGTTATCAAGGAGATTGTTTTCCCTGACCAAGAAATAAATCTTCATATCACAGAAGCAGGTACAGCTTTGGTTAAAATCAAGATTATGCTGGGAGTTTCCTGACTGTATAAAAACTTGCAGTTTATTTTGTGCTGCTCTGGGCTTTTGGACAAATCAAATTTCAAGTGTTATTTACTGTCACTACTGCTATTAAGAACCACATAAGCAGCTTAGGACCTTCTGGTAAAATGCGGATGCAACAGAACTGGACAGCAATGCAATCTTGCAGGGATGGGGAGAGCACTCCCAAAAATCCCTTCAAAGAACACTTTGCCATGCACGGCAGGAGGTTGGAATGAGGTGGTCTTTAAGGTCTCCCCCAACCCAAACTATTCCAGAATTCTGTAAATGCAGAACAGAGCCTTAACTCAGTCTCTGTGAGCACCACACGGAAATCACAATGAGAACCACAATCTTACACCAGCTGCGTGGTCCTGGCAGGTAATTTGCTTTTCAAAACAATAAAAATCATAAATTAAAGTGATTTGCATAGGATGTGGAGAATTCAATAGCATGCATCTTTTGGTGGAGCAACTAGATGATTCCCGTTCATACATCAGACCTAAAGCTTGAGCTCCCACATATGCAACTTCCCATCCCAAATTACTGGTTTACATAAATTGATTTAGACAAGGTATCATTCATCTCCTGTACTTTTCTATTTTCATACAAATCCAATCCAAAGCCCTGTGTAGGGCTAGGCTTCAGGGCACTCGTGCAAGCTGGAGAAGCAGACAATTGGTCTCAGTTCCAAGACGATGGCTCTCACGAGCTGTGAAGTCCACATGTGCCTCCCTCCCTCACCCCAGCTCTCAAACCACCAGCACTGTGACATGCACTGGTTGCCTTTATTTTTTCCCAAATACATAAAGAAGGGTTATTTGCTTTGTTACAGCATCAGGGCTGTCACATATACATGACAAATTCAGTTCTTATTTCTATTTTTGATTACTACAGCAGCAATTTTTGATGTGCCATTCAGCATGCAGCTGGGATACTGTTCCCCTGGATGGAAAATGATGCTCCGCGCCCAACGGACTGAGGAAAATCTCCAGCTCCTGGACCTCTGGAAGGCTTCCACTACTGTCCTGCATAATTCAAAGCTTAGATTAACTTAAAACTCCAACAGCATCCCTCTAATTAGCCAGGACACAAGACAATCTGAGTTGTCTTCATCGTCTTGAGCTAAATCTCCAGCTCTCCATGGGGGAACACGCTGTCTATGGCAGCTGAAACGCTCAGTTATCTGCAACTAATGGCTGGCTCCTGCTGAAGAACATCAGAGACCTGCTCTGGAGGGGACAGCAGGGTCTGTAACAGTGTCAAGACAAAACACAAAATATCCATGGTTCCTGTAAAGCAAAGGTGAGTTGCTTGACTGGCTGGTGGAAATGGGAAGGCTCGCCTGGAGATGGAAAACACCTCATTTGGAGCCTGCTGAAGCATCTTCACTGCCTCAGCTTGGTATCATCTGGGGTTATTTCTCCTTCCACTGCTGGCCCTTACCTTTTCCCAGCCTTACACATTCTCTCTAAATCCTTCTCCTCCCACTGCACGTTAAGGAAAAAGTTTATGCTTGAGCCCAGTATTTTTAGCACGAAGGGTCAAGTCCTGCTGCTCAGTGCCCCATACACCACCAGGCCTCCTGCTCCCTCGCACCCTCCCTGTGCCACAGCTTTTGTGTTTCTCAACAGAGACCACATGATTTTGAAACAGACATCCCCATCAGGCCTTCTGCCCTTTAGAGGTTCTCTAGCGACCTATAAAATTTCACCATTCTCAATGCAATCAAACTGTTACAGCCACATTAACTCTTCAATGCCTTCAGCAGCAAACCCTTTGCCACTGCAAATCTATTAAATTTAGTGAGTCTGTGTAATTGGGTTGTAAGTCCAGCTTCCATCTGAAAGCAATCACTATGGTACTGGAAAATCAAAATCTATGGCAAATCTAAGGTTATCATGTTGAAACATTTAACATCTCCCACAAAAGCAGGAATCTTTGTTGTACTAAGACAGCACAAAGAGTGGCATTACAGCTGTTCAGCAGAATTTTAACACAACCTGTATTTTCAAATATTTAAGCCACTGAAAAATGGAAACAACCAACACTTTGAGATGCACAAGGACCTGGAATTCTTTGGCTTCTCTCCACACAGTTGTTTCTTATTTTAGAGAAGCAGCTACCTTTTTACTAGAATAATGTAAAATTACTGCATGACCTGGAAGCCTGCTGTAAACAACTCCTTCCTCCAAGGCCTGCAGAAGGACAGGCCTTCCAGACAGAATGGCTGGAGAGCGCTGCTGGGAGATTTCCAGCCAAAATCCAAAGCCTAACAGAAGACCCTTCCTTGGGTTTAAAATACTGAGGAATCTTCTCAATGGAAGGTCACGTCTGTGTGCAGGCCCCTGCATTCTGATCTCCCTCTTCTCACAGCAGAGTCCAGACAGAGTGTTACTGTAAAACTTCTCCTGCCAGAGCCGGGTAACTTTCAGAGGAAGCCAAAGGGCTCAGTGGATACTTAGAATCTCTAACAAACACCTCGAAGCCGAGCTGCAGGTACTGCGTGCAGTCTCCAGGCCCACAGATCCGGCCATTCTGAACACACGCCTTGAGATCTTTGTTTCTTGCTCCACAAGGTGCATAGAAAAATTGGGACCATTTGCTGTAACTCAAAGAGATGCTAAATCCAAAAGTTGTGGTTATTACACTTGATAGCCTCTATGGAAAATGTCAGATTTGTTCTTTGTGGTTGTTTTCACATATAGGAAATACTGGAAGGTGCCTTAGCGAAAGAACTAGTCAGAACCACACATAATAATTATAAAACCAACAAGAGGCACTGAGAAAGGTTTCACTACAGTTCCCAGTGAGAGGAGTGAGCATAGATGAGTCTATCAGGAGACTGAGGGGTTACGGGGAGACCATGCAGCTCCAACCTGCTACCAGGTTACAGACCCACAGCAGAGCTCTGTCCTTCCACTCCCCAAAGCAGCGGCAAGGAATCAGAGCCCTGAGCTTTCTGAGATCTTATAAAAGTAGCCGAAATTTAGAGAAACGCAGAAAACACCCCGAAGGGACGAGCGAAGAGCCTTCTTCTGACGGTTTGAAGAGCCACCGAGGACTCGAACAAAAGCGAAACGTCAACGCGCCCCGGCTGACACGGCACAAAGCCGTCACCGCCCGCATGAGGTCAGGGCTGAGGGACCGGGCTCACACACACCGGCCGGAGCGCGGGGCAGCTCCCGGGGCTGACAGCGCTGCCGGGCCGGCGAGGCCAGGCCGAGCCGCCGCCGCGGAGCG
>VZRN01000696.1:161322-181748 GCA_013397935.1 Dasyornis broadbenti | reverse complement strand
GCCTGCGCCGCGCACGTGACCCGCATGCGCCTGCGCCCGAGCGCGCGGGAGGGTGGGGGGGGCACCGCGACCCCAGGGCAGGCCCCGGGACCCCCCGGGACACCGAGGGGACACCGCGGGGACAGCTCGGCCCCGGGACCCCCAGGGACACCGAGGGGACACCCCGGGGACAGCCCGGCCCCGCCGCGCCCCCCGCCAGAGGGACCCCCGCCAGTCTCCCCCGCCCCGGGAGAACTGTGCACGCCGTGAGGGGGGCCGCGGTGGCGGCTGCTTCTGGGAAGGGGGACAAAGTATTTGCCGGATGATTCTGAAGGAAAAATAGTAATTGGGGCCTCTATAGGAAATTTACGGGAAATGAGGTTTTTAATTCGGATGGATTTTAATTCAGAACGTTTCATCAGACTGTTTGAATATCACTGAATTATACTTTCATTTTACCACGGGGGAGATGGGGAAGAAGCCAGGGAGTGACCTGGTATGGACTCAGCAAAAGCCACAATGCTGAATTTTAATTAAAAGTCCATTAATGTGATTAATGAGCAGTTCTATGGGCCCAAAATCCCCTGTGGGCAATGCTCGATTCCTAAAATGTCCCCTCAGCACACCGTGCCTTCACAGCTGAAGGGACCCTCACAGGACACACAGCCCATTTGTTTCTCTTCCTACATCCTTTATTAATATGAGAAATGGTTGATTAGTACAAAAAATCTGAAATGTATGGTTTCCTGCCCATCGTTGCTGTGAGCAGAAAGCTCGTGCCTGGCACTGGGGAAGAAATGAAACACGTGGCAATTCCTATTTCAGGGTAGGAAACCAATCAAAAGTCGTTTCTGGGAAAAATAAAGGCTGTGGTCCTGCAAAAGCATGTGTGTTTCAGTAGCTTGAGCAGGTTCTGTGGCTTGAGGAGAGGTTGCAGGAGAGGATGTGCAGCTGCAGTCAGCCCTCACAGCCCACCTTGGCTTCATGCGGAATACTGCTGGATAAACGACGTGAAAAAGGAAAAATGGGTTTTTTCTTTATTTTGCAAAAACTTTTAAATACAACAAACCCACATCTCATCAGGCACTGTAGCTTACAACACAAAGAAAAACCCTTTTTATAAATTCACATATAATTACATTCCACAAACCTCACCAAAACGAAATAATTAATGTCATGGTTAGTATAGGACTTATCTCAAGCATTAACTCTGGTTGGTGTGTGCAGAGCTGCAGGCAGATTGCTGCTTTTCTTTGCATGTGCAGCTCTCAAGCTCCCCACTGGCAGAGGGTAAGGAATCCTTTGCCCAAGGATTGTTCTGCTCGTGCCTTTTTGTGTCTTCCAGTCTTTGAGGCAGCAATTCCAGCATCTCTCCAGTGTGCTGAGACAAGGGCAAAGCCCCCCATGCCCCCAAAACCCTCAGGGGTGTCAGAAGAGGAAGGGGGGATTGGTCACAGGGAACATTCGATTCATCTGGTCACCTATCAGGGAGTTTCTATGGATTTTGAGGCTGTCTGGAAACACAAGGAAGCTGAGAGAAAATGGTACTGAAAATTAACTTTCTTTGGTACTATCACTTTTGATCTGGTGTTTTGTTAAACTGTGTGTGTGGCGAGAAAGAGAGAGGTGGGCAATTGGCCACAGATGCGGTTGACAAGGCAGGGGTACGCAGGAGTTAATCTCTTCTCCTCCACTCCAAGGGTTTGGAAAGGTGGGACCTGCTGGGTCCGGAGCCCTGCCTGTGCCAGGAGCAGTCCTGGTGGGCCCATGGCTGCCCAGAAGTTTTTGTGACATGGGATGCTCACTCCAGGCAGCAGGGTCAGCTCTGCCAGGACAATCTGCACCTAAAAATGCTCTGGCCACCGGAGAACCCTTTGAGGGCAGAGTGTGTCCGTGCTCTGTTGCTCCTATTCCACCTGCCCTCCTTCATTTTTAATGATGCCCTGCCTCTCCAAAGCCAGCTCTGCCTGACAGAGCTTTCCTTTCCCTGCCTAGGTGCCAATTTCCAGCACTGAGGTATGGAAGAACTTTCCAAAACCGCCGAAAATCCCTGGGTGCTACAGGAGCTCTTCGTGATCCATCTGATTCTTTGCAAAACCTTACAACCCCCTCAATGTTTTGATCATAAGAGAGATGCAGGTTTCCTCTCAGGGTGTTTACCGAGGCCTGACTCCCCTTTCCCTCCGGGATCTGTCCTGTCGAGTCTGGCAGCAGTGGAAGGAGGCTCTGAGATGGTCTGGGCGCAGACTCCAGCAGGCACCCGGAGGGTGACCTGGCCGGCCGACACTCTATGGCACTTTCAGACTTGCCGCCCCAGCTGAAGGATCTGTCAGAGACACTGGCAGAGCCGCAGGACGCTGGCCATCACCCCTGGAGACAGGGGACCCGAACCTGCTGCCCCATCTATGGCAGCAGCGGCTGCTCTCTGCCCTCCCCTGCCCCTGGCAGTCTCCGCTCCCCGAGGATGGAGCAGGACGCGCTGCTGGAGTGCAGGAGCACCAGGTGTGCCCAGGGCTGCTCCTCAGCAGGTCCCACACCCGTGCCCAGGGGACCCTTGTCCTGTGTCAAGCCACACCAGCAGTGACTTGACCACCCTGACCACCCCAGCAGTCCCTGCCCCACCTGGAGTGCTGGGAGCAAAGAGGGCTCCAGCCCCTCTCCATGTCTGGGCACCCACGGGACAGTGATGGGCACAGAATGGCACAGCCCAGGGGCCAGAGCTTCCTCATCCCCCTGCTGCAGGAGAGCAGCGCTGGCTCCTGCCCTGTCCCCTTCTGGGTGCTCAGGAGAGCAGCAGAGGCCACAGCCACCAGGCAGTTTGTTACCTGTGCTCGAGAGGGGCATGCAGCCCGTGGGAGAAACACAGATAAACTGCGGGTGCTCAGTTTATCCCCCTGTGAAACCAACACACATCGAAGGGGAGCAATGCAAACCTGGGCAGAGACAAGCTGGCCACATTCCAGACCATAATTTGTCACATTTAGCAAAGGCATCTTTTTAAAATTTGTTTGTATTTATTTTGTTTCTTTTAAAATTGTTATTGTTTTTCTCAGCCCCTTCGTATTTTATATTCTGAGCTCCTCACTGACACTTCCATGACGAAGTTTCAGGACAACTTCTGCTTCAGAGCTGTCAAATGCCTGCAAGGGCCAGGCTAAAATCAGTACAGGTACTCTGCACACACACATCTCTGCAGCACAGCCCTTTATTTAACAATCCATCTCACCTGTACCAACATCAGGTATTTCTTGGTACCTCATGTTAAATTAATCAGATCTTAAATTCATTAGATGTTAAATTCCTGAGGAATTAAATTCAACAGATCACAACAGATGGGCTCAAAATACCAGAGACACTGGGCCAATTAGCAGATTAAAGGTTTCTGTGTTGGATACATCTGTGCTATACTGATGCTGCTTTTAAATGGAGAAAATGGGAAATAATTCAGAATATCTTCTCTTAGCCAGGATCTAGGGGCCTAAGTCTCATCTTCCAATTATTTTCAATTTTCTCTTTTTTGCAACACAGGCCATGATCCAGCAGAGCACTTTGGAACATGCTTTATTTTAAGATTCTGAATAATTGCTGTGAAATTGTGCCTTGGGACACACGAGTGCCCTTTTGAATCAAGACCAAAGTCTTTTACTTCCAAACATATACACAGTTTCCAGCATAAGAAGTTGTTGAATTCTGTTAATAAGGAGGAATTTCATCTTCGAAAGTGTTTTGTGACATTTCATGCAAAGTCCTGCAGTGACAGTGACTTGACCTCGACATTTTGCATCTGTTCATAGTGAACCTCCACGCCTGAGGGAGAGATCTGGACTGGGACAGACCAGAAACCCCCAGAACTTCTCCAGGGAGGTTCAGTACACAAAACTGCCTCCTTCCTTTCCCATGGAGCCTGGAGATGTCTGCTCCAAGACACATTTATGAACTCTCCACATTCAGGCAGTGACCAACGCTAGTGCTGATGACAGAAAAATAAATAAATAGATTTGATGTCCCTGTGGTGAAGAAAGTCTCTTCTCGGTGGCACAGAACACCCGAAATACAATGTTGTGCTTTCCCTGTCCCAGCTGAGGGCACAGATGCACTTGGAACAGGAAATGGCACTGATGGTCCTGTCAGTGGGGGCTGCTGTGCTCCTCTCATGGGTGGCTGCACTTCATCAGAGCACGAAAACACCTCTGTCCTCACTCAGCCCAACAGGCTTCACCGGGCTGTTCTGAGATCCACAGCTTTTGGGTGGCAGGAACAACTAATCCAGTTATCTGCCCTGTGACCCTGACTGCCCCAAAATGAGCCACATGCTCCCCATGGCATAAGGGTGGCACAAAAAGGGTGTCACAGGGAGGAAGGTCGGGGTGAGTGGTGTGATCATCAAATCAAAGAGCAAGACAACCACAAGCAGACATACATATATAATATGTACAGGGGCCATGGGTGCATTTGCATCATGAAGGAAAACATCACATTTAGACTGCAGAAAATGATCAAACTCCAGAATTATTTAGTGCCAGGTGTCCCTAACTTGCCAGCAAACACAGCAGGAAATGTCCCTATGTGGGCTGACTGAAGTGGTGCAGCTGTCAGCAGGGGTCAGCTGTCAGCTTCTTCCTTTCTCAATTTCAGACGTGAAATGCAGGAGCATTATTTTATTTTCACTACATGCTGTGGACATAAAATGATCGCAGCAGTGTTTGGTTTGGTTTGTACCTTTTCTCTCACTCTCTTCAGCTTTTCCAATAGATTCACCACTACCAAAACATGGAGTTAAGGTACAGCCATGAATTCAGTCAGCAGAAATTCCCAAGCCTCTCTGTAGGAACGACCCAGGCTTTCGGAGCAGACTGAGATAAGGCAGTGGAAGGAAAGTTCTGAACCCACCCAAATGCCCTGTGGGTGCTCTGCTCATGTGGTCCTCAGTCTCTGGTCTGTGAATTTTCCTAAGTCTGGGGAGCACTGCTAAGATATCTCCAAGAAGTGCCTAAGAAAATTAAACCTGTTACCATTAAGCTGAAATTCACCACTGAGAAGGCTGAACCTCTGTAAGAAAACTACTGTGAGGTGCACAAGTTATGGAGGAAGAAGTTGTTAGAGCTGTTGAAAACCATTGCTCTGGTTACAAAATTAGACTGCCAGTGAGTCTGTGCAGCAACTGGATTAGAAATATTCACTGCCAAAATTCAAGGTATGTAGTACTGTGAGTACAGGAACTTCCCTGGGAGGCTGCACGCTAGTAAAAATCAGCCGGCCCAGATGGAATGTTAGAGGACTCCCAAATATTCCAGCTGCAGGCACCTACAAACACTGCATGGGGCTGTATTAATTACTGGCTTACACTGGAGGCAAAGAAGAAACTTGGGAAAGACAGGGAGATGAGGATAATTATCATCAGTAAGAACATCAGCAGCAGCACCTCTTTTATCCCTTGCTCATGTTCCTGCTCCCTAAAATTAAGATGCTGGCCAGAACTGGGCTTTGGAAAGACAGAACCATTAGCAATACTGCCAAAAGAAAAGTGTGCTCCTGCCACTCCTGTAACAAGGACTGGGCTGCTTGCAATCCAAATCGTTGAAAAATAAAAGAAAAACAAACTCAGAGAGCTCAGTTGGTGCTGCCGACTCCTCTAGTGCTGTTGGGGTGGGGAGTGCAGAACATCTTCCCAGCAGTGTGTGAGGCTGGAGAAGGGGCCACTTCAGAACATGCACATCACTGGGGTTGAGTGTTGGCCTTGGTCACAGAACACGTTCCCTGGGAGGTGCTACAAGATTGTGGCTCCGGCAGCATCCGCACTCCTGGGGTCCTTCAGGCCAATGATGAAACTGTTGGTTCTCCTGGCCCCGTGAACCAGGGACACCACTGGCACTTTATTCACCTGATGGCCCCTGGCCACAAGAGATTCAATATCTTCTTCAGGAAACTCACCTGCAGGGATTTGAAAAGAGGAGTTGGTAACTGAAGCCAGTGCTGCCTTTGATGCCAAGCTCTGTCTAACCCTGCTGGGGTCTGCAGTGGGGGAACCTGCCTGCAACCCCTTCAAAAGGTTCCAGCTGGGCAAGCCAGGGACCAGGGACTGCTGTTCTGTGCCGTGGGGTATGAGAGGATCTACAAGACCATTTAATGATGTGCAAGATTCTCCTCTTTGGAAGAAGGTAAAAATATGTGGTTGACACCAATTGTAGTTACTCTTCCTAGAGAACATGAGGCAGTGCCCACTCTTTGTTACAAATAAGGGTATTAACAATTGTTAGTCAAAATAAGATGCAAGATAGCTTAAAGGAAACCGACAGTAAAACAAGTTGCCAAATGATAAACTTTGTGCTAAGCCTCTCAGCTTCCCCTGTATGTATTTCTTAATCTTCCAGACATCCACCTCAGGTTGCTCCTCTTCTGCTTTTATTTGGTTCATTTGATGGTTGGTAATTTCTGTATGAGTAGAGGCCCTGGAGCTGGGGGTGCAGCTGGACAAATGGAGCAGGGACACAGAAACCCCACTGGTATTTAAGCTTTATATGTTGTGTCTTAATATGTTATCTTGTTGATGCCAAATGTCCAAACTCACAAATTAGGACCTTGTGAAGTTTTAGATTTAATGCCATTTCAGTTTCCAAATCTACAGGGCACACTGCAGGACAGAGCCTTTTTCGATTTTCCTCTGAAATGGGAAAGCCCAGAAACGTTGGCTATTTGGTGTGGACGGAGAGCCAAATTTCACTTATGGTTCACTCTGGTAAGATCTGGGGCTGTGTGAAAAACACCAAATAGACCAAGATTTGCAGTAACAAGGCCAAGAGCTGACAGTACAGACTCCAGAGTGCCAGCATTGGTGCTGCGTTTTCAGCACTGTCAAGCTACAAGCTTTGCCATAAGCCTTTCCTTCTTCCCAGCTGCTGGAATTAAGAGACATGGACTGGAAAGTGAAGGAACATAATTTATGGCAGTGGGAATAAAGTGCAGGAAGCTTTGAGCACCTGTCTGGGTAAAGTTGAGGCTGCAATCTTGTTGATTTGGACATCCTCAATGGCATCTGATTTCCAGAGGGATTTAAGGACAGGACAAGGCCACTACCAGGAGGTGAGCTGGGACAGAGGAAGGGCAAGAGAGAAGCACCTGAAAGAGCCTGGATTAGATGGTGCTGGAGGGGTCTGGGAGCATTTCCAGGACAAGAGGGAGAGGACACGGCTCAGCAATGGCTACAAGCTTTGAAGCAGTTGAGTTCTGATTTTTGTCTTCCCCAAAATCCTCTGCACCCATGGGGACCCTAGAGCATGGTGAGCTGTGGCACTTCCATTGCAGTGTGCTAAGAAAATCCTGCACTTTTCCTAAACTTGCTGGATTTGTAGGCTGCACCCCACCCAGTGTCCATACTCACTGTCAACCTGCAAGGTGTTGGACTGAAGCTGTGGGTGAAGTCGACCAAGTGACAAACTTTCACTCAGATTCTTGTTAAACGTTAAAACATTTACCAAAACCTGCAAGAGAATAAATTATCCTCAATAGCAAAAGCAGTGATGAGAATAGGAGAAGCCAACTACCTGAGCATCCCCCAAATTGGTAGCTTCCACATCTGCACATGCAGCAGGCAAAGGAGATTTTGAAGTGTTTGCTAAACTGCATGAACTACTGCAGGGGTGTGCACACACTAAGAGGCCTTTGGAATATGGCCTGTGTGATGCTGGTGGTGAAGCAGGACATTTTCACAGGATTACATGGGCTTTTTGTCACACAGTTCCTGCCAAATCAGCAGAGCTGTGTGTCTGGAACATGACGTAAGCTCTAAGTAAGTGTTTGCTACAGCCAAAAGCTCTGCACGTGATTTCTCCAAACAAAGCACTGGGAAGCAGTTCTTGGCTTTGGTTTTGCTCTGCATAATGCTCTCCAAAAGGTAAGGAAACTGGGAGCCGTTCTTGTGCTTTTCTTTTTAGCTATCCTTTACTGCTGTTCATGCAATCAAGCTATTGTAGTACTTCACTTCATTACAAATCATAAACCAAGAGGAACTGCCCAATTTACAGCCAGTGTTGAGCAGGAGGAATTCGGTTGGGAATGCACTAAAAGGAGCTTTTCATAAGGAAAAGGGCTAAAAGGGAAAAGGGCTAAAAGGGAAAAGGGCTACAAGGCTGCCACTTTCCTGCAATCCTCTGAATAACAAAACGCTCCCTTTTTCCTTCATGATCTTCAAGACAAGCTTTGAACATGTATTAAAATGACAAAAACCATTATAGATTTTGCCAAATGCTTCTCCTCTACAACTATGAGTGGTATCACCAGGAAAGGTGCAAGAAAAGTAAACTGGTAACTTCTAGAGATTTGAAAAAACCAAAGCGTGGAACTGGTGACATCACGGGTGTATTGATAACCTGTGGCCATCAGTTTTGACCCAGCCTGGGACAACTAGGAAGGGGAAAGGAGGGGATCCTGCTCAGGCTTGAGGTGAGCAGCTGCTCTGGGAGGACTCAGCACTGACCTGGACGATGCTGCTCAGGGCTCTGTCCCCATTGTTGGCTCCCAGGCACAAGTAGGTCCCACACATCCCCTCGGACGGCCTCACAATGGTGGGCAGCAGGAAGGACCGTGGCCGCTTCCGAGGCTGAAGGAGGTTTTGCTGCAGTTGAAGAAAAGACACACCAAAAAAGAGTCAACAAGAATTCTCTTACAGAAGGAACACGGAGCCGGTCATCTGCTTCCAAAGTACCACCCCAGCAAGTGGGGTGGTTTTACAATGCATAAGGCAGCACTGGAAGCCACCAGCACAGGTTTGTATTTGTTTCTTTCCAAGACCCGAAGACATTTTTTCTGCTATCTGTTACTTTCTAACCTGCAGAGCAAGAATTCATAAAGAGAGTTGATAATTCAAGACAACACTGTTACTTAAAGTGCATCTATGCAGGGGAAGTAGGTAACAGTGTGCTTGATAATTCTGCATTGTAATAACTGATGGACATGGACCCCTCTGTTTCCTCACTTTCAGTGGCTCATACAATGAAGAATAGCAGCTTTCTACAGACTGTTGTCTCTCAGTTATTAATAAGGCATTACATATCTTCCCTGCTGTGGAGATGAGAATAAAATTGGAAAAAAATGGTAAATAAACATTTTGTCATGTCATTCATTACCGGCCTGGGAATGGAATGGTTCATTGTTTTATTTTGCCAGGAGAAGTCCAACATCTGGCTGTTCAGGAGGATTCCAGAGGGTGTTATTATTCCACTGCCAAAGGGACGATTCAAAGAACTGAAAAGAAACACAAAAAATCTCATAAAAATCATCCCAGAGATTTTTGTACACTTTGAGGCTTTCAGAGCTCCAAATTTCTGTCCCAGCTTGGCTTGATAGAGACTCTGGTGATTCCTTAGGGCTGGGGAAATTGAGGAGCCACAGTTTCCGTGCACTAAGGAGCAGGAACCACGTGGGCCACAGCAGCTTTGTCCCTCCCTTTGCTGTGATGGATCTGCCTCCATGCCCACATCAGTCCTAGATTTGGTCATTCCCTCTCGCCCAAGGAGCAGATTCAGGCCATTCCAGCCAGTGTTTCACTGTGACAGGGCTCCAAGATTGCACAGGGCAGAGCAGCCCCAGCCCACACATCTCCACTCCATCTCTCCCGTTCCTCTGCTGCAGGATGGACTGGGACAGAGCAGCCCAGCTGATCCAGGTCTGGTCCCATCCTGTCCTGCTGAACCTACTCCCTCCTCCCTGCTCCCACTCCTGAGCTCATTGTAGAGGGAAGAGGCCAATCCTTTACCTCACCACAGCGACAATGAAGTCATCAGGGCCCATAACGAGGACCTGGCTGGCAGCAGTCCCGCTCTCCAGGGGGAAGTGAGGCATGCGGAGATCGGACGGGAACGACTGGGAGTCATTGATCAGCTGGCGCAGGGAATTGGCTTCTGATTTACTTCAGCAGGGAGGGAGGGAAGGAGGGAGGGAGAGAGGAAAGCAAGACATGAGGCTGGGGAGCTGGACATGTCCTGGTGTCCCCAAGGGGCTGCTTGAGGACAGGGAGCTCCTTTAGTTCACCCCAAGGAAGGAAGGGGTGACAAAGTGGCTCAGTTTGCACAGAGAGGCAATGCTAGACCTCCAAAGGCTCTGTCTACCCCTGTTAGCCCTCACCAGGGGTAAACACACCTGCAGTGGCCAAGGTGACAACCCCAGCTGAATGCCAGTCCTCAGCAAGAGGACAAGTCAAGCCCAGCCCAGCCACCAACCATGGCTAAACCTGGCTCTGAGGTGAGAGGCTGGGCTGAAACGCCAGGCCTGGCCTCTCCTGCACATCTGGGCGTTCTGCAAGGCCCCAAGCCCCACGGTGGGGCTGGGAGAGGCAGAAATGGCACATGTGGCCATGCCCACAGGGATGCCTGTTTGTCTGACCCACTCAAAGGGAATATGTAGAGGTGTGGGAGGAATCTTCAAGATCAAGCTGGCTCCAGAAAACCTCTGAGTGAGGACATCCTGTGACCCATCCCCAGAGCCCCGCGGTATCAGCTGTGATCCTTGTGGAAAAGTGCGCCCTTGGAGGACACTCAAGGTCTGATCTTTCCTTCATGAAATAGAGGGAGAAAAATGTCAGGGCAGAGCAGACCCAGGAATGACATCCAACCCACACATTCTACAACTGTCACTGTGCCTGTCCTCCTCAGACATACCTCACCATGCCTTCTGCTGTGTGAGTGACAGACACGTCACCAGATGGGTCTCCCAGGTTGCTCGCCAGACTCAAGGCTATTTTTAATGTCTAAAGAAAGAAAGGAAAGAAAGGGGAAGAGGAGGAGAGGAAGAGAGGAGGAGAGGAGGAGGAGAAGAAGGAGAGGAAAATCTGTGCATCTGTAAATTCTCAGCTCATAAACGCCAGCTGTGGGTCTGTGGAGCACCTAAGAGCATAAATCTAATTACAGAGCAGGAGACAGAGCAGTTGCTCAGCCTCCTGGGAAGCTGCAATGTTTTGGTAGGACAGTCCTAAATACTGGAAAAATTCTGGACCACAGAGATCTTGAGGTGGGGAAAAATGTAAATATTTCTTTTCAAATATGAAGTGGGTCAGTTTTCCTTGTCATCACCATGTAGAGGCTTTTACTTGCTACAGTGCCCTCAGGTGCTCTGTAATGGCCAGGGCCACTGGAGCTAAGAGGCAGCGGAATTATGTGGGACCACCCTCAGGTGCTGTGGGGTCGTTCTGCAGAGACGATCATGTACAAGAAATGGGCAACAGCCACAGTTTGTTCTGAAAAAGCTCTTCTAAGCATGAAAGATCCTCCTGCTCAGCCTCTGAGACAGCAGCACTGCTCAGTTTTACACTTCAGCAGTCTATTTGCTCATATTCCCCTGGGAATAACCTATAAACAATTTTGTACAACCACTAAATAAATAAATTATTCTCTGTCAGCACAAGCAATTAAGCTAAATGTTGAACCTCCTCTTACCTCTGCCATCCAGTGCAAGATATTCCCCCTGGATCCTTGACTTGTGATGTTAAAGCCCTCAAGGATGTTCAGTGCTGTGATCAGTGCAGGACCTGCATGTGGAGGGGGGGCGGTGAAAACGAGGTGACCTGTGTAGGGAAGAGGAGAGGAATGAAGCTGCCTTTGTCAGACACCATCCAGGGAGAACACTCGTCCATGAGCCAGTGTCCCTGAGGACAGGGAAACCCTTCCAGATTCGAGGGGAAATAATAGAAAGTATACGGCCACGGTCAAACCAGGACACTCTATCAAGGGAAAAATCATTTAAAAATGCTGAAAACTTCCTGAACCACCCATGACCCATCAGTGTCAGCAGGGAACAGCAGGAAACTCCCCGGAACACCTTTCTGCAGACACTTCAGCACAGCTTTGACTTCAGCTCTTGTTCAATACTGTTGCCACCCCTTGCCAGGTGAAGCAAACATTCCCCTGGAGCTGCATGGCAGTGGGGCAGGGGGTACCTCGATAGATTGTGTGCACAGGATCCTCCACAGTGACACTGTAATTGCTGAAATCTTCCTCCACCAAGACTCCTCCGTAGTTGTGCACCTGCATGGGAGCAGAGCAGTGCACACTGAGCAGGCTGGGCCAAGGCTCTCTGTGCTCCTCATGCTGGCCCAGGGGGACACAGCCCTCACTGTCAAACACACTCCACTGAGATTCCTGAGCCAAGTGCCGGGTTCCTTAGGATGCCCTGGAAATCTGTGCTTTCAAAGCCCTGGCTCAATGTACAGCATTGTGGCAAGGCTCTGCACTCACCTCCCAAAGCTCACCCACCCCACGGGTGCTCCCAGGCCATTCTTTCTGCCCAGGAAGATGGGGACTGGCCCTACCCTGCAGCCTTCCCTGCCCTGGCTGGCAAGCATGAGCGTGTTAACTCCTCTAACAGGAGTTAAACCAGGGCAACTCCAAGCGGGACCAAGCCTATCTAATCCTCTGCTCACAAAGTGCACAGTTTTATTTTTAAACCATCTTCCTGGAGTCTGTATCCTACAGTCCTATTAACAAAAACAACAATTTGTTTCTCAACAGCCTCTCATTCTGCGGGAAAAGGTTTTGCCACCCCAACTAACAGAGCCCAGAGGAGGCTTCAAACTGATTTTTTTTTTTCCTTCCAGACTGTCCTGGTTATAGAGGAAATGGAGGTTTCACTTCTGTAGGCTGTGGGAATGGCCTGTGTGTCACTTATACCACTGCAGGGACTGGAAAGGAAAAGGAGGCATCTGCCACTATCACTGTGCTGGCACTAGGCTTTCCTCCAGTTTGTCAGCTTCAGCAGGTGGCAGCCCCAGCCCGGCAGGTGACAGGGATAGTCCTGGCTCACCTCAGAGATCATCTCCTGGGTCAAGTTTCCGCTGTAGAAGGCTGACACCCCTTCTGCTCCCAGCAGCTGCAGCACGGCTGCGAGGTCCAGGCGCCGGATGAACATTCCAGGCAGCAGGGGCTGCCCATCCGGCAGGAAGATCTCCCGGAATCGGTCAGAGTAGTTCAGGTCCTTCAGTTCACTCAGGGCTTTGGCTGCAGGTGAGAAGGGGAAGGACATCCAGAGAAAGTAGGGGTCAGGAAGGTGCAAAGGACCTGGAGTCACCATGCACCTGATGGGGACGTTGGAGGCCTGCTGCTGCCTCTGGCCCTACTGCAAAACTAGAGGGCAGCTGGATCACGGATCCTTTGGAACTGGGAAAGAAACCCAAAGAAAGCCCAGCAACCTTCCCTACCTGGCCCTGGGCACTGCCCAGTGTGGCTGCTCTGCCCTGGCTCTGCCCAGCCATGGCAAAGGGCTCCAGTTTGGCTGCCACCACGCTGTCCCCTGGTAGACCGTGGCTCACACAGTGCTCAGCTTCCATCACCATCCATCTCCAGGCTCCCAAAGCCCTGATTTCCCACGCCTAACCACACAAACCCCCAGCTGCCTTGCCCCACAGTGGGCTGCTCTGTGCTGGGCAGCTGCCCATCAGGTACTCACCCAGGTCGTGTGTGACATTGAAGCCATTCTGGGCGATGCCAGCCGTGAGGCCCAGCAGCTCGGACCACGGGAGTCTGCCGAAGGAGAGAGGACAAGGAAAAATGGGCCTTGGAGGGGTGCAGTGGGGCAGGGCGGTGGGGAGCAAGCACTGGGCCAGGCTCTGCAGTCAGGGGCTCCTGGAAGACCAGGCTGTGGGGCCAGCAGCGGCCGAAAGGAGCACTGAGCTTTCAGTGCTTGTGTTCCTCCTTAACAGGATCATCTCACTGCTCCAGGATGTGTCCCAGAGAGGAATCACAGTGCATGGACAGGGGAAGGGGCATCTCAGGAGCAAAATCTCAAGCCAGGTTCTGGTCCTGAGCAAGTCATTCAGATTCCTCCCTCCCTATCCCAACAGGGCACCAAGGACAGGCATACATCCTATGATCCAGCTGAAGAGAGAATGAAAATGCACAGACATGCCAGGCAATGTGCTGCACCTCTCAGAGAACATTTATTGTACATCTTCTTGGCCAAAATTTCACTTTGCAGAAAACATGACCAAGCTGAATTCTTTCTTTTGTACACTAAATACCAAAAAATAAATATCTTTCAACACAAGCCTCCAAATACTTCTTAGCTAATGGTTTTGACTGGTGGCTGAGAAGGTGGTCTGATGGCAAGAGCTCGTGTGCTCCCAGCTTCTCTGCAGGGACCCCAGTGCACAGCCTGTGCCAGCCTCATGTCTTACCTGCCGTGTAACTGGTGTGCCTGGTGCATTCCTTGGATCATGCCTGGCACCCCGACAAGCAGACCTGGCTGTAAAATAGGAAGGACAAAAAGGAAGAGTAGTCTCCTTTCCATAAAGACATGGGACATAGTCCCCACTTGCAAGTCAAAGAGGTGCAAGTCACGTTCACTTTGGAACTATCTGCATAGTTAGGAGAGGGGAAGAGGTCTGCAGCAACACACTTTACTATGGAATAAAAGGTTTTGGAAGGAGAGCGGCAAATCCAATCTTGTTCTTAACCCAGTTTGATCAGGAGAAATAACTCGGCAGAATGACCTGGGATTATGCTCCTTCCTGAAGCTATTGTTCTCCCAGTACCCTGCTGCCACAGGGACATGCCTCTTAACTCCCCAAAGCACTGCTGGCATTCTGGGGCTGATAAAGAAGGATTTTCCCTAGATTCCCCATGTCTGTAGGGCCCAGGATCTCCCATGACGAGAGACACCTCCTGTTGCTTTGCTAGGCATCTGCCCCTCAGCCTGAAAGCTGGAGGGAGGAGAGCTGGAGACAGCAGCTCTGGAGGCAACGGCCGGGATACTGGTTCTCACCTTGGTGTCCTGCTGCAGGTCCCTGTCCAGTGGGATGCCCAGGGGAGCCACCTCCCGGAAGTCGATCACCCAGCTCCTGTTCTTGCGGATGTCATGGACCAGCATCACCCCGCCCCTGCAGTGAGACTGGGTCAGGGCACAGCTCTGGCTGCTCCTGCAGCAGCCACTGCCGTAGGGCTGGGGTGGCATTGGGGCCAGGGCAGGTCCAGTGTGACAAGGGTCACTGTGGCAGGTCACCAGCCCCAGCAGAGCCCCGGGGTGGCCAGAGGTGCAGGGAATGCTGCTGTCCTTCCCCAGGGCACACACCAGGACAGCCAAGGCAGGGCCAGTGTGGGACACAGGCAGCCCTGTGCTGACTCTGGTGAGGCTGAAGCAGGCCCTGCCTGCCTGGCCAGGGAGCCACTGGCTCTGTTCCACCGCCAGGTTGGGACCATCTGGGATTTTCTTTCTAATCTGAGCAGTTTTGCAACAAAAGAGGGTTTTTTCTTACAACAGCAATGGCTGGTGCAGCTGGAGCAGTGATCAGGTGGCTGTGGTTTATGCAACACTCCTGAGCCCTCCTGCAGAGAGAGCCAGGAGCACCAGGCTCACGTGGCTCACCCCAGGGATGAGGGCTGGGGAGAAGGCCACCCCTCACTGCCATGCTGCCCTGGCAGCTGCCCAGAGCTGGGCTCAGACCTCAGCCTCAGGAGCAGAGTTGTGGAAGGCAGGAGTCGGGCTTTGAACACACTGGAACCGAGCCTGGGGTGCTGCCAGCTCCTGGCACACTCACAGTGGGGCTCACCAGCTCTCTCGAGCCTGGGGTTTGGGTGTTCCCAGAAGCTTCAGCAGCCACAAATTTCCCTGCCTGAGTGGTCTTTGTCTTTTGCTGACAACACAGTGCACAGGAAGGGTCCCTGTACTTGCACAGACACGGACACATCCACTGCCTGATGTTAGAGTGCTGGCACCACATCCTGGGCCTAGCACTGCCAAGAAGGCATTTCTCAACTGGAGAGGGACTTTTTACAAGGGCACATAGTGACAGGACAAGGGGGAATGACTTTAAACTGTGAGAGGGCAGATCTACATCTGATGCTTGGCAGAAATCTTCCATCTGAGGGGGAGTTGGTAGGGAGGGGGAACTGGTGGGGACACCAGGCACTGGCACAGGCTGCCCCATCCCTGGGAGTGTCCAAGGCCGGGCTGGACAGGGCTTGGAGCAATCTGGTCTAATGGAAAGTGTCCCTGTCCATGGCAGGGAGTGGAATGAGATGGGCTTTGAGGTCCCTCCAACCCAAACCAGTCTGGGATTCTATGAAACGACGCGCTTGAGGACACACAGAGACAAGAGCAGGGCGTGAGCACCCCACACTTACCCTCCCAGTCCCGAGGTGTGGGGGTTGATGATGCCAGCGCAGAGGGCCGAGGCGATGGCCGCGTCCACCGAGGAGCCGTGCCTGGCCAGCACATCAGTGCCCAGCGCGGTGCAGCGTGCGGCATCCGTCACCACAGCGCCGCGGTGGAACAGCTGCCGGACAGGAGAGGGTTGTGCTGGCCAGCGGTGCTGGTGCTGCCCAGATCTGCACCCAGCAATGTGGGAACTGCAGCCTGGGGCCAGCGCAGAGGTTCCAACGAATGCTGGTGGGAGCCGTACATCCTTTGGCACATCCCTGCTCCAGAGCAGCTGCTGGTAGCCTCAGCTACCAGCTCAGACAGCTTTCCACAGTCCACATGCCAAGCTGGACTGTCTCCCTCTAGATGCAGAGGCCGTGTCTCCTTCTACCCCTCACAATCCCAGAGCTGTCCCTGTGCTGCAGCCAGGCGGTCACTGGAAATGGGGATACAGCTGCAAAGAACGCAGCACGCCCCCAGGACCACAGCTTGATCTCATCCTTGTGCCAGGGGTGTTCTAATGCAGTCACAGGATGTTTTAAAGAGCTGATTTCACCCCTACGGCACAAACTGCAGCATCTCAGCATGAGCCTCATATGGCCCACATGAGAAGGGCCACAGCAGCATATGGAGAAGGTAGTGGTGACTCCTGCTGACCATGATCCTGGCAAAGGTTCTGCAAGCGAATCCAACCCCATGGCCTTGCTGCCTTGGCTCTACAGTCTAGCACTGGTCTGTGGAACAGATCAGGAGGAGGTTCACCTCGTTTTTAGCAATTTCCCTGCTTGGTCCTGGATGAATCTTCCAGAGGTGAACCTGGGCATGTGTGCCCATAATCCATAAAACTCTCTCCAAGTGGACAAGATGCCTACTGTTCAACTAAGGGTTTTCTGGAAGCACTCCCTTATGGCTCAAATCACAGCTGGAGTCACAGCAGTGGGGCTGTCTGTTCCCCCCCAGCAGCACCCCCACGCCTGCCTAGCATAGCCCTCCCCACCCAGGCCACGGGGCAAGCTCCAAGAGTCCAGCTTGGCTCTCCAATCACAATCCTCAGGTGCAGGAAAAAGCTTTCAAGCCAGTTTGGGGAGGTACCAGAGTGAGAGTGAGCACTCAGAGCCTTGCTGACACCAGCCATGGCTCCCCAATACTCTCCTTGCCAAACTGCGGACGAGGAGGAAAGTTAGGGAGCTCTCCTGTCTTTGGAACCAAAGCCCAACCACAAAGTCACTGTTTTGTGTTACCTGAGGGTCCCCAAAATAGATCTGCATGATGAGGGCCACGGTGACGCCTGTGGCGAAGGTCAGGCAGGCGGTGATGATGACAGTCAGCCCATCCTGCCGGCAGCTGCAGTCTCCTGAGAATGGGTCCTTGCTGGTCTCCTGGAGCGGGGACACGTCCTGGCTTCCCATCTCCGAGGAGGATGAGGGCAGGCGCTGGAGACGCGCAGACTTCAGGAAGGAGTCTGGGTCTTTGTGGGCAGCAGGGAGAAAACAAGTGTGAGTTATTGAGCAACTCAGAGCTCTTATTGCAGTGTTTACACAGCACTAGCATTACACCAAGCCCCTTCCAGCATGGCTATCACATTCCCTATTGATCCCAGCTCTCAGGAGCCTTTCTGGCTCAGATACTGCTTTGGGTCATTTTACTGATCCCTTCCTTTAGTTCTAGTTATTCCAAACTGATTTCCCTGGAGATTAAGAGAGACAAAACCCCCTGAATTGTACTCCATTTCAGTCCATTCATCAGTCTTCAGTGATAGGCCCACTCCTATGCTCCATTTGGAGGGGTTCTTAACACAGCAAACAGGTCTCTGAAATGTAGCAGGACTGAAGAACAGGAAATTAAGATACAAAAAAAATGCAGCAGCTTTACTTGGAGCTGTGACTGAGCTAAAGCACCTGAGCAAAACAGAGGTAAAGCATAACATTTGGCCTGGGCACAGAAAATATGTCTAAGGAAGCAAGTGAGGGCAGAGAGGAGCAAACCTGCAAACCGAAGGCCTCGGAACATCCACTTGCTCCACTGCAGGAAGGACTCTGCTTTAATTCCTTGCTTCCTCTGGCAGATGAGGCCCACTGTGAAATGTAGCCGCACACTGGACACCCGGCTCCAAGATGGCAGAGCAGTGGGGCAGGGCTTGCTGGGCCTCAACAGGATGAAAAAGTCTCTTTTTTGCTCTGAAAGATGCCTCGAATCTCTGTGAGTGTCAGCTGCTGCCCTTGTGCTGGGAATGACAGTGGCTGAGGATGCCCTGCCTGTCCCGGTTGCTGCTGGGCACACAGAGCTGCTGGGGCAGCCAAGAGGATGTGCCCATCCCTGCGGGGCTCCAAAGGGGACCAAGTAGCTCAAGGGCATCGTCCAGGGCTCCTGGAAGAAGTTTTTCAGGGGCTGCAGTGCCCTGTGCATCCATAGTGGGAAAAAGAGGAGCACCAAGTGGAAAAGACAAGTTGAGAAGTGGTCTCTCCATACAGGAGATGTTTCCTGGGTTTGCAAAGGGAGAGGGGATTGAGCAGTAAAACTCACAGCCCTCATCACCTGCCTGCCTGACCGTCTGCTCTGGCCAGGGGTATCGCCCTAGGCACTGCCGGCCCAGTCCTTGCCATGGCATCAACATGACCTGAGGTCAGGGAGGGAGGGAGTTTTAATTTCAGTGATGCTGCAACCAGGAGTAAACTCCCACAGCCAGGGAATCCCCTCAGGGTGAATTTAATCTCATTTGTGCCGTGGTGGTCTAGGAGTGGGACTGGGAGGCCTGAGCCTCTGAGCGCACACTGAGCCCCTCACTGTCTTGTCTGGTCTAAGTGAGTTGGAGCCTGGTGGCCTCGGTGGGGGCCCCAAGTGGCCTGGCAGGGGCTACCACTGGGGAGGGATGTCACATACAAGCCCCTGGCACACCTGGGTAAGGCCCCAGCCTAATCTGTGGGAAAACAGCACTGAGTGAGCTGAACTCCTCTGCCCAGTCTCTCCAGAACACTGTCCCCCTGCTCTGCTCCTGTAGCTCTGGTGACAGGCCAGTCCAGCACGAGGGGACATGGATACCCAGGAAGCAACTGTGAAAGAGCACAGACCACAGCCCTCTCACCATGAAGAAGTACCTCCATTCTCTGCCACAGACATCCCACTTTTAATCTCTGTGACCACCAGTGCTGCACAGGGACAGTAGTGCCATGGTTTGGGGATGGGAGCGGCTGGGTCAGTTGGAAGCACTGGGAGCCAGGAGCAGCCTGCAAAGCCAATGCACAGCTGCACATCCCAGCTACCGATGTCCATGCTTTGAAAGAGAAGCCATCAAATCCCACTTGGCTTCCACGGCGGCCATGAAGAAGACATGGTTCCATGGGGGAGCCAGGAACCAGGGCCACCTCAGCTCTGGAGCTGCTGTAGAGGGGACAGCAGAGACTGGAGCTGCTGGTGGGCTCTGCAGGTGCTCCTGCAACAAGTGTCGGGAGAGCAGCAGCTCCTCCAGCTGCCCCATCAGCAGGCACTGACACAGCCAAAACTGCACCAGATTCTGGGTGTGCGATGAGAGGCCTTGTGCTTCCAGGAGAGCTGTTCCCACACCCCTGCAGGCAGCGGCTTTACCCCGACAGCCAGGAGAGCACAGGGTGGGAACGGGCAATGGGAGCTTCACCCGTGGGCACGGTGGGACAGGGCAGAGGGCAAGGGGCACCTGGGGCTTTGCAAACACGGGCCTGGGGACTGACAGGCAAAGCAGCCCCAGGGCGGAAGGGCAACGCCGCTTGAAGAAACACGACATGGGGAAGAAACAACATTTCTCTCAACTATGGAGCAGGAAGCAAACAGTTAAAACTAAGCAGAGGATTTTCTTATGGATCAAACGATCACCTGACTTTATTCCAGCTAAGCACCAGAGGGAGAGAGCATCCCAGATAGAGGGATGTGCAAGGAGCACCCCAGGCTGGAAGGATGCTCAGGAAGCATCCCAGATGGAGAGATGCTCAAGGAGCATCGAAGCAGGCCATGCATAAGTGATCCAGGCTGGAAGGCCAAGGAGGCTGTGGTAGAGCACATTCCAGGCTGCCCTGGATGCTCTGTGCCGAACCCCTGTATCTCCGGCTGCCTTCCGTCCCTCACGGTGAACGCGGGGCCGGGGCACAGGGACGGCGGGAGCCCGGGGAGCCCCACTCCGGGTGCGGGGCCGGGGGCCGGGGGGTGCCGGGGGCCGCGGGCGGGCTCTGCCGCCGCCCCTCACCCGTGTCCTGCTCGCCCAGGAACGCGTCCTCCTCCTTGCGGGCGCGGAGGCCGCTCTCGGCCGCGCCGCTCGGCTCCTCCTCGGGCAGCCGCGGGAAGCTGGTGATGCTCATGTA
>VZRN01000696.1:137828-152766 GCA_013397935.1 Dasyornis broadbenti | reverse complement strand
GAGGAGGGAGGAGAAAGGAGAAAGGAGAAAGGAGAAAGGAGAAGGGAGAAGGGAGAAGTAAAGTAAAGTAAAGTAAAGTAAGGTAAGGTTGAAGGGAAGGGAAAAGGGAAAGGAAAGGCCTCGGCCTGGCAGGGCCACTCCCCATCGAAGAAGTCAGACAGGAGTCCCCGTGTTGCTGGGTGGGAGGGGGACTGCCCTTTGCATCCCTGCAGTGTCACTGAGCCTGCAAACACGGCCACCCCATGGGGATCCCAGTTCACATGGGGATCCCCAGTTGCTTCCTGGGGCCGCAGGATTGGGAGTGCTTAGGATACACAGAGTTGTGCGGCTTCTTACCTGGTTATTCACCTGACCTTAGAGCAGCTGAATGTATGGGGGCTGTGGATAAAGTTATCACATGTGTAGTCCTAAAGATGACTGACTCTTTTATATTCTTGCTTTCAGGAGCAGTGATACTCAAACCAGTTGCAATCCTCATGGAAAAACACATTGAGAATTACTCCTGCATGGTGTGGGCAGGGTGTTTGGTTGGCTCTCACTCTCTGTTACCCTCCTCAGTGTGTGATTATGTGGGCAGAGAGGAGCCTTAGTGACAATATTCTGGATGCCCCTTGGGCAGCTGAACTCAGCGGTGCTGGGGCCACTCCAGGCACTGCTGGAAGCCCTGGATCCTGTGGGGATCCTTGCCAGTGCCAGTGAGACCGAATCCTGCACAGGTGCCCCGTGTGGAGCTGTTCCTCCCTCGCCTGCTGTGCACATCCTGCTGGCATTGCCCGCACCATGAGCTTCACCATGAGTTCCTTTTTCCCATTAACAAACCCCAGGCCCGGGGTCTTGCATTTCTTTATATCTGACAGGCCTGGAAACACAGATGTGCAGAGCATCTCCAGAGCCTGACTGCAGCTCTGAATGCTCCAGCAGCAGCTGCTTTGCTGCCAGCAGGACCTGGGGCCCATGGGTGCAGGCTGACCCTTTGTGGGGTCAGCACAGAGGGAATGGGCAGAGGAGTCCTTGTCCCATACCTCTGATCACTTCCAGCCAGGGCCGTGTAATTTAAATACAGATTAAGCAAGATACTTATGGACTTAAAAAGTAAGGGATGTGTGTTGGCAGACACATGGAAATGGCGGAGAAGGACAACATGGGCAGCTCTGGGCACAGGCAGGGCAAAGCAGGAAGGGCTGGCTGGGGCTCAAGGGACAGCATGAGGTGGCCCAGCTGTAGGGGCAGCAAAGCCTGTGAGGAACTGCCACATCCCTACAGCCCCTCTTTATGAGCTCCACTCACAGGGGCCTGGCTGTACACTTGCCCTGTAGCGAGGAGCCAGGGCTCAGTGAGGTACAGCAGCCACCCCTGAGGGGCTGGGTCCTGCTCCTGCCGGGCTTCTGGGAATACCTGAACCCTGCTGAGGCTGGGATTCTCCATCCCAGAAAACTCTGGGACCAGCCACGGGGTGGCAGCTCGGGCTGGCTGACTGCTGGTTCTATTTTTTCCCCTTTTTTTCTCTTTCCTTATATTTTTATTAAAAAGACAAACCTTCTGGGCCCCACCCTGTCCAGCTCGCAAGCATGGCAAAGGATCTTTGCTCTCCCTGGCTTGCCTCTCCCCAGCACAGCACTCAGCAGCATTTCCAGCCCCATTCCTGCATTTTGCTGGCTCCTGGTCCCACAGCATGTACTTTGGAGGGGCTGCAGGCACGATACCTGCTTCCAAATGAAGGATCAGGAACCTCTGCAATGCCCTGGCAGGTTTCATCCAAGCAGCACGGGCACCTGGATGGGATGTCCCCAAGACGTGCAGGCTCCTGGCAGAGCAGGTCACTGGTCTTCTGAGCCAGTGGGAACAAACTCTGTGGTCTGGGCAGGGTCTGGCCAGTCTGCCAGAGGGCACAGCCACTGCTTTTATGTCAGGGTTGAAACAGGATTCTTTGGCTTTTTTACCTGTTGTTTGCAGTGATGCCCTGCAGGAGAACGGCAGCTGAAGGTTAATTTGTGTCACTGCTCATTTCTGTTCTTCATCTGTGTGATGATGCAGCCTGTGTGCTCCATGCTGTCCCCTTGGCACCTCTGATCAGGGTATGGTCACCCTCGAGCTCCCAGGTCTCCACGGGCAGCGATGTAGCTGCTGGGAATGCTGAAGCAGAGCAGTCCTGCTCTGGCTGCCCACTCAGGGTTGCATCTCCAGAAGATCCCTTTCAGAAGGGCTCCTGGTGTCTCCCTCTCTCACTTTCCTGCTCCTCTGCAGGCTGAATCCTGTCCCCAGTGTCATGGGACCCCACAAAACAAAGAAAAATCTCCTCTGGGATGATGTCTGGGTGGCATCACCCTCTCAGGGGAGATCCCACAGGACCAGGAGCTCCTCTTGGTGCCTGCAGGACTGTGATGAAGCTCAGGGTTGCTGGTGGGAAGGAAACATGAGCACTGTTGCTCTGGAGAGGTGTCCCAGGACCAGCATGTGTCCTGCCTTGGGTGAAGGGTAGGAGCTCCCCATCCCTGTTCCTCCAGGCTCTGGACTCCTGCTTGGGAATGGGGCAGTTCCCTGTCTGTTCTCTGCTCCAGGCCGCCGTTTGAGCGGCTGCTTGACCAGGCCCTTCTGGCCACCGTTCCCTCAGTGGCTCCAGGGACCAGTGGCAGAAGATCTTGGTGCAGGCTGTGGACACTCTCTGGACTCTCCATGGAACCCCACGGGCCACTGGTTCTCCACTGGTCTTCCAGCAGCCCCACGGCTGCCAGCAGGGTCCTCCCCTGCCGCAGCCAGACCTGCTCCAGGGAGTGAACCATCAGAGTGAACCATCGCCCGTGGGCCCCTGGCGGTGTCACCCGCTGGTGCCCACGGCTCCGCAGGGCGTGGCATCCCTGTGTCACCTGGCGGGGATGCTCAGGTTTGCCCATGGGTTCGCAGCCCCCTGCGGGCCGGGGGACACGCGTGGGCCGCTCCTTTCGTCTATATAAGGCCGTCCTGCCGCCCCGGCCCCGCGGCCGCGGCCCCGCCGCATTCTTCTGCCTTGTATGGGCCGGGCCGGGCCGGGGCGGGCCGGGACCCTCTGCCCGCCCGCCCCGCGGAGCCGCGTCCCGCAGAGCCGCTCCGGCCGCCCCGCAGCTCCCGCACATCTCGCAGTTCCCGCAGGTCCCGCAGGTCCTGCAGCTCCTGCAGCTCCCCGCTCCAGAACAGGTGAGGCGGCGCCGCCGGGACCGGGACCCGCCCCGGGACGGGAACGAGCGGCCGCGGCGGGGAACAGGGGCGGCCCGGGGCGGGATGGAGAGAGCGGGCGGGATGGAGCCAAGGGGAGCGGGGGGAACAGTCGCGACCGTCCCGACCGTCCCGGCTGCCTCGGGGAGCAGAGGGAGGCAGCCCCGCCGTCCTCCACCTCTGCCGTGCTGGAGCTGCTGCCGGGGTCAGCCCTGGGGACGGGGCGAGGCGGTGGCAGGCAGATCCCCGGGGTGCTCTTGCCGGGCATCCTCTGCCCGGGCAGCCTCTTGCCAGGTCCAGCAGCAATGTCCCGGCAAGGGCAAGTGAGGATTGGTCCTGAGCCAAGCTGTGGGTAACTGTCTGCAATGCCTTGGAGCTGGGACATCCCAGTTTCCCCGGAATGGCAGAGCTGCAGGAGCAGATCCTGCTGCCCGTGGCTTCACCCACCGCCTGATCTCTGAGACTGTTCCAGTCTGGAACATCTGCTTTTCCTCCAAGTCCTTTTGCTGATGACCAAAGTCAAGATCCGGATGCATGTGTGATACTCCATAGATCTCCCCAGTGCCCTGGGAGCAACTTCAGGCAATAAACTTCTGTAAGGCAGAAAAGCTTTATTTAGCTCGTTTCCTTCAGCCTTAAGCACAGAGGGATGTTGTGTTTTGTTTAGTCTTTCCCATGAAAACTTGAGGTCCTCTTGGCTTCCCTCCCAGCATGCCCTTTTGGTACAAAATGTTTCGCCTGTGATAAAAGCCAGGGAAGCTCTAAAACTTGGATATGTAGGAGAAGGCAGCAGCCGGAGCTGAATTCTTTGGAGTGGAACATCCCCAAGTGTCAACAACCACCGCTGCTGACCAAAGATGGTTGGGTTCCTTCAGTCGCTGGAATTTTTTTCCTCTCTCCCTGGCAGGCTCTGTGCGGCTGTAGGAGGAGTTTGCGGTCACCTCCCCCCTCTGAGGCGCTGCGGCCACATTCCCCCGCCGAGGTGAGCCCCTTAATTCCCCTGGGAAAATAGCAAACCCTGGCCAGGGCACGTTATGCTGGTGGCCCGAGGCCATGAAGCCCTTGTGCCCGTGGTCCATTTCCCAGCCTCTCCGGGCATTGGAAGGTGCTGGGTGCTTTGCCCACTGAGGGTGTCTGTGCCAGGGCTTCTCGGGGAGGCTGCAGAACTTGGGCTGTGAAAGGGTTTGCGTGTGTCACGTGGTGAGGTCCTCGTCCCCTAAACTTTGTGGAAAGCAACCAGTCCAGAAACCATCTGCTGAACTTGCAGCCGAGCCCCACAGCTGTGTGTGAGCCTGGCCAGGTCCCCAGTGTCCGGCGGGAGCTGGAGGAGGGCTGGGATGAACTCTGCCTCCCTGAGGGTCACTGCATGCTTCGCTCTGGCTCCCCGGTGCTGCCCTGCTCCTTCCTCCCTGGCATCAGTGCTGGTGGCTGTGGCGGGACTGCAGACACAGCCCAGGGCTTGGGTTCTGGTTTCCTCTCGCCTCCAGGCTCCCTTTCCTGCATCTCTAGTAAGGCCATAAAAGGAGCAGAATGGCAGCCGCCTCCATTCCTGCTGTGTCGGGCGGGCTGAGAGCTCCTCCCGCTGCCTCTGGCTGGCAGTGGGGCTCCCCTGGCACCAGAACCCCTCGGTGAAGCTGAGCAATGCCACATCCCACGGGCATCCTGAGCAGGGCTGTGCTAGAGGAAAGAGATGGTTTAACAGCAAATTAAGCAGGGAAGATGAGCTGCTCTCTCCTCCGTTGTGACACCCCGTGTGTGCTCTGGAGCAGCCCTGTGGATGGCAGAGCTTTACGGGTGCAGCAATGTCCTGGCTGCAGCGCTGCCCTGAGCCTCCTGTGCCAGTGGGATCCTGCAAGGCACTGCTTCACCCCCCTGGCCCTTGTGGCACCCTGGAGGAGGGGTGAGGGCTGTGGGGTGGCTCTATATGGTGGGGAGCCAGTGCTTGCCCACCAGTGAACGTGGCTGCGTCGTGGCTTGCTGGCTCATTTTGGGAAGCGGCACTGGGCAGAAGTTTAACCACAGTCCCCCTGAGGAGCCAATGTTTGCCCTGCAAGGGTTTCCCTGGGGACAGCCCAGGCTGTTGGAATCATTCTTTTCCTCGCTGGCTCAAAGCATCCAGCAGAGGCACATTGAGCCTCTCACTGCCAGGATCCTGTGGAGGAGCTGCTGGAGCAGATGTCCCTGCCCGGCTGTGCCAGGGATGGCAGGGCAGCCCCACTTCAGCCTCATCAGCATTTCCTGGCTCCTGCTGGAGCTGCTTTGAGGAGCCACCCTTGGGAAACCCTTAGCAGTATATCCTAGGAGATCACAGCTTCTGGATACATGTGAACACCCCAGGGACTGGGGATAGGCTGCTGCCTCTGCCAGAGGAATGGCCCTGTCCCCTGCCTGCCACCCCTCCTTTGTGCCACCCAGCCTGTCACAGCCCCCTCAGCCCAGCAGCGAGTTCCTGCTGGGATCGTGAGCTGGAGCACCACGGGAGGAGCTGCAGAGGAGGGTGGAAGCAGGTAGGAGGCAGGAGGATTGGGCTGGGACAGGGCTGTCTGCCCTGGCAGCACTGCCATGTCCCTTTGGCTTGTCCCACCCTACCCAGCACGGCCAGGAAGCAGCACCAGGATGGAGTTGCTTGCTTGGTTTTTACCAAGGAGGAAACACATGGCAGTTTATATTTCTGATAACTGAGGGTCCTTTCCTCTTCCTCTTTAAAACTAAACTATTTACTAATTTATGAACTCTTTAGGTCAGCCCCATGGTCCCCTGGGTCTGGCTGTCAGGTGGGGGAGGTACAAGCCTGGTGAGAGATCATTTTGCCTCCACTGCGGGAGGCTGGGAGATCATTTTGGCAGGAGCAGTGGCAGAAGGACAAGGGAACAAGGGCAGCTGGTGACAGGGTGAGCTGGGGACTGGATCAGCGTGTGCCTGTCATGGTCACCCAGCACAGACCTCCTTGGCTCTGCTGCCTGGGATCTACAGCTCCTGGGCTGGAGCAGTGCTGGGATGGGACTTTCAGTGGGGGTGCCAGGAGCAGGACCGGTGTCTGTGGGTTTCCCTCTTACTGATGAGGAAGCTGGAGGTTTTGTGGCTGCACCATTTGTTTGAGCTGAGCCCACTTCAGCATGCAGGGCATCATAGCCCCCATTGCCCTGCAATGCTCCAGCATTCCCAATTTTTGGGAATCCCAGAAAACATGGCTTCGAGGACCAGGGGAGTGTGGCCATCAAGCCTTTGTGCAGAGCAGGGACAGCTCCAGCTGGATGAGGCCTCGCTGCAGATCCGTGCACAGAATCCATGCACAGAATCCATGAACTTTCCCCACACTGACCCAAAAATCTCTTCCCAAGTCCCAGCAAGCCCAAGGTGGCTGTCAAGCAGCAGAGATGGAATGACTGAGCAGGACCTTGGCACTGAGCATCTTTCCAGGGCACATTTTGGATCAAACTGCAGATCCATGTGCTCTCAAAATCAGACTTAATCCCACTAAGGAGCCCTGTTTCTGTGGAGAGGGTGCTGAGCCATGCTGCTGCTCATAACAGTCAGGGCAGGGTAAATATTTGGATAATATTAATTCATGTGGTGAGAGCAAAACCCTTGCTTATTTCTCTAGCCTTCTGCTAATAATTCTGCTAATAATTTGATGTGTTTTGAAAGCTGAGCCCAGTGCCGTGGGCCAGCAGCAGAGCTTTTATTGCTGGGTCTGACTTGGCCTGGTGGAGTTGTGATGTTGCACTGAGCTTCCCATGCTGCTGCTGTGGGATGTCACAGGCAAGATCCATTAATTTGCCATTGCCCCTGAGCTTTTTTGCAACTGCTCCCTGAGCCAGATGCTGGCGTGGAGGAGGCCCAGGGCTGTGTGTGAGGGAATGGCTGAGGCACAAACACGAGGGCTCAGAGCAGTGTCCATTCCCTGGGCTGCCCTCAGGCCAGCCTGTCCTGCAGGACCATCCCAGCCAGTCCCACAGGCCAAGCTGGGCTCTGCTGCCATCCTGCTGGGCTAATCCTGTCAAGAGTCCCCTGGGAGAAACCTGAACTCCTCCTCTCAGGCAGTGTCAGTGGTGGCTGGGCATGCTGAGCTCCCATGGAGCAGCATGCATCCCTCAGTCTGGCAGCGTGGGGACACCACCAGCCCCCTGCTTGGAGACTGAGGGGCCTGGATGCCATCCCGGGCTGGGAGTGGGCTCTGTGCTCCAGTCTTTCCTGCTGGGGGCCCCAGTTCCAGCTCGACATGAGGAACAACCAGGTTTTCCTGTCTTGGTGGTGCTTTGTGTCTGCATGGTCCTTGTGCCATTCTCCATGGGACACACCCTGCCCCAGCTGTGTCCCCAAAGGTGGCTCTGTCCCACAGCTGCCCCCCGCTTCTCCTGGCATTTGTTACGTGTAACAACAGCACCATCCTCAGTGCCCCGCGGCCCTGGGGCTGCTTGGCTCCTCTCCCGCTCTGCAGCCCCCCAGGGTCAGTGGTCACCTCTCCCCTCTGCCTCAGGGTCCTTCCTGTGGGATCCCCGGGCAGGGTGGGGGCACCTGGAGAGGAAGGGCAGTGGCAAGAGGCCTTTGACCCATCAGGAGGTGGGATGGATGGATGGATGGATGGATGGATGGATGGATGGATGGATGGATGGACGGATGGATGGACGGACGGACGGATGGACGGATGGAGGGGGATGGGAAGCAGTGGTATGTGAGGAATGTGCCCACAGCAGATAACCGCTTCCCACTGGGTGCTGGGGCTGCTTGTGTGCCAAGACATGGAGGGTGCGAGGGTGACCCTCCAACCCCTGGGTGGGCTGAGCCTGGGGGAGCCTGCCAGAGAGAGGGAGAGGCTGGGAGGGCACGGCCACAGGGCTTGAACACTGAGACCCCCAACCCCACGGCCCCTGGGACTGGCACCCAGCCGGGCGCTGGGCTGGGCATCTCTCCCTGTGCCTGGATGCAGAGAGGGCAGGCAAGAGGTGGATTTGGGGGCTGCCTGCATCCCCTGGGGCACAGCCCTGGGCAAGGGGTGCCAGTGAGTGCTGCCTGCTCTGTGACTGCCTACAGAACTCCGCAGAGCTCAGATCCTGCCCATCTGCATGTCTGACCCTGTGACTGCCTCATCTCCCTGTTGCCAAGTGTGTGACCAGCAGGGACACTGAGGCACGGGACAGGAGTGGTGTGCTCCTGCCCCGGCCCCCTGGCTTGGCCTGTCCCCAGCCCTTCTGATGCTCCTGCCCCCAGGTACCTTCCCAGCTGCCAAGATGTCCAGCAAACGTGCCAAAGCCAAGACCACCAAGAAGCGCCCCCAGCGCGCCACCTCCAACGTCTTTGCCATGTTCGACCAGTCGCAGATCCAGGAGTTCAAGGAGGCCTTCAACATGATCGACCAGAACCGCGATGGCTTCATCGACAAGGAGGACCTGCACGACATGCTGGCTTCCCTCGGTGAGGACACCCTGCTCTCGTGCCCCCACAGGTCCCTCTGCCCCAGGGCTGCCTCGAGACTGGGGAGAGCTGTGGGGTGACCTCGTGCCCACACCCAGCACTGGACACCGGCTGTGCTGGGATGTCTCAAAGCCTGGAGGGGGATTTCTCTGCTCCACCAGCTGACCACAGAAGGGGTGTTTGTGAGGCACCCGAGGGCAGCAGCTCCATGTGCTGCTCACAGAAGGGAAGACACCCTTGGGGCTGGAGAAGCTCTGCCCTGGGAGCAACCACCAGCTGCAGCCATGGAGTGTTTGAGTAGACTCACCCAGAATGCCGCCTGGGGCTGTCCCTGTGGAACAAAGCCCTCCCGTTGCTCTCAGCCAGGGTGACAAAGGCTGGTCCCCGTGCTGCTGTGATACCTGGACTGGATGAGACTTGCAGGGCTGACCCCACTCCCTGCCCCAAGCCATTCTCCTCTGCTGCAAACCATGGCTCCCTCCTCCCGCTCCCAGCGGTACCTCCACTGCGCTTTGGGAGGTCTGTCAATGATTGACCTGGCAGACAAACCTGTTCTGGAGGTCCTGCCCGACAGTGGGAGGGATCTCCCTTCTCCCGGTGAGCCGGAGCTCTGGAAGCAGAGAGGGGCCGGCGCTGGGGGCGCGGAGCTCAGCAGAGCAGCCAAAGCATCCCTGGAGCACCTGTGGTGGCAGCAGGGCTGGGGACATCAGCAGCACAAGGCTTGTGTGGGGACATGGCTGCCCCTCTCCTCGGAGCTGCCAGGGGAGGGGGAAAAGCTGTGGGTTTCATTCCAGTAACCCCCAAATAAATTACTGCACCTCCCCCAAGGCAGAGCTTGTTGCCAGGGGTAAAGCACCGGGAGAGATGCTGAGGGGGGAGCACTGGGCACTACAGAAACTCCCTTCCCATGTTCGTGGGGTGGGTGGACAAGAACCAGCAAATCAGTTTGCGGTGGCAAAAAGCCCTCCCAGCTGTTTGCATGGGCTGAGCCCGGGGATGGGAGCTGGCGGAGCAGGGCCCCGCATCCACCCCCTGCCTGTGTCCCGCAGGGAAGAACCCCACTGACGAGTACCTGGAGGGGATGATGAGCGAGGCGCCGGGGCCCATCAACTTCACCATGTTCCTCACCATGTTTGGGGAGAAGCTGAACGGCACCGACCCTGAGGATGTGATCCGCAACGCCTTTGCCTGCTTTGACGAGGAGGCCTCAGGTACAGCACAGGAAGAGGGTAGGGCCAAACCCTTGGGGACAGTCCCTGAGCAGCTCCAGTGTGGGATGTCTTTGGGAGAGGTGGAGAAGGTGCCATGCTCAGCCCTCCCAGTACCTCCTGCTAATGCCATCCCCTGCCCTCCCTGCAGGCTTCATCCACGAGGACCACCTGCGTGAGCTGCTGACCACCATGGGGGACAGGTTCACTGACGAGGAGGTGGATGAGATGTACCGGGAGGCGCCCATTGACAAAAAGGGCAACTTCAACTACGTCGAGTTCACTCGCATCCTGAAGCACGGGGCCAAGGACAAGGACGATTAGAGCCCAGGGCCTCTCACCCCTTCTGCCTCATCCTGCTCATGCCCCCTGCCCCTTGGCCCCCCTTGCTGCCCCACAGCCGATTCCTCCCTCGGGAAACAACTCCCAGGACCATAACCCTGCGTCAGGACATGCTTGGAGGGGACACACTCCCATCACTTTGCCGCTGCGTGCTCATCCAGCCCTCCCCTCCCATCACCTCTCCCATGCACAGGCTCATCCACTGGGACCCCCAGCCTGGCTGTGACCTGCCCCCAGCCACCACTGACTCCCTCAAATCCACCATACCGCTGGTCCTGGGGCTGGAGTGAGCATCCCCCGCTGGCCTGCGGGGATTTGGGCTGAGCAAGCCCCATTCGGGGCCATAGCACAGAGGAAAAGCATCTCCCTCTCCTCCCACACTGCCCCCCTTCAGGAAAGAACCCCCACTTTGTTCCTCCTCCCTGGATATTTTATGGCTTTAGAGCCTGAGATCTGAGGGATGCAGGAAGCTGAAGGGGTGTATAAAGCCTGATGGGTGTGACAGACGTGTGCTGTGTGTGGCTCCCTCATGACCACTGCCATGCAGTGCCCAGGGCTTTGGGAAGGTGGCTTTGGGCACTCACCTCTCCACCCTTGCCAGCCAGGGCCCCTTCCAGTTGGGTAGCCTGGTTTTGAAGCCGAATTGCTCCCAATCCATGTAAAATCAGCTTGAGCATCATTTCCTGCCTTAGCTGGCGAGCTGAGGTCTGCTCTGCTCGGCCCCTGCATCAGGATGGGCTGAGAGACACTTGGCAAGGTGCCGGCCTTGCTTCCCCCATGAGCTGATCTGGGGTCCCAGGGGCTTGGCCACCCTTCTGTGTCACCCTGAGACAGAGAGGGTGAGAAATGGGGAGGGGGTTTGTCCCTGTGGTTTGTTTATTTATCACCACCCTGACAAGGTTGTGGGAGCGTGAGGTGGTCCCACCTCCCAAAGCTGTGGTCTTAAAATGCTGCTTGCAGCCAGCCCATCTCCCTGGAGGGAGGGATGAGTTACCCGCAATTACTGATTTAAAATGGAGGGACAAACCTGCAAAACCTTGTGAGGGCACAGTGCATGGCAGAGATGGTGCCAGTGCTGGGAAAGCTTGAATAGGGTCTGTGGGAGCTCAATGGGCATATGCTGGGACCAGAAGTGCCAGAGATCTGCCAGACTCCAGGTGGTGCTCTCTCACGTGGGAGATGATCCATGAATGAAAAACTTCTCCTTGGTCTCGGTGCTTCTATTTTGCAGGCACCCCCAACACCAGGGAAAAGGAACTGAATTGTCAGATGTGAAGGGCTGAACCTGTGATCTCCAGGGAGTTGCCCAGGGTCAGGGCTTGTGTTCTGCAGTAGCAGCCCCAAACCAGCCCACCTCCAGCCTCACGGGTACCAAGCTCCTTCCCTAAATTCCCTGCTGTGCCAGGGAAAACCTACAGTTCTCCCACTTCCCCGGTGAATTCCTAGACCTGAAGGTTGCTGCAGGATGCTTTATAAAATCTCCCTCACTGGGACACCCAGCAAAGTGAACATCCCACAGGCATCCCTTTGGGGCAGACGAGCTGATGCTGGAGCTGTGGGCAGATCATCTCCTGGGGCAGCTGCATCCAGGAGTGGTGTTCAGCCCCCCGGCCCCAAGGGATCAGCCCAGATTCTCGCAGTGCTGGAATTGGGATGGGGTTGGTGCTGGTCCCAGCTGGGAGCTGCCACAGGCTGCAGCGTGGGGCTGCCAGAGGTGCTGCCTCAAACATCTGCCAAAACTGCTCGGTCTGAGCTGCCCCTTCATTGGCATGGCTGTGGTGGCTCTGTGGGACTTTTAATCCTGAGGCAGCAAAGTAGAACAAATTTGTTATTGGACACTGGGGTACACCTGGGAAGAGTAAATAAACCTGTTCCACTGCCACAGGGTGCCCAGAGAAGCTGTGGCTGCCCCACCCCTGGAAATGTCCAAGGCCAGGCTGGACAGGGCTTGGAGCAGCCTGGGATAGTGGAAGGTGTCCCTGCCATGGCAAGGGGTGGAATGAGATGAACTTTAAGGTCCCTTCCAACCCAAACCATTCTGGATGAGTCTATGAAACCCCAAAACTGTCTGGGCTCATGGGAACCTCACCAAGTTCAACCAGGCCAAGTGCAAGGTCCTGCACCTGGATCAGGGCAGCACCAGCACAGGCTGGGGATTGGGTGGGCTGAGAGCAGCCCTGGGAGAAGGACTTGGGGGTGCTGCTGGTGACAAAATGGATGTGACACAGCCATGGGCACTGGCAACCCAGGAAATCAACTGTGCTTGGGCTGCATCAGAAGCAGCAGGGGCAGCAGGTCAGCCTGGCCTGAGTCATTTCAAAGGCATTAAATAGCAGCAAAATGAAACAAGGACATTCATTTCAGAAGTGTTCACTTGGGGCAGGGGGACATCAAGTCAGGCAAATAATCCCCTTTTGGTCAATCTAGAAGAGCTGCTCACAGTGCAGAAGGGCCAGTACCCTGGGAGACTGTCTGGGGATTCCAGTATCCCCCCGGGGTTCCAAGCATCGCCCTGGGGATTCCAGCTTCCCCTGGGTTTGCAGCACTTCCCCTGGGAGTTCCAGCTTGCCCTGGATTTTCAGCATCCCTCTGGGGTTCCCAGCATCCCCCTGGGTTTCCAGCATTCCCCCTCAGGCTCTCGCTGGCTGATTGTTGTTCAAATTGCTGAAGTTTAATAGTATTATCATGTCAATGGGCCTGGGCAGGGCTCAGCCTGGACAAGACCGTAGTGCGAAGGGTAGGGAGATGCACCACAGCCCCTTCCCTGGCCCCTCATCCCAGAGGCTCCTCATTCCCCATCAGCTGGGAGCTCCCTGGCTCCTGTGCCAGGCTGGGCTTCTCAGGGATTTGGGCTCCCCCCATGCTGTGCTCAGGCACCCAATGGGATTTTTCCAAAGCTGCTTCCACACTGCCAGTCCAGGGAACAAAGGCGGGTGGGGGGATCTGGCAGGGGCTCCTGGCCCAGCCCTGGGCAGGTGTTTGAGCCCAGGGACCATTTCCCGGTTGTCTCAATTTGGCAGGAGACTACAGCAGCCTTTTCCAAAAGGTGGGAGCAAAGCAAACTGCTCAGGAGGACAGGCCTGCTTCGGCACAGACACAGACCCTGGGCTGCATCCAGGGGGGTGTCCAGGGCAGATCTGGGGTGTCACCCACCATGAACACGCTGCAGAGGGAGTAGAGTGGGGAGGATGAGCCCACCCTGCCAGGTGGTGGCCCTGGTTCGGAGCGGGCAGGAGCCAGCCTGGTGTGAGAGGGCTGGAGGGCCAGCGGATGCTCCCCACCCTGGGGTGACCCTGCTGAGGGTGGGAAGTGCTGCCAGGGCTCCCAGCACCCCACGGGTGCTTCACCAGCCCCTCCTGCCTTGGCATTAATGCAGCAACAGCAGGAGGGGGCACAGTTCCACTCAGCTCATGGAAGATACAGAAGCAACAAACCAAATGCTTTAAGGAATTCTCTTTCTTTTGCTATTTAATCCCTTATTGCACAGCACAATCTGCTTTTCCTGGACCAAAATTCAACCATAAAAATAGGTGTTTTTCCAGCTTTTTTCAATACATGAAGGGATATCCCACCTTTTACACTGTGAGCAGTGAAGGGGAGCGGGAGGGGAGCTGCAGCACAGCCTGCAGAGCTGGTGGAGCTGGGGAGGAGGGAGCTGCCCCTGAGCCAGGGTGACATCAAGCCAGGTCTGTGTGAGGAGAGGTGGAGCAGGACCCAGAGACTCTCGGGGTCCCAGGAGGACACAGGTCCCTGGGGGATGCACACACACACACACGTGTGCTTGGCTTGGCAAGGATGAGTGTGGATGTGCCCAAGACAGGAGATGGACATCCTGAAAAGGACATCCTGAAAAGGACATCCCAAGAAGACATCCCCAAGACAGGGTCTCTCTGCGGGCAGGGCTCTGGGCTGGCTGCAGGACAGGGCTGTCTTGGCTTCCCATGGTGGCACCTTCTCCATCGCAAGGGCTGGGATGTGGCACCACTGCTCAGAGCAGCTCTTCTCTCTTCTCACTGATGAAGACACTGCCCCAGGGGATCCACAATGGACACATCTTCTCAGGCTCCTGCTGAGCACCTGGGTGAGGGTGATGGTGCAATCCAGCCCCACATCTCAGAAAGGCACAGAATTGTGGTGGGGAAATCCTGTGGGAGCCTCATCCTGGACCAGCAGCGCGTACACAGGGCAATTTGATCTCCAAAACTGAAAAGGTGACCTTGGGCTCTGCTGCGGTGGTGGAGAGGCACAGGGAGAGCAGAAGGGCTTCTAGAGACCTTGTCCAGCCTGATGACCACGGCAAGAGTGAGGGTCCCACCTGCTTCCTCCTTGGTGACCACCCTTACTTGGAAACATCTTCCTCTGTCACGGGAGCAGTGATGTGCTGGGCTTCTGATCTCCCATCTGGTAAGGACCAAACGAAGCACTGGTGGAACTTCAGGGTGCTCTGAGGTCCCCAGGCTTGTCACCCACACCTCCCCCTGCAGCTCCTGTCCCAAGGCCTGTCCCTGTCCCCTGCCTGCAGACACCAGTAACCCCCAGGGCTCAGCTACAGGATTCAGCCAGGGGTGAGGAGCTTGTGCAGTGGCTTTTGGGGCACCCCTGCTTGGATGTCCCTGGTGGGTTTCCCCGGATGGGTGTCCCCAGGTGAGCATCCCTGGGTGGGTGTCCCCGGGGTTCGTTGTCTCGATGTGGGTGCCCGTGGCTGGGTGTCCCCCGGGGGCACCCCTGGGGTTCTGGGGCTCCCTCTGTCCCTGCCTCCTCCCGCCGGGGGCCGTGTCCGGGAG
>VZRN01000696.1:89388-131882 GCA_013397935.1 Dasyornis broadbenti | reverse complement strand
TTTTTTTTTTTTTTTAATCTATAAGCATTTCCACAACTTCCTCACGTTCCCCTCGAGTTCCTGCTGAATGTGTGCACGCCATGCCAGGAGCAGTGAGTGCGTGGCTGAGCCTGGGCAGAGCTGAGACTGTGAATTTTGTATCCGACTTCATTTCCCACCCCCCCCCCCCCCTNTTTTTTTTAATTTTTTTATAAAACCTTTGGAAAGCGGCGTGGTGCGGGCACGGCCATGTGCGTCCTGCAAGTGCAGCTCGGGGAAGCAGCGCTGGGAAGGCGGAGGATGTGGAGATGTTGCTCCCTGTCCCCTCCCTCGTGCTCCCGCAGTGTGGCTGTGCGGTGCTGGGGACCTCTAGTGACAAACTGGTGTGTGCTGGGAGCTGCAGGGCCCTGGCCTGGCCTGCCAGGCTTTGGGGCTTGGGCAGTTTTTGGGCTCCGGGGCAGCTCCTGGCTGGGCGTAGCTCGCTGCCCCTGGGTGCTGTGCCGGAGTCAGGCACTGCTGGTGCCCTGTGGGATGGGAGTTAATGACTGTGCCCTGTCCCGAGGAACGCTAATCCTGTAGGTAATTAGCCAGATGAGTTGATGACTAAAGTGCAGGACTGGGAGCGCTGCGGGGCTGGGGGAGATCACTGGGGGCAAGAGGCTGGAAGGGAAAAGCACTGATTTGGGGGACTGGTGTGTTCCCACCCCTCATTTCTTCAGAGGGAAGGTGCCAGGGGAGGGGGGCTGCAGGAAAGCTTCCCAAACTGGTCACCCCAGCAGGTGCCCTGTGCTGGGGTGGCACCAGGGCGAGTGGGTGCCCATCATGTGCCTGTGACCAGTCCCTCCCTCACTCCCACCTCCATTTCTATGTCCGGCCTTTGCCCTTTGTCTCCTGTCCGAGGAAAGACCTGAATTTTGGGACTTCCTCTTTCACCTTGTCACCCCCCTGCAGCTCTGTCCCTTGCCCCAGGGGATGGAGAGGCTTTTTGCCCTCATCTTGCCCCAGTCAAACCAAAGTGGTTTCCTTCCCCTAGAGCTGTGGCTCTGCCAGGGGCTGCTGCCCTGGAATGGACCAGAGAGTGGGGAGGGCAGGAATTATTGGAATTAAATTTATGGAGAAATAACAAACTACTGTAAATACCTTTTTGTTTGTTTTCCTATTGTCAAATAAAAGGTTTTTTTAGTTTTGATTGTTTTTTGTTTTTTTTTTTAAAGCTGAGCTGTATGTCAGACTGGACGGTGTCATTTTTTGGTGCCTCACTTGATTCTCCACCACCAGGAGAAATCCCTGGGCCACTCTGGAACAGCACCAGTCTCCAATGGGCTGCTGGGGCTTTGTGCTTGGGAGGGATGTGGTGTGGGGCACATTCCCAGGGCAAATGGGGGGCTGGAAAATGGGGTCCAGGGTTTGCCAGCCCAGCTTGGGGTTCTGCACAGGGACAGGGGGTCACAGCTGGGGACACCACAGCTCAGCTGCCCCTCCTGCAGCCCCAGGCACCACCTGGGGGCTCCTGAGCTGCACTGAGGGGCCCTGGGGACCCCCAGGCAGGTCTGGCAGAGCCTTGGGGACTTGCACCCACCACCAGAGACCAGTGGCTCCCAGGGGCCCAGGACATAGTGCCAACAGATGGTGTGGGAGCACAGGGATCACCAGGGGGGAGGCACCGCTCTGAGCCCCCCCACACCCACCCCCATCACCTCGCTGGGCAGCAGCTGGGACTGGTGGTGCTGGGAGGGGTCCTCAAGTGGGACCCCAAGCCCTGCCCCAGCCCCCCAGGCCCTGGGTTCTGCCCTGGGCACTCAACAGCCTTGTTTAACAGGACACTCTGGTACTTCCCAGAGTGGTTTGGGTTGGAAAGACCCTAAGGACCACTCAGGCCCACTCCCTGCCATGGGCAGGGACAAGTGCCACTGTCCCAGGTTGCTCCAAGCCCTGTCCAGCCTGGCCTTGGACACTTCCACGGATCCAGGGGCAGCCACAGCTTCTCTGGGCACCCTGGGTCAGGGCCTTCCCACCCTCACAGGGAAGAATTCCTTCCCAATATCCAATGTATCCTTGATTTCTGTTAATGTGAAGCCATTGCTCCTAGTCGTGTCACTCCATCCCTTGTTCCAAGACCCTCTCCAGCTCTCCTGGAGCCCCTTTAGGCACTGGAAGGGGCTCTGAGGTCTCCCCGGAGCATCCCCTTCTCCAGCTTGAGCACTACGAGCTCTCCCAGCCTTTCACACTTCTCACACCCCTGCCAAGCCCGCCCCAAAAATCCCCACGAGTGGGTGAGGCTCCGGGACCCCACCCTGGCAGCTGCACCCCCATCGCTGGTGGGGGGCCGGTCCGGGCTGTGCCCAAAACAGCGCGAGGAGCAGGAACCGTCGCGCACCCCGAGGTCCCCGAGCCCCCGGACTCGGCCAGAGCGACCCTCCTCGCCTGGATCGTGCCGGGAGGTCCTGGGATGGCTCCGCCTGACGCAGGACCCGAGCAGAGTGAGCCGAACCGGGGCCGCGGGGGATTGCCGGGCATTCCCGGGGAACGGGCACTGCGCGGCCGGGACTGGTCCCGGGGAAGCCCCAGGAAGAGCCGGGAGTAGCTCCTGGCGCTGGGAGAACCTGGGGCTGCAACGCCGGGCTGGGGCCATGGCCGTGGCCATGGACAGGGGACATGGACACGGGACAGGGACACAGAACAAGGGACGCAGGCACGGACACGGGACAGAGGACATGGGACAAGGACCGCGGGCCCGAACTCCCCAGTCCCGGCCGTCCCCGGTGCTGCGAGGGAACGACTGACGGAGGCCACGCCCACAACCCCAACTGGCCACGCCCCCTCCAGTGCCGTCCCGGCCATTCGCCGCAGCAGCACGTACTGTGCTGTGATTGGCTGGCGGGGCCGTCACCCCACTCACGCATCATCCCGGAAGTACTTCCACACACGGCCTCACCGCCTGATCCACTGGAGGCGGCCATTTTGTTTCACCCGCCATCTTATGGCAGGGCGCAGCCATTTTGTTAAACGTCACGCCACTCTGTGATTGGCTAGCGGCCGTCTCGTGACACCACCAGACCCACGTGATCTCAAGCAGCCCCGTGATTGGCTGCTTGCGGCCCTTGGGCTCTAAATAAACAGGTGGATACAAGGTGTGGATATGGAATTATTTATAAAAGCGGTGTTAAATATGTATAACAAATAATTTATAGATTTAAAAAAGGTGTGTTTAAACATATGTAACACATTTTTCTACATGTGTTACACATATATGTATATTCATCTAGAAGTATGTATCTCTATTTGTATATGTATTTTAATATATGTAAGTGAATTTAGCTTAATGTATAAATTATAAGATATAAAAAGATTAAAATTAATTAATCTTTACAGCTTTACAAATTCAATTACATGTTAACATATATATGCATATATATACAAATACACATTATATAAGAACATAAAAATTACAAGCAAGCCTAGCCTAGGGCAGCAAGGATCATTTGCCAGCTCTGTGAGCAGCAGTTGGAAAGAGTAAATGATTAAAAAAAAAACAAAAATAACCCCCACATTTCCTTGGTGTTCCCCATTTCCTTGCTCGAGATGCCTAAAACTGCATCTTTACAGTCTGCCCCCAAAGCCAAGACTGCAACCCAACAATGTCTCTGCCCCCACAGAATCTTTAGTTTTGGGAAAGGCGTCCAAGCTAAGTCCCAGTGCAGCCAAACCCCACCGTGCCCACAAACCCACATCCCCAGCTGCCACCTCCACCCACCTTTCAAACACCTTCAGGGCCAGGGATTCCACCCCTGCCCTGGGCAGTCTGACCACACTTTCCATGGAGGATTTCCCCCCAATATCCAATGTAAATGTCCCCTGAAGCAATCTGAGACTGTTTCCCCTTATCTCCTGGGAGCAGAGCCTGCCCACCACCTCTAGCCCAGTTTGAATCCCGGCACAGCCAAGCTTCGGCAAGTTTATGGTTGTGGGCAGAGACCCCAGAGAGCAGCTCCCGTGGACAGCCCCAGAGAACACACAGTAGGCACCAGGCATCATTCAGGATTTCACTTTTATTTATTTTTTGCCTTCTGGATCACCAACACTCTCACTGAAACCTCTGGGATTCCACCTCCATCCCCATGACAGTAGCACACAATCTCCCAACTTGTTCAAACATATGAAGAGGAAAAAAAAAAAAATCCCCAGTGAGATCCCTCGGGATGGGACAAAAACCTTCAGTGTGAGAGGGTGGCAAAGAATCAGAGGGTGGCAGCTCTGGCTCCCAGGAGCCAGACCAGAAAGGAGACCTACAAAGGGGGAAAAAAAAATGGACTAAAAAATATTTAGCAATCCTTCCTCCACCCAGAGAGCAGGGAGATAAGGAAAAAATAGTCATCTGCTTACACACAGGGTATATATTTTTACACACACTTGGACACACATCTAGATATAGTACATGTAAAAATATATGCTATACATCTGCCCACCCCCGCGGCAGCGTGGGCAGGATCCGTGTGTAGGAATTACTATACAGGTACTACTAAGTGTATATGTGCATATGTACACCCCCTCCTCCTGGACACACTGACCCCACAGCCGGGACGCTCCCGCAGCCCCCCCGCTGCAGCTCCTCTCTCAGCAGCCATCCAAGGAAAATGCTGTCACAACGGGAAGAGGAGGGAAATCAAAGTGATGTGGCTCGTGCTCTGTGGTCCTTCAGCTCCGCTCCTGTGCCCGGAGTGGGGTCCGGCTCTTGGGATTCCCCTGCACCAGATTTATTGCACATTTTGCTTCTGGGCTGCATTCAACCCCACATTCCACAGCCCCGGCATCCTCTCCCTCCAACAAGCTTGAGGATACGACCCGCTGTCGCCATCCTCCCCCTCCCCACCATCCCCATCCCACAAACACAAAGCCCAGGAAGGCTGCTTGCTGGAGAGGGCAGCAGGAATACACACCATGGGTGTTCTCTGCAGGGACAGGGGGGCCTGGACACAGGAACCGAAGCCATGCAAAAGGTGAGAGAACAGGAGCAGGAGGAGGGAAAAATAAAGGATGATAAGGGCAGAACAGATCTGAGGAGGAGGAAGAACACAGCATGGCAAGTGCTCAAGGCTTCGTGTTTTCTTGTCCTCTTCTTGTAAACAAGCTAATAATTCTCATGAGATAGAACAAGTAAAAAGACTGAAGTTCCAAGTCGAGGGGCTGGAGTTCCCAGGAGTCTGTCCAGTCCATTCAGCGACATCACAGCCGGGGAGAAAATGAGGGGCATTTTTTCTTTTTCTTTTCCTAAATTTTTTTTTTGTTTGTATTTTTTTTTTTTGTTAAAATCTTCATTACTTAAAGCTGAGAGAAAAAAGCCAACTCAGGAGCCCTTTTCAAGGATGGCTCATTGTCTCTAGACTGAATAAATCACACTAGTTTCAAGAGAACCTTTTTTTTTTTCCGTTTAATGACTTATAAAAGCCGCGGGCTGGCCGTGGCTGGGCTCAGAGGCGGGTCTGGGCCTCGGGGACGTAGATCTCGATGCTGTCAGCGCTCTCGGTGGCCGAGTTCTGCCTCACGGATGCCGCGCGCTTGGCTGCCATCAGCCGCTTCCGCGCCTCCTGCCGCTGCTTGTCCGAGTCAGAGCCTTTGTCCCGGCTCAGCTGCGATTTGGACTTGGCTGGCTTCTTTGGCACTGGAGGGGGTGGTTTCTTCTCTTCCTTTAGGGAGACAATAAGGAAAAACCCAGACCTGATATAAATGTGTGAAGCTGGGCACTGGCTCGGCCCCAGCAGGGCCTTACAGGAGGGACTGGGATCGTGTTGGGGAGAGCGGCTCTGGAGAAAGACACCCCTCAAAATCAGCTGCCCCAGTTTCTACAGATGAACCATTTTGCATTTTGTGGAATCATAGAATGTCCTGAGCTGGAAGGGACCCACAACAATCATGGAATCACAGAATGGTCTGGGTTGGAAGATCATCCAGTTCCACCTGTGCCACGGCAGGGACACCCCTCCACTAGACCCTGTCCAACCCAGCCTTGGACAGTTCCAGAGATGGGGAGTCCACAAACCAGAGGCTGATGATCCACAGCCAGGATCATCCAGCCCAACCCCTGGTCCTGCACAGACACCCCAACAATCCCACCTTCTCCCTGAGAGCATTGTCAAAATGCTCCTGGAGCTCTGGCAGCCTCAGGGCCCTGCCCATTCCCTGGGGAGCCTGTTCAGTTGCCAATCACCCCTGGACAAAGAACCTTTTCCTGATTCCTAACCTAACCCTCCCGTGGCACAGCTCCATGAAGCTTCTATGAACAGGGCCCTTCTGGAGTGGCCTGGAGTTCACTGGCTCAGCTGTAGCTCAGAGCACAGCATGGGCAGCATGAAGACACAACTTGATGTGGAACGCCAAAATTTTAATAAGCCACCCTGCCCTGAGCCACAGTCCTCCCTACCCTCACCTGCAGAGCCAGGACAACACCTCTGCTGCATTTTCCAAAGGTTCCAGTTGTTTTTTACATTACTTTACCTGGGATAGCTAAACCCATCCACACAGTGCTGGAAACTAAAGGTCCCTGCACCACTGCTCCCCACTCTGAGCTCTCTCCATCCAACATCATTTCCCCTTGTACAGAACCGTTCTCACTACTACTCAAGTGGGATGGCCTCAGTGCCTTGCAAAGCTGTGAGATTACACAAATGAAGGATGGCAAAAGCCCTTGAGAGCATCTGTTTGCAGATAAAACCAGGCCTCAGATACCCCAAATGTCTGCAGGGTGCTCTGGCCACTCCCCAGTGCTCCTCACTCACCTTTCTCTCCGGTGTCTCTGCCAATTGCCAGCTATTAGCTTTGAGGTGGTACAGCTCGTCAAACTTCATGCTGATGTCTTCAATGGACAGCTGGAGGAGATCCCAAAATCCAGCCAAGTCCTGGGCTGTGGGTCTGGGATTGGCGTTAGGGTTCTAGAAGGGAAAGCATTGAACACACCCTTGCAGAAAGAACACACCCAGCAGAGCAGTGCACACAGCATGTTCACCCCTTTAGTGTCTGCCTGCAACCAAACCCAGCGAGAATCCACAGCAGACAGCAGCCCAAAGCCATTATTTACATCCTGAACCATTTCTGCCAAGCTCAGGAAGCAGGTCCTGACTGCACTTCTACAGCAGAGCAATCCTGAATCAGACACTCTGTGCTGGCACTAACCCCACAGCAGGAACCTCCAGCAGCAAGTGCCCAGCATGGGAATCAGAGCCACAACTCTGGTTTCTTACACAGAGTGGGAATTTCAGAGCGGGAAATTCAGAATTTCAGATTTCAGAGTGGGAAATAATGGAAATAGACACCCAGCTCTGATGCCTGGATGTGCAGCACTCCAAGAAGCCAAATTGAGCTTTCATGAACAAAATTATTTTGCTACCTTTCCCCCCAAAACAACCTGAAAGCATCAATACTTCTCAGGCTGAGCTGAAAAATTTTAAGTAGCTTAAGTTTCTTCCAAGAACAGGATTTTCCCAGTTCCCAGACAGCTTGAACCAGCACTGTAGACCCTGGAAAGCATGGGTCAGGGCCCTGCCCACTCACACAGAGCTCTGCTGGTGCTGCTGCTCGGCTGGGATCAGCACTTTACCCACTCCTTCTTCTCAAGTCTCTCCAAGATTATTTTACGTGTAAAGGGGAATTCACCTCTGAGGAGGTTTGCAAAATCCGTATCACCATAAAGCTTGGGGGAAAACCAAACCACAGATTGCATCAATCCCCATTAGCCCAGGTCAGCTCCAAGCAAGGGCAAACCCCTGCATTCACTTTCAGAGATCAATTCCCAGCGCTAAGTGACCCAGGGACAGCCACCAGCCACACACGCAAAGGGAGCATGTTTGGTCAAGAGCAGCCTTTTCAAACAGTGCCCCCTATTTTGGCTCAGCCTCAGCGGTTTTGCCTCAAAAAGCCCTTCAGAAGCAGGAGGCACCTCTGTGCTAATCCCGGCACTGCAGGCTGTGGCTGCGTTGGCTTTGTTTTCACAGGGACAGCAGCCTGAAAACACCTGACCATGTCCCTGTAGTGCTGTTGAAAGAGAGGAATACTCTCAGAAACAAGGAAAAACAGGTCCAGACTCACCAAGTTTTGCTCACAGAGGCCGTGGAATTGCTGGAACTTCTGTGACATTAGTAACTGTGCACTGCCCACTGCACTCAGGACTTTTCCTAAGACTGTAGAGGAGGAAAAAGAAAAAAAAAAAGATTACCTGAGGTCAACAGAATATTAATTGTAAGCAATGAGCTCCAGTGTTTCTGGAGCAAAGAAACACCTGAGCCATCAGAAAAGGAGTTTCAGAGATGCTCCAGGCACTAACTGCATTCAGGGAACAAGATATTTTGAAACTGCATTTGTCTATCATTTATTATTGCTCCTTCTGGCAGGCCAAACACAGACCTGGCTGAAGACATTATAACACCCAGCTGGCAGAGAGCTCCTTAAACTGCTCTCAGCCCCTTGGAGGAGCCACCAGCAGCACCTCAGCAAGGTCTGTGAGCACCTGCTTAGAGATCACACCCTGCTCTCCCAGCCCAGCACAAGGGAAAGGTGACACAGGGACCATTCTCCAGCCTCCCTGTACCAGCAGGGATTAACACACGGGCCAGGGTTTTTAACACCCAGGGCTTCATGGTGCTCTTGATGGGTTTTCCAAGCAGTCTCTGGGCAGGGACATGTTCCTGTGCTCATCAGTGGAAACACAGTCTGGGCTTTTGCCTCCCAGAGGCAGGTTCAGAGCCCCATGTGCCTGCAGCTGCATCATCTACAGGGACCACCCGAGTCCTGCCCCTGCTCTGCTGCTGCCCCTGAGCCGGCTCGGAGCATTGGGAAATCTTGGTGGGACAAGTGCACACCCTGGGCTCTCCCACACACCAGGGCTGTGCTTACACAATCCAGCAGCCTGCTCCTGGCAGTCACAGGAGCAATGCCATGCAGGTCTTGCTGTCTTTCCTTGCCACAGGTCAAGCCAGGCAAGCCCTGAGGCAGGGAGATCCCTGTCACAGCCTGCCCCCTGGCAGCCAGGGCAGCACCTCAGGGAATCGGATTAGGGATTAGCTCCTGGAGCCCCAGCAGTGACAGTGAGCTAAAACTGAGCCTCACCTTTGTATCACCTTTCTCAGGTATTTTAAACATCAAAACCAGGCTCCACACAAAGACCCTGCCCTCTGCAGCCTCATCACCCACTCCTGTCACTCTGTATCCACCAGAGGCATGATTCCCACTGCAAAATGCTCAGGTATTTGAAAATAAAGGAACAAGCCCAACTGGGCCTGAACCCAATAAAATCAATTTGCCTTGTGTTCCCTGTTCCATGCTTTACGTGTACCCACACAAATTCAGTGAGGCTTTCCCATGTGAAGAAACCCCTCTTTGCTATTAAGACAAGTTCATCAACTGAACTGAGCAAACAAGCTCAGAAGTCGTGTTCCTTCTGCTTAGCTTCTGCCAGCTAAGCTTTCCCCTGCCTGTCTGAGAGGAATAAGTGAGGGAGGGAGAGATCCCACAGCCTCCCTGAAAGCTTTTTCCATTTATCCTTTTTTTAACATTAAATCCATTTAAGCTTTTAGCAGTTTTGAGTGGTCAGAAGCCGCACCACCTCCTGCATATCTTTTATGCTGCATCACAGCATTAATTCTTACTCCATTTGCTACAGGAAGTTACCTTACCCTTTCCAAGGAAAAAGCATTCCTTGTCCCATCCTCATCTCCATGCTCTGCAGGCTGTCAGCAATTTCATAGAACCCCAAAATGGTTTGGGAGGGAAGGGACCTTAAAGCTCATCTCATTCCATGGGCAGGGAAACCTTCCACTAGACCAGGTTGCTCCAGGCCCTGTTCAACCCGGCCTTGGACACTTCCAGGGATGTGGCAGCCACAATTTAATTGACTCAGCTCCAACTCCTTCTCGAGGGAGGAGCTGCCAGGCTGCTGCCCACACCCACCTTCCTCAGAGAGATTATTCTCTTTGGTCTCCTGGTCCATCTGGCGGCACCAGCCCTCCAGGCGCTCGGTCTCTGCCTGCAGCAGCTTCAGGAACCAGAAGCCGTCCCGCCGGCAGGGCCCCGGCTGCGCCGGCTCTGATGGCGACGTGGAGGAGTTCTCGAGCCAGGGGTCAGGAGGAGGGAGAGAAGAAGGCTCCAGGGCTGGGTCGTTGTTTTCTCCATAGGAGAGGTTTCTCTTAATCTGTGAGGGCTTGGCTGGTTGCCTGGTGGAGGCATCAACACCAACGGAGTTGTTGTGCTGGGGGCACTCAGCGAGGCTTCTCTCAGATGATTTACAGCCGGAGTTATTGGGCTCCTGCGTGTCAGAGTCTGTGTCCTGTTTGGAGGACATGCTGCGAGAGTGGCTGTTTCTGCAGGGATCAAAAGCCATCGTTCAATAGCACAGCTTGGCCTGGCTGGCCTCGCACACGGACAGCAAAATCCATTTGGGTTATGGCCACAGCAGAGCCTCTCCCTGCCCCTCCTCACACACAGACACACCACACACTCAGACAGACAGAATTATAAGGTTGTCTGCTTACTGCAGTCGGCCGTTCAGACGAGAGGGCTGACGCACATCTATAATTACAGCTTGGAATTTTTTTATTTTTTATTTAATTTCAAGCTCCCATTGATTTGGCTGTTAGAGAACAAGTGCTTTTTGCAGCAGGTGTGTGCTGTGGAGGAAGAGTTCTCCATGGGCCCCATTCAACACCACTCACTGGCACAAAGCAGGGAAGAAGGTCTAAGCACAAGTGGGGGAGGCACAATTTTAAATAAAAGGAAACTGCACAAGCTTGCGTCTCACTTACCGCCACTCGTCCTCTACCTGTACCCCGATGGACTGGAATTTGGTGGCTGGTGGAGGAGGCTCCTCTTTTGCCACTGGCTGAAGGCAGTCAACCTTATTGAACAAGAGAAAATACAGACAAAAACAGACACAAGAACTTGCGGCTGGAATCCGTGTTCGCAGACCAGGAGTGTGCACACACACAGAGCATGTCGACACCACACGGGAGGGCTAAGGACAGGCATGAGGCTACTGCTCAGCTCTGCTCCCACCTCAGGATCAGGGCTGTGTCCTGCCAGGCTGCTGCCAGCACCTGTGCCAAGAGCTCTGGGCTCTGTGTGGCTGGGGCTGTGTCCCTGTGGAGTCCTGCAAGGGCCACGGCATTCAAGGGAGGACAGCGAGCTGATTGAGACTGACAGCAAAGCCTCTCTCCCAGGGATTGACACCCTCCATGGCTCTGGATAAGAGGGTTAGAAGGTTTTAGGAAAAAAATCCAGGTGGCTTGGGAACCAGCTCAGAAAAGGAAGAAAAACGGAAGGCAGTTGGCCTCTCCAGTGCATTCTCTCCCCTCACTGCCCTTTCAGGTGTTCTGCCCCACCAGCCCTGCAGAGAGGCCTTCACTGTCACCTGTACTGAACCGGCCTTGCTCTAAAGCTAATGGAGAACTCGTTCAGCACACACAGAGCAGCTAAAAGCTCAGATCCTGCACCTGGAGCTGCCCAAGATCCCCTCTGCAGGTAACCAGCACCTGGGACAGAACCAGAGCTCACCTCTAACTGAGAAACCTGCCCCAGAGGAGGCCACAGCCCCAGAGGAGGCCACAGCCCCAGAGGAGGCCACAGCCCCAGAGGAGGCCACAGCCCCAGAGGAGGCCACAGCCCCAGAGGAGGCCACAGCCCCAGAGGAGGCAGTTTTGCTGACTAAAGCATGGATTTACACTCTTCACTGGCTTCTCATTTGATTGTGTAATCAACAGCTCATTTCCATCAATTCCCACAGAGTTAAATGCTTCCAGCAAGGGAAGCACCAACCTGCTGGGAATGCTGGGTAGCAAGGAATTGCTCCCTCCTGCCTGCAGCCCTAGGACCATTTGGCACTGCAGCAGCCCATCCCACATGGATGCCAAGCAGAAGGACCCACTTCTCAGAAGAGAATTGTCCCTAGAACCGTGGTGGACAAGCAGCAGAGTGATGGGAAGCAATACAGAGTACAGAGCACAGGCAGACCAGCAGCAAAAGGCCTCTTCAGAGGGACTCACCCAGTTAACATGGTCCCTCTGCTCTAAGAAACATTTCAATTTGTACTAAAAGAACATACTCCTTTCTGGGCTATTAAGGGAAAGTGCAGCTGTCTCCCACCCTGGGAACACAGGCAGTTATTCTGACAAGGCAGTGAGTGTCTCTTGCTATTCTAAGTGAGCTCAGATGCACACCTGGTTACAGAAAAGGCACACGCTAAATGGATAGGGTGAGGACATTCCTTGGGACAAAGGAGAACAAACTATTCCATACTTGTATTCCTATAGACGACAGCTTTCTTTTGGGGATATTCTCCACTTTAGGCTCTTCGTTAGTCAGAGTCCCTTTGTCACTTTTCAAAGTTGCATTTTTCTGAGGTAACTCTGGAGTGTCTCTGGCCGGAGTCACGACGCTGCCCCTGGTCACGCTGGGTGTCCTGGTGCTGTCCAAGCTGTCTGAGGAATTGCTGAGCCCCGACTGGCTGGTGACCTCACTCTTGTGGTCCTGGCTGTCCAGGTAGGTGTCCTGCGCCGACTCAGTGCTGCTCTGCACAGTGACAGAGATGAACGGCTTGGACGTGGTCCGAGGTGGGACGGGAGGTGGAGTCTTTTTATATGCCACCAGGCATGATGAACCTGCAGGATTGGAGGTGGGGAGAAGGGAGAACGCAGGAGACAGGTTGGAGAGAAAGAGATACAGTGAAAGAGAGAGAAAAAGGAGGTCAGTCACGACATCCAAGAGGAGCCTCCGAGCAGCAGCTGGAGGCAGAGGTGCAGAACCAGCCCACAGGCAGCAGCTCACACCGGGGACCCACACCAAAGCATAGGGGAAGCGAAGGCAGAGCCAGAGCTAGCTTGCAAAAGAAGTCAAAAGGAATACCATGATGCGTGGAAATCTGGAAATGGAGAAGAGGGATAGAAAAGCCTCCCAAGAATGCTACAGGGTTTGGCAGGTGTAAGCCTCCACAGTGGGGAAATATTCTTTGGCTAAACCCTATGTTTTAGTGTCCTAGTACAGCCAAGTGTCTCAGCTCTCTGTCCCATTGGTTGACAAGTCTCAGTGTCTGGATCAGGGTGACGGTTTTTCCTGTAAGAATGGAAAGAAGCCATAAAATTTGTTAGATGTTGATGGCAGGAACGCACGTTTGAAGCCCCTGACAAGCTCCCCTACTCCACACCAGGGGAAAAGACATAGTCTGGAAGCAACAGCCCAAGAGTGGTGAGGCTGCTACTCCATGGCCCCAGATCCAAGTGGCAGCAAGGCTGGAGATATGTGCCCAGCAGGCACACAGCACACACACCCCACATGGATGGACACACAGGTGGTTGCCCACACAAACTAGGACAGCAGCCACAGCCCCATCCTTCTCCTGTCTTTGGCTGGACAGGATGAAGTTTTACAGTGAAAAATCCCTGTAAAATCCATGTGGATCCTGCAGCAGCTGTGTTTAGGCCCTCAGTCTGCAGTCCCACTCAGCTGCTGTCCAGCCAGGACATGGCCAAACACACAGACCAGCCACCTTCCTACACACAACAGATCCCCTTTATCCCCCCACCCCTGCACTCTTGGTCCTCCCCAAGTCACCAGACTCCCCTTCCCTATCCTACCTTTGGTTCCTCCCATTAGGTCCAGTGCAATCCCAGATTGCTTTTCCCCTGCACCCCAAAACAGGGAAGGGATGTTTCAGGTGACCAAGCTCCTGTTCCTGCGCAGGCAGGTGACTGTGCCCACACTGGGGGATTCAGGAAGGGGATCTCGGCTGCCTCACCATTTCCAGAGTCAGTCCTGAGCATCCCTGGGAGCCACATTCCCTGTGGAGCAATCCCAGAGCTCCCCCATGAGCCTTATTAACAGTATGTGGACATGCCTGCATTTACACATCCCACTGTTTACCATATTAACAGCTAAAGCTCCACTTCAAAGGGGGATTACAGAGGAGATCTGTGTTCCCAGCAGCATTTCTGTGCCCAGAGATGCTGAGCAGCACTGCAAAAGCACTGTAATGGTGCTGCTGGCACAGGAGGAGTCAGAGGCCTGTGCAGGGCTGACAGCTCAGCTGCCTCCAGCCTGGATCTGCACAGACTGCACAGCGAGTCCAGCACAAACTGAGCAGTGTCCTGATGGCAGGAGAGGAGGATCCATCCTACCACCTCACACAGATGAGGGGTACCAGGGCTGCCTCACCTGAGCACCAACAGCAATTCCTAGGCCCTGACTCACACATCCCACCCCAGTGTAGGGACAGTGTAGGAGCAGCCTGACCAGAGCCATGGCAAAGGCACTCTTGGTTCAGCTGTGTCCACACCCTGAGTAGTGCTTAAGCTTCCAGCTTTGCAGCACTAGGCTCTTCCTGCTCACAGGAAGCAGCTGGAATTCACAGTGTGCTGTAGATGACTGATTTTGGGGAGGAGGATGTTTGTTTATAGTCTTCCTTCTCTAATCATTTTTAGAAAGCAGCAAGTTTCCAAATTAGCACCTTGCACCTGCCCTCAGGGGCTTGGGCAATCCCCATGGATGCAGCCCTGAGCAGAGGAGCTGTTTGTAGAGCCTTACATGGAAAGTTCTCTGGACCCTCAAAATCCTGCTGGGCATGCTGGGATCCTCTCCCTCTCCTGCCAGAGACATTTGCTTCTTGGAAGACTAAAAGTAGAGCCATAAGAGAATATGAAATCCAGCCCCTGTTGCCAGCCCACCAGGCTGGTACCTGCTCAGTACCTGGCAGCACCACCAGGATCACAGCCAAGGTATTTGGGGTCAGATTTAAGTACCACAACTGCCCTCAAGTGTGTCTGGCCTGAGGTGCCAGCATTCTGCTATTGCTGATTCAAAACAGCCTGGTGACATTTCCAATCATTCCAGGAACTTCAAGGACCCACTCAAATCATCCTTATTTTTTGTTAATACACCTCAAAGGGCCCCAGCCACGGCCAGCTGTGGAGGCAAGCTCCCCTGCCCTCAAACATCAGCAGGGCTGGCTGCTGTCCCTGTCCTGCCCCATGCATCCCCTTTCCCCCGTGGGAAGGGCTGGAGAAGTGACCTCATTTCCCCACACATAAAGCAGAATGCTCTGAAATATCTCTCCTCCAAGACAAGCTCATTTGCCTTTAAAATAAAATAACCATAGAATCATCTTGCAGCAAATGGCATCAGTGGCATTATCCCCACGGAGATTCCAGCTGCAGGACTTTGGGCTGGCCTTTGCCTCTGGGTCTCCTGGCTGGAAGGAGCTGCTTTGGGAGGCAGTTTCCAACAGCAAAGGGAACTGGAACAGCTGCATTCCAAGCAACCTGACCTCTGATTTTCATCAGCTCCACGAACACTTCAAGGCTGGAGCTGTAATGAACTGTAGGATGTTTTATTTGTAGAGAGTCCGAGTGAAAATGAGCTCCGGTGACAATTCCTACCCAAGGCAATACGGACACTTTCTGATTTTATGGTTCACAACAATCACTTCAGACCCGATTTTTCTCCTAAAGCAAAATGCTTCTAGTATTTACAGCCATGGCCACAGCACACAGGCCTCCTTGACCCTATGTTTGGCTTGTAGAGAATCTATTTTGAGTATTCTGCACACTGAAGGTCAAAATACCTGCAGCAGTTGGAAGCACTGCTGAGAAACCTATCCAAATTTTGTTAGTCAACAGGAAAATTATAGAAGTCAGAAATCATAGAGGTTTGGGTTAGAGGGACATTAAAGCTCACCTTTTTCCACCTTCCCTGCCATGGCAGGGACACGTTCCACTATCCCAGGTTGCTCCAAGCCCCATCCAAACTGGCCTTGGACACTTGCAGGGATCCAGGGGCAGCCACAGCTTCTCTGGGCACCCTGTGCCAGGGCCTCCCCACCCTCACAGGGATGATTTTCTTCCTAATCTAAATCTCTCCTCTTTAAAACAATTTCTGCTCATCCTATCACTAACTGCCCATGTGAAAAGTCACATGGCTCCCATATATTTCCATCTTGATACGATGGGAAATGCCTGTTGAAGATGCCACCTCTGTTCTGACAGAATTACTGTCTTTACAGTACTGGAGGAGATTTAAAAGCAGTTTTATAGCAGTTAAACAAAACAACTCCTGGAAAGCAAAGTCAAGTGGCTGCATTTATTCAGAGAGGCAGTTTACGGAAGTGCTATAAATACCTCCTGCCTCAGTGCTTTCCCTTTGTAAATCTCAGTAGCAGTGATCTTTGAAAAACTACAAATCTCACCTTGATACTACAGAGGTAACAGACACAAGAGGGCTGTGGGAGCCAGGGAAGAGCTGTGGGCTCTCCTGACCCCAAGAGCAGCAGCATCCCCACAGCACAGTCCCAAACCACGTGCCCGTGGAGCCCTGCAGAGTGACCAGCCCAGCAGAGCCCTTTAACTCTCAGATCATCCAGAGGAACACCGTTAACACTTCCCCAGTTGTTTCTGCTTGTCACAGAGCTCACATACTGCTTGTGACTCAGAGGACACAGCATTCCCTAGGAGCTCCTCCCAGGCAGCAGCAGCAGGGAAGAGCCCTCTCACCTGTCACTGCAGCCCTGCACAAACCTGCCCCAGACATCCAAATCACCTCGAGTACTTCTGAAGGAGGTCAGTGGAGAAATTCAACATTACCCTTATTATTGCCCTGCCCATCTTCAGCTTTTGGCCCCAAAACAGCTCAGGCAGAGCAGCAGTGCTTGGGCATGGCTGGAGTGGCAGCTGGGACCACGGGACAACTGCAGGCTTGTCACTACTCCCATCATACAATCCTCTACAATCCCAGGACAGACAGCCAGGCCTTGGGCTGTGTGCCATGGGACACCCTCACCCCAGCCCTGGGGCTGCAGACAGAGGCAGGAACATCCCAGCAGTGTTGGGGGGCACAGCAAAGGGCCGGTGGGTCTGCAGCAGGGACCAAGGAGACATGAGGGGCAGCAGGCTGGGGTCACACCCTGACAGTCCAAGGCAGGAGTGTCACTCCCACCAGCAGCTATGGAAGACGAGCAGCCCACCCTTGGAGGTGCATCCCAGGCACTTTTCCTGACCCAAACAGCCATGGCAAGTGGTTATTTCCCCTTGAACAGTATTTACCCACTTGTGAGATAAGCACAGAGAGGGGAGATGCCCCTCCTGAGTGCCACTGCTCCCCCACAGGCTCCTCTGGGAGTAGCCTCCATCCAGCCCCACACATGCCTGGCCCTCACTCCAGCTCCCCCTTGGCATAGCCTGTACTGGCTTTGCAGACTGCATTTCACCAATCTGGTATTTTGTTACACCAAGAAATAACTTCTTAGCTTTCAGCAAACATCTCCTTCCTCAAAGCCCTCCCCAAGCAGCCAGAGAGGCTATCACAGCATTAAACAGATCTTTGCTGCCCAGCTGGGAAACACTTCCAAGTGCTGGTCCAGGGAGCACACAGTTGTTAGAGATTTGTGACCCCTTGCTCCTGTTCAGGTCCAGCACAGCCTGCTCACAGCACTGCTGTACATCCCAAAGGCTCTGCTGGCAGGACAGTATTGTATCGCCCATGTATCCTTCTGGTATTAGGAAAAAAGGGACTGCCCTGCACTTACCTGACCAATGCCAAGTATTGCAAGTTCCTGCAGATCACTGAAATGAAAGAACTGGACGTATCTGCAGAAAAAGGACCTCAAACTCAAGGCAGCATCTCTGAAATGTTGCAGTCAGAAGCAAATACAGAAGCAAAGGGCTCTGTCTGAGCATCAGCCGTGTGTCTGTAGACTAACAGCAGAGCTCTCATCCAGAAACGCACCCCAAAATGCTCTGTACAACCATTTGTGTTCTCTGGTCAGCCGTGACTGAGATGCCCTCAGGGAGAGTGGCAGCCTGGTGACCTCAGAGGCACGACTCAGGGTGACCAGGGATGCCTGGGGCAAGGCACAGGGCACTCAGGGTTGCCGAGCCCCAGCAGCCAGTTCTGATCACAGACCCAGTCCCTGTACTTTGGCAGGGGGAGCAGGAACGTTTAACCAGAGAAGAAAAGGCTGAGGGCTCTGAACTCTTTACGTGAGGGACTTCGGATTTTTCAATACACCAGAAGTTTAAGCATCATGGACATGCTCCAACTTGGAATTCCTGAGCAGAGAAATGATGATATGCACTGATACATTGAGAGCTGATACATGGGGAAGGCAACACAGGTTGATTTTTTTTTAAAAAAAAAGCCACTTGTAGAAGGTCACAAATCTAAAAGAGGCATGAAGGAAGAGAAGACACCCCCCAAGAATGCTGGGGGTTAAAAATAGGGTACCTCACACTGCTGGCTCCTGACAGATCTGGTGACCCCTCCTTTCAGCACAGCCTGCTGCAGAGTCAGCAGGGACACGGCAGATGCTGCAGGCAACGCCAGCCACAGGCACTCCCAAACCCAGCTGCAGCAGCTGACACTGGGGCTGCTGTGTGTGCTAGAGGAGACACTGGGATTTCTCCCCACCCTCCCCAAAGTGACTGTTAGGGGTTTTAAAACGAGTTGAAGCCAGCTCCAGCCTGCTCCAGCAAGTGTCTGTCTGTCTGTCCTGGGGACTCAGACAGGTCTCCAACCCAGCCAGCACAGGGCAGCAGCAAAAGGAGCATTCGCTGCCTCTCCCTGCCCCAGGGCTTCATTCATTAACAACCTCCAAGGTCCCCAAACCCAACCATTCTGCGTCAAAAAGTCACTGATTGGGAAGACAAAAGCTGTGAGCACGGTCCCAGGAGAGGCAGAACTACATCTCTGATGGGGCCTGATCCCCAGGGATGGCGTCCTTTGCAGCTCAGTGCCCATTTTGTGCTGGCACACGCCTTTTCCCACACATGGCTGAAGTGAAGGGATGGTCCATCAGTTCAGTGCTCCTCTGCTCTGTGCTGGGACTCAGGATGTGCTTATCCCCTCAAAAACCCTCACTAAGGAGGGCTGATGCTTTGGGTGCTTAACTCTCCAAAGACGTGAAGCAGCAGAGTTAAGAGGAGCCCAAGCCTGCAGAGCCCTGGGATCTCTGAGCAACAGACAGAGTGTCCACCCAGCCCAGGACCCTGCACCAAGAATGCAGCAGCAGAGTCCCCAGCAGCACCCAGACAGTCCTGCCAGGTGGGCAGCACAGAGCCACCAGATTCTTCCTGCTGCCAGATCCTGCCTGATCCCTCCAGCACAGCCAGAGCTGCCAGATCAGCCCAGAGCCCACCCAGGCAGGCCTGGAGCTCGATTCCCATGGCCATGCCCAGCCAGAACCCTGGACATGGGCATCCTGTGGCACAGGATGGTGAGCAGAGGCCATGGGAGAAGGGCCAGCGGAATTCTAATCCCGTGGCAGGTTTTATAACAGTGGAAAGCTCTGGGTAACAGGAGCCCAGCCGGGCTTTAAGGCCACACCACTTCTCCCTGCTGGCCTTTGTGCAGAGGATGAAGAAATGGAGTCTCACAGTGCCAAGGAGCCGCCAAGGCCATGGGACCCAGGACTTGCTGCATCACCCAGCAGCCTGTTTGCTACAGACACCCCCTCCTCACTTCGTGACCTCCTCACTCACAGCTCCAGGGGGCTCTGACCCCAGCCTGAGGGGCAGGTCCTTGGCTGCAGCAGAGTGGGGATGCCAGGCTGGAGGGATTGAAAACTTTCTGTGCACACAGCAACAGGGAACACAGGGAACTCACAGTGCTACTTTTCCTGCCTCTAGAGAAGGCAGGGAAGCACTGCAGATACCCTGGCCTGCACATCTGGGCCACAGAGCAGCCAGTCCTCTTCAGAGGGCCATCAGGAAGGGGCTCAGCTCTGAACCATCCATGCCACAGAGGATTTATAGAAGCACTTCCACCAGATTCTGGCATTGGAACACGTCACACGGCCTTTCCTGCAGCCAGTGCCAGGTAAGAGAAAGTGAGGCAGGACAGACTGGAGCACACAGCACCTCACAGAGCCTGCCCAGCAGCTCAATGCCCCACCCACTCCCAGGGCTCCAGGAGATACCAGCACCACTTCAGAGCTATATGGACCACAGCTTAGTGACCATGTTTCAGCCAAAAGCTCCTCAGACAGGGAGATAAGCTGTGCCACAGCTCTTTCTGCTGATGCACCAAAGCATCATCCACTTCATCCTCCCGATGCAGGGACCTGTGCCTGCAGCATCTCACCCAGGTGTGCCAAATAAAGCTCAGCAGCAGCACAAGAAGTGTCCTCTGGACTTGATCACACCCACAGGCTGTCAGTGCAGCAGCACAACCACGCAGTGCCAGGGCAGCTCTAACACTGTCAGCCAGCAGGTCAGAGACAACAGGGACCTGCTAGCAGGACAGGAGAAGGAAAACACAACTGAAGACATCTAGACATTTGCATTCCAGAGAGTATTTCTCAGCAACAGCACTTATTGAAGGCAGGCCCCAACCCTCCTTGCTTTTAAATGTTCACTGTAGCAGTCCCAAAACGCCGATTCCGCCGCTCCTGGACTGCAGGGTCTGTTCTGCCAACTGCAGCCTGCAGCTTTCGGCTTGTCTGGGCTCTGCAGCCACAAGAGAGGAATGGGACAACCCAGACCATGGGTAACAGGCAGAGAGGGGAAGGGAACTGGGCGCCACAGAATTCCAGTCATGCAGCAGTGACTGGTCCCTGTGCCCCTCTCCCTGTTCCACGCTGCCCTTTCTGCAAGGTTTGCTCAGGGTTATGGCAGCACAGACATGGAATTAGGCCATAAATGTGAACCAGACATGCGTTAGCCAGTGCCACCAGGTCACGGGCTACTCTCCTCTCCCTTCTCCACGTGGGATGTTGTCCTGCTGCTCAGCAAAGCAGCAAACTGCATGGAGCAGGAGAAGCCTTTGGAGGAGAAACATAAGGAATGATGGCAAACCCTCCATGTACCCACTACTGTAGCCACTTCTAAGTGTACTGAGGGTATTAGCATTAATCATCAAAGTGTTTAGTGTAATTAGGCAGGGTTTTTAGTTTTTCTCCAAGCTAGCAGTTTCTAGAATCTCCTGCAGAAGTAAGTTCCACCAGCTAATTATGCACTGCATGAAATATCCTCTCCCTCCACCATCACTTCACTTCAAGCACTGCCACATCACTTGGAGGATGGCATATGTGGACGCTTTTAACTCACTTCCCTGCCACTGCAAAAGTCCAGGGAATCTCAACACACCTCCTCAAAGTCACAGCCAGTCAAAATCCATATGGCCAGAAATGGCTGGAAACCATGGCAAACTGAATCTCTTCTTGTCTATGTCAGAGCTCGGCAGCTCAAACGGGCTATTTTAGGATATGCTGATTGCTGAAGCCCCAAATCCAGTCATTCCCAAGCATTTGCTCACGTGTCACAGGAGACACATCTCAAGTTCTCCACGTACAGGCAGTGAGCTGCACCTTGAGCACAAAATGAGTGCAATAACTCAAGCCTTGCCACCTCAGAGCAGTGTGTGAGTCCAGCTGAGTCCAGCATGGCACAAACAGCACTGTGACTCTGTGGGACTCCCCACATGCCTCCCTCTCAGCCCAGGGACCTTCCCCCAGCCCACCAAGAACCACTTTCTCCAGGACTTTTTGATGGGTGCAGGAACAGGAATTGCTCCCCATCAGCAGAATCACACCTAAAGCTTTGGGGCAACCAAGGCCACAGTGTGGTCCATGGAAGGTTTTGCAAACATTGCCCAGTTGCTGAGGCATCACTGGCACATTCCCACCGATAGACAGTCCTGGAAGCGGGGTGGAGGGGTTACCATCATTTTAAGTGTGCCACTAAACACTGTTCACAGAAGAGCTGGCCAAGAGGGTGCTGAAAACACTGCTGGCAGCCAGCAGCTTGTCAGCACAGAGTGTGATAACAGGCACAGGCCTGTGCTGACAGCAACGATCGTTGAGTTCCCCACTACAAACGGGGCTCCTGGGGAATTGCTCCATCCCCAAGAACAGAAGCAGCCAACAATTCTGTAGCCTACTTAAAATTTCCAGAAATTGCCACCATCGCTGCCAACAAAATCCCCTCAAGGTAAGAATTAATTTCTCCATCACTTTGTTCAGCATCAGGATTTTTATCAGTTTTCAGATACTGTATCCCAAATTTTACCTGATACAAGAAATCTGCTACTCTCTCTTGCTCACAGGAAGATACTCTGCTCTTTTAGGCAAGGGCAAGCATTCAGTGATGCCACCAGGAGCAGCAGAGGTGGTTTTCCCAGGACATGATGAAAAACCCTCCCCACACCCAGATGATGAGGGATTCTTTGTAAGCTGAAAACAAACCCCACCCTGTAGCCATAGGGCCAGGGAAAGCACATGTGTCAGCAGCTGAGGAGACAGCAGTGAACAGTCTCTTGCACCAGGGAGACGGGAAGGCATCAGGCTGAACTCATTTCCAGTGAAAAATTCCAGCCCTTAGTCAACACTCTTCCCACTTGGACAGTGGCTGTCAGGCAGCCAGCACCCAAGATTTACATCTTCAAAGCTATAATCATCAAGAGGTTTTAATAGCCAGATTCAATTGAAGCTATTTCCTCCCTTAAGTATGTACAAACCAAGATGTGGCAACATTATGCTAATACTGAAGAATCAAAGTCAAAATTGCTGGGAAACTTCTGTTGGCTGAGGCACAGGACAAGCTTTGCATATTAGAGAAAGCTACTCCATATTCTATTTCACTGTTTAACATGGCATTATCCATAAGATTAAAAAAAAAATCACATGAACAAACACAGAAAAGGCTGTAGCAGGCTGCTCCCTCTGCATTAGCATTAAATTTGACAGTGGTTCAGCTGTTGCGGCACAGTCTGGTCTGATCTGGAGAGGAAGGGAAGTCCTCAGACTCAGAGCAGGCAATTAAGGAAATATTCCAACCTTCTAATCCCTTTGGGCAGAGTGCTAGGAAGCTTTGGAAAGCTGTGCTCATTGCTTGGATTTCTGAATGCTCCCACCTGAACTAACCATGGACCCTGCAGAGCCCCGAGCTTTCCTCCCTGGTGACAGAGGAGCAGCGCCATGTGTCCCCAGTGCCACTCCTCACACTCTTCTCCCAGAGGCCAAGAGTCCCCAGCTCTGATTCCCTCAGAATTTCAAGTATCACAAGCACTCCCTGAACAATGGATACCCCAAGGAGGGGGTATCCGGACAAACCCAGCACTTTCTGGAATACTTCATTTCAGGAATCGAGCAGGCATCTGACAAAAGAGCCACTGTGCAGCTCCAGCTCTGCAATGAAAGAACACAAGTGATCCCAGGCATGCACCCAGAGCCTTCTCCAAGCACATCTGAGGCTCCAATATCCGTGACCTACATAGCTTCCAGCCACCACCAAGCCTTCCATCTTCACAGCTCGGTCTGCTTTTCCTGCAGGCCCCAAAACACCACATTCCTGGTTCACAGACCTGAAGAGTCCCCATAAGCTTTCAAGTCCAGAGCCCAGACCACCACTTAGCCACAAATACGGGTGGCACAAGGTCTGGATTCAGGGGTGCAGTACCTGTTTGCCCACACACTCGGCCCCTCCAGCCTGCAGAACCTGCCATGAAGGTATTTCCAGGATCTGAGACTATTAACTCAGAAAGGCACACAAGGGACAGGCCAGGACACAGCACTATTCACCACGTCTAGTGAGCAGATTCAGTTTTAGGCCACAGAGCTGAAGGCACTGGCTTAGTCATGCTGTTCTCATGGCACTGGGACCTACTCCCTTCTGTCCCACTGTCTGGAATTCAGAATGTGACAATGACTCCCTGGCCTTCCAAGGAGGGTTATCAGTAAACCCCAGCCTACAGCAAAAGCATCAAACGTCACCGGAGCATTCCCTGCTGCTTTCAGGAACCTGCTCACTGTGGAACAGACCATTTTCCTGCCTTGGAGGCTACGTGCCAAAAGTCTTCTTGGCTCCATTTCCCACCTTGCTTGTATTTATTCCTGTTTCCAAATGAGTGATCTCTCCCTCCATTCTTTTCAATTTAGCAGTTGTGTAACTCCAGCTACAAAATAAACACCATCCACACCAAATTCAGAAATCTTACGGTGTTCTGCAGGATATTCCAAAAAGCTTCCTCCCAGGACTTCACCTGGAAACACCAAGTACCAACCAGGAGGTGATACAGAGGCATTTTTGCTTTTCCTCATCTGTGGCTTGGCATTGAATGGCAGGGTAGGAAGCAGGTAATGAATGATTTAGAGTGGCTTAAGAAAGGTGATGAAATGACCCAGGCAGACTGTTTTGAAGATATTCCTGCAAGAGACAGTTTACCAGAGGTGTCTTTGGAAGAAGCCACTCCTTGCTTAAGCACAGCAATGGGACCTTCCTGAAACACAGCGTTCAGTCTCCCAGAACCTGCTGAAAACACACCAGCCCAGCTATTCCATAGTCCAAGGAGCTAAACATATCACGAGCAGCCTTGAAAGAAGCCAATCCAAAATGCTCCCTTTTCCTGCTCCTCTTCAGTTCTCCCTCCCAGCACGTTCCACAGGGCTCTCAGGCACCTGTGCCCATGGCAGGCACCACAAAGAGCACTGGGGTTTTTAGGAATGCAAAGCCCCTGCTCCAAATAAGTACCTTTGCCAGTTCTTAAGTGACCTAACCAGGAACAGTGGGGCCACAGCAAAAACGTGGGATCTGCTGGACTCAATCTGACAGAAAACATCAGTCCAAGTGACGCTCCAGACAGGAATTTATGGGGCTTTTGCTACAGGTCTTCAGTTCCAACCCTGCCCAGGAGCTGTGTGCCAGCCTTTGAACACACTCAGAGGTTCAGCAGGCTGCTTGGTGTTCTAACCATGTCCATACCTATCCCTTCCTCTTGCTCCCAAGCCCAGGTCTCAGTGCTCTGGCAGCTGCAACAGCTCCACAGCACACAGGACAAGTTCTTCCTGCAAGGGCAAATGGAGGGAACAAACCAAACTGCTCCTTGCAGACACCTCATCCAACCAAGGCCAAAATGGTTTTGGAGAGAACCAGCTCAAGGTTCCTAAAACCCGACTACCAAGAGCTGACACACCAGGGAAAGGATGCTGCCATCAGCTCTCTGGGAAAAATCCCATCTCTACACCCAGCCAAACTGTGAAGATTGCCCAAGGCTGGAGTTATTCCTTCACTTGGCCATATCCCCACACTTGGCCTGGGAACAATTTTAGACTTGGAATGCATTACTGCATTCAAGCAGCCACTCCTTGCTGTGCCAGTTGTCCAACCCCCAGACCAGCTGTAGGATGAAATTCCTAGGAACAGCAAAATGCCAGTCTTTGGATGTTGGGCTTTCCAGGGCAGTCACCAGCTCGGCCTCTGCTGTGTTCAGCTCAGAGGCATTGCTGAGAACAGCTACTGTGGCCTCCCAGGACAGACTGACTGTGTCAGCTACTCAGGGTTAGTCCAGCAAGTGCTTTCACCTGAAGTGGCCTCATGAAACAAGAACCACCAGCCAAAAATAACCCAACAGTGAGCACAGACACAGCCCCAGAGCAGCACTGAGCTTGTGGGATACAAGGATGGGATCAAGGACCAGGTCTCCGACTATCTGCTCAAGGGGTTTGTTTGCCAGAAGGAATCCTCCATCTGACTATGGCAAAATCCACCAGAACATGGTGCCACCAAGGGGGACACGGCTGGGAAGGACAGAAGGACACTGCTCTGCCCTCAGAGCACACTCAGGCACAGACCCTCAGCACATCCAGTGCTCCCAGTGTCACCTGCATGGTGACTGCACTTGGGGTCACTCCTGATGTCTGTAACACCACATTGGGAGACAAACCCGATCCCTGCTGCTACATTTTCCTGGAAAGCACTTTCAGGAAAACATTAGGGTTGTTTATGCAGCAGAGGCCCAGTTCCAGAAGAAGCGCTGCCCAGTCAAGTTTCTTGGATCTGGGCCTGTCAGAAGCCTCAAGACAGACACAGTGGATGCTGATTGAAGATGAAGGTCACTGGAACAGGGCGACTCCACCAGATGTCTCCTCCCTAGGGCTCTGGCAGCCAGGCAGGAGGAACGCTGTGAACTTGCTGTCAGCTAGAGATTGAACCAGCAGGGAGAAATCCTGTTCAGTGCTGGAAACAGGGAGGGCTTAAACTCCCATTGCAGCCCAGGTTACTAGGGACCTGGAGCTCATACTGCAGGAATAATTGTCCTCCTCAACACAACTAAAGAAAAGACTGCTCTCAGCTCTGTCACTATTTGCTAGGAAGAGAAAAAATGTCCTTTATCCCCCAACAGCCTTTCCAAGGCCAGAACCAAGCACAAACGCCTTTGAAGATAAATTAATGGTAAACTTCAGCAAGCAAAGAGGTGGGACAGCAATGAGTAAGTGCCTTTAATTTTCATGTCTGACTTCTCTTGTTTCCAGTGGCAGAGCCAGTGAAGAGCTGGCGGCTCCAGCCTGTGCCTGGACCCCAGTCTGAGAGGGCTGGTGCACCCCAGAAACATGTGGGACCCAAAGTGCTGCTGCCCTGCAGCCACCACCCCACAGGGCCCCCACACTGCAGGTCGGGCTCCACCTGCTCCAGGAGCAGCCCAAACCCACTGGAGGTGCCAGCTGCTCTGGGATTAGCCTCTTGTGGCTTTCCAGGGAGGCAGAGCAGCTTGGCCAGCCCTTCCCACAGTACTCATTCCCCACATGCTGTGGCTGGTGCCTCCAGCACCACCATCACACCACCAACAAATCCCATTCTCAGGGGTGTTGCTATTCCTGTCCCAGACATGCAGCAGACACAGGATGCCTATGAGATGACAGCAGACAAGCTTCATACCTACAAGTCCAAGGCCTGAGATGGGGAAGACAACTTTGCATTAAAGCAGCCATTGAAAGAAAAAAACAACCCCCTTTTAGCAAGGGATTCGGTTCTATTCTTTAGCTGTAACCATGACACACAGCTTAGCCGAGGAAACTAAACAGCAACACGTTATTTTGGATACTGCTTTGTAAACAGATGCGTGGCCAGTTACCTAATTGTGGGAACATGGATGTGAGTAGGCTTGGAGGGAGCAGCAGAGCACTCGCAGGGTTATTTCACTGCAAGCTTGCAGCAGTTTGCATCATCTCCATCAGGAAACTTCCATGGACTGCAATGTCAGCAGCTTGTGCTGCAACACACCTGGGAGAATCGGTGAGGTGCCACCTTCCTTGGGTACCACAGGGCTGTCCCCTCCTACTCTGGCCACTAAAAGACACAACCACGAAGACAGTTACAGGAGCTATTTCCTCAGCTAACTGCTAATTACATTAATTGACAAGACATCTGACTCAGCTGCTCGAGAGCCCGGTGGAAGCTAGGCCTCCTTCTCCCTGTAGCAGGAATGCCTTATCCGTGGGGAGAGGGTGTAACAGCAGTGAGTCACCTTAGACACAGCAGGCCAGCCCTGGGACAGCTCACGATTGCAGCAGGATGTGTCTGCCCTGGCAGCTCACACCAGGCAGTTGGCACTGGCAGTGCTCCAGCACCACGGAGCCCACTGGGAAAACACAGAGCAACACTGAAGACAGGTGTTCTGCACAAGGCAACACAGCTAGCATTTGTGTGATGGGACCCATAGACAGAGGACCACAGTCAGGACTGCTGAGCTCAAAGAAAAGCTGAAAGAGAAGCCCAGAACTAGGATAGCACAATACAGAATATTAAACTGTGCTCATTCTCTGCACTGCCACATGAGTGTCACAGCCACAGACCAAGGGACAGCAGCAGAGCTCAGAGCCCTTTTCCTCCCACCTTCACCTGACCCCCTTTGGTGCTGAACAGACTGGCACTGTGCTCAGGTGCCAGGTGTGGGGACACACAGGCACACCCCAGTGTGGGGAGCTGTGGGGCTCAGCTCTGAGCTCTGTTAATATTCCACTCATGAGGGACAGAAGATCCAGGTAACTTTCAGTTTCTCTAGGTCTGGAACTCGAGCACGCTGCAATTTGCAATACAATTATCAGTATTCTGTTAGATTAAGTACTAGCTGTCCTGAGAGCCAGGATGATATCCCAAATCCAGCACACCCTCCCAGGCTGCTCTCTGGCAGGACACGTGCCTGGCACAGAAGTGTTTCCCCCCAGGACTATTCCGTTTCAGTGTTTCAGAAGTGCTCCCTGTTCAGAATTCAGGGACAGAGTTCAATGCCGTGGCAGTGCTGAAGGAAACATCTTGATACAATCTCATTGGGAGTTTTGGCTGAGCTGCCAAATTTTCCACAGGAGCACCCCAATTCTGCAGGCACAACTGTGCACACACCATTCCAGAGAGTGGCCAAGAACAGACTGGGAGGCCAAGTACCCCATCCGAAACTGAAGCCACCCTGCGAATTGTCTTAACGACTCCAGTCCGAGCTTTCTCTTTGCTCACTTCTGCAGTGATCTTGAAGTATGAATATGATTTAGGGGAAATGTTGACAGGGTATGAATTCACACGATCACTGGAAGCCTCGCCTTACCAGGCTGCCTTTTCTTCTATCAGTTCCATCCCAGGATGCCTGTCCTTTGCCTATCCAGGCAGACTGCAGCAGCAGCCTCCTCCTCAACACATGTAGCACTCTGAACACAGAGGAAAGCACAATAGCAGTTCTTAAAGCTAGAGATAGGCTCCCATGAGCAAATGATCCTGCAGTCCCTCATCCACACTGCTATCAGAGGAATAATGCTCTCAGGAATCTAAGGAGAGAACTGCTTTATGGTTCAATTCAGCAGCCCCTGCCAAAATGAACCACTGTGCTTTTAGGCTTTGGTTCTTGCACTCCAGATGTCAGGATTTTCAAAACTCTGAAGTTATTTGACATTTGGATTTCCCACATACAATGTATACCCTCTGTGTGTTAGGATCAAAACAGTCCTTAGTTTCTGTTAGGTGTGTGTAAGAGCAATAACACACAAAGAGCAATGCCATGGAATAATAATTGCTTCTGCAGTTGGAAAGTTCTCAGTCTGGCTGTGGTAGGTATAAGTCAGACTCTGTCCTGCCATGTCCCTCTGGCATTTGGAGTGTGCAGCCCCTGGACAGAGGGATGTTGGCCTGCTGACTCCCTGAGGGTGCCAGAGAACAAGAAGACAAACTGAACAAACCAGAAGGTACAACCTGAAACTCTGGAGGGAGACCACACTTCAAAAACCTCCAAACCACTACCGAGTGTAGCCTTCCCTACATTAAGACAACTCATCCTGTCAGCAAGCACTGTGAGGGTCTCTGTGCAGCCCACCAAGGTGAGCAAGCACTTGCTGCCCCTCAAGACCAGAAACACAACCACAACACTAGCACACACCATAAAGCAGCTGCACTCTGAGGGGCAGGTGCAGAACTGGAATCACATCACTTGAGGAGTCATTTCCTGCATGTTTGAGAATATGGGACCAGATTTTCATGCCCTGGTGCCTAATAGGATACCAGGTAGCAGTTCAGATGTATTAAGCACTCTGCTTTATCAATACTAGAAAAATCAGACCTCCCAATCACAAACTCCTTACTAAGGAAAGTCACTCACTTGTGTTATCAGTGAGAGTTCACCATAAAGCCAGCTACGGTATTTATTCAAAAATCTCACCTGCAAGAGGAAAAAGAGGGCTCTACCTTCAGTTTTTAGTTACTGGAACATGCAGAAACTGTGCAGAGACCAGAGTTCCATATGCACAAGCTCCACTGCAGAACATGCAGAGTTCCCCCTTAGCCCCTGCTGGGCTATTTTCTTCCTACATTTCTGACTGCAGCTATGTGAAAACCCCAACTCTGACCTTCACCACTTAGAGATGGAGGAAAACAGCAATCAGAAGAGTTCAGAACTGCAGTCAGTGCTTCCCAGCAAGAGAACTCCACTGGCAGCCTTCCGAGCCTGTGCACTGGACCTCGACGCATTACACAAGGCCAGCTCCGAATCAAGACAGCCATAAGCACCACGCTCCAAGAGCAGGGCCAGGCCTGGCAGGAATCAGCTGTGGTACAGATGGATGGGCTTGGAGAACCTCAGTACAAGAGGCCAATTGAACAGCAGCCACTGCCTCTTCAAATAAAGAAATCTGTTGGTAACCTGAAGCCAAGCGAACGGAGAGAACACACGGGATACGTGAGCGTAGGTGTGCCCATGGCACAGCACACACAGGTATTCCCAAACCAGCAGAGTCCAGCTTCCTCCTCAATACATTCCCTCTCCAGGAAAACCTCAAAGGACTTGGAAAACCTGGGCATGGGCTTAAACATAGGTTATGGCTTCTGGAGTTTACTTAAAACCTCAGGAAGATTTGGGTTGGAAGGGACCTTAAAGACCATCCAGTTCCATCCCTGTTCCACAGGCAGGGACATCTTCCACTAGCCCAGGCTGCCCTGCCTCTGTGGCCAGCTGTGCAGGCTTTCAAAATTACCAGCCATTCCCGAGTTTCTGGCAATCCTGCCAACAGGATTAAGCACCAGACAGCCTAAACAGAGTTAAACTGTCAGCTCAGCTTTCAGCACCAGGAGCACAGAGGTGTCTGACAGCACTGCCAGCTGTGCTTCCCTCCGAGCTTCAAAGTTTCTCACAGCGTTGCCCAACACAGTGCAGCAACTCTGCCTAAAATATGCAAATACCACTGACACACAAGTGATTCACAGTCCTGAAGTTTGTCACTGGCTGGAAAAGATCTTTAAGAGTGAAAGCAGCCAAGTGCCACCTTTGTCCACTCTGTGCTTGCCCCAGGGCTCAGTGAGTGTAAAGGGCCCAGGCACAGGCAGACCTTGGCTCACTGAGGGATCTTCCTTCTGCTGAGGGGTTAGAAAAGCACAGACAATACAAAGAGCAAGTGCATTTCTCTCCAAAGCAGCAGGAAGGACTCTCTTGTCTTTTGCCGCTCACTGACCAGCAGCTACCAAGAGGTGAAGAGAGACCAAGGGAAAAGTCCTGCTCTGGGTGGCAGCTTGCCCAGATGGGAACCTGAGGCTTCCACACATTGAGTAACTTCACTTTTTACTCATGTGCTTAAAAGCACCTGCCAGCTCTGCAGCCTCTCTTCTCCTGTTTGCTTTGAGCACGAATCCATGCTTGTTAACCTCTGTCTCTGGGTGATGCTTGCAGGAGCTGTCACCTGTATATGGGTACACAAGGCTATGCCTGCAACAGGATCAGGCAGCTCTGGTTTCACAGCCTTTATCAGAGATCACACACAACAACGTGATGCTTGTCTCCAGGTCCTGGCTTGCAGCAGGCAATCTCTTGACTTACAATCTGAACAAGCACTCTGTGTCACAACCTTGAACCAGCTCCTGCTGCACAAATGCCTGAAACTTCAGTGCTGGGAAGATGTCCAGGCAGAATTGCAGCAATTTCACTGCTTTATCTTGCAAGCAGGAACACCATTTCCCTCTCTCTCACCCTTTTGCAGTTATTCTGCAAAAATTGTCAGTGTCCACTCACCCACTCCTCCCTTTTAAGTCTGTATGCTGCTCACCACCTTGTAGGCAACCATCTTCTACAAAAATAGATTTTAGATTTTATTTGAATGACAGGTTTGAATTTCAGAGAACTCAGTAGTACACCACATTCATTTGCAGAATATTAGGGTTTATGTTTCAGTTCCCATCCTCAAGCACTCAGCCTGCCTTGGTGGACACCTCAGCTTCTTCTTCTTTTCCTTTTCCAGAGACCAGCTGAGCCCACCTGAGGGGTTGAAGGAAACCCCTGAGGGAAGGGGTTTGGCACAGAGGAAGGGACATCACCCAATGCATTTGCAAGGTTAAAACACCTACACTGCAGCCCAAGGGGAAGCAGGTAACAGTTAATCCTCCAGGGCTCAAATCTGGGGGATAAGGAACTCCACAGTCTTATTCTGAGAGAATAAACCATTTCACAGTGACTTGCTCATGTAATAAAGGAATTTGATGAGGTTAACTGTTTAGATAAGCCCATGAATAAGGACAGCAGGACTAGTTTCCCTCCAGGAAGCAACCTATTCATAGCCTTTAATGGAAATCTCCAAATACTTGGGAATTAGTTGTTTTGCTGTATTAAGGGAAACTTCATCTCACCCTTCCCATACATGTAGTTCTCTACGCACACTGAAAATGGAAAACATGCTAGAATATAGCTAAACCTACAAACCATGCACAGTTTGGAGAGCAGCTTTTAACTTCTTTCCTGAACAGCATCTGTCTGCCCACTGCAGCCATAAACAGTGTCAGTCTCAGACCTTAATGCAGTTATTTTCTCCTTTGCAGTAACCAGAGTGCTGCAAGTCAGAGTCAAGCAGCCTTGGAGTGGCCTCACAGCCACCAGGACAGATGTGACCAGCGCCAGGAGAAAAGGAAAACAGGTCCTACCCTCTACGTTCTTTTAAGCAATGCTGGCTAAAAAACAGGTTTTAGCATCTTTAGCCAGACAGTAGCTACTTTAAAAACAGCAGAACTACAAATTAACATGATTCAAATGCAACTGGCCTTTCAGTCACATTTTTCCCCTAAACAGGACATGTATGAAATGTTTCAAGGGAACAGAACACACAAGGTAAAAAAAAACCTTCATCTTCATGCTATGAGCTGTTGTAGCCTTTCATCCTAAAGACCCAGCAATTCAGAAGAAAAATTAGAAACAACAACAACAAAAAAAGATGAGTCTGTCAGCAGAACTGCTGGAAAACAGTTTTGATCCTTTCAGGAAAACAGCCAAAAATTTCTCTCACTCTGAAAAAGTCAACTTGTTTCAGCTTCCACATTACATGAAGTTTTGTCCTTTTTGCTTGAATACAAGGTTGCTTAAAGCAAGCCAAGCTGAAGGGAGCTGAGGTGCTTGCCAAGGAAGTGTCAGCCCTGAGAGATGACAACTCAGAGCAGCCCCAGCCAAACTGTGCAGGTGCCATGCACGGGGTCCCTGCTGAGCAGTGGGAGCAGCACCCAGCACTAGGAGAGCACCACAATCTCACCCAGAGACACCCCACAAACAGGGGAAATCGGCAATAGCAAACATTACAAACAGCATAGTTACAGGTAAGAAGCTTCTGTGATGGGTATGACAAAGCCCACAATAAAAAAAAACAAAACAAGGAATAACTGGAAAGCATCAGCTCCCTGCTTGCCAGGCCATGCACTGACACCATCCCGCCTCCCATTGATCAGGTGGAAGTTGGTTAATATTTGAGTAGGATATTACAGCTCAAGGCAGAGGATCAAGTACACTGCACCATGCTCTCAACTAGACTCCTTACAAAAAAATTAAAAAAAAGCTGAAGACAAATGCACAGCAAAGACGGTACAGAGAAGAACACATCCTCACAGTGTTTTGGTGACAAATCATGGTATTCCAGGGAATAGGAAGGAAGTTCCCATCATTTTGGCAAAGAGCAGAATTAAGCCATGAAGTCAGTCAAATTCTCTGCTACATCTCCACCTCTGCTGAGTTCACAGAGACCATGTTGGCTTTTCTGATCTCATCAGCCAGCTCATCCCACTGGGTGCTTTCCACAGAGCAAACTGCTGTTTCAGAAGTGTTAAAAAGGCAGAAGATCCCAAAAAATTCTTCCAAGTCACACCCTGGTGAAACACTAGCTTTTCTGACTGACATCAGAGCTGACAAACCTCAGTGTACCTGTCCCCCAGCCCAGCAGCACCAAGCCCAATGCTGTGCCCAGGATGTGACACCCAGTGGGTGCCTGGGTTTTTAGCACCACAAGCATTTGCCAGCGGGGCCCAAGTGAAGCAGCACAGCAACTGCTGGAGGTTTGGGGCTTCCTGGCATTTATTTGAGTGAGCACACACGAGTAGATGGTATATTAGATCTTTTCTGCCACCACTACTCCAGTAACAGCCTTAAAATTACAGCTGTAATTCAGGCTCATTTCAAAGCTCCAAATCTTCCCTGCAGTCTATTGAGCTGTTCTGCTTTCTGCTCCCAGCTATTGATTACTGGGGTGGATGGGGTGAGAGGGAATATGAGCAACTGCCTCCCAGCCACGTTTCAGTGATGCCACATCTCGTGACATCACACTGTCTCCATGGCGACACAGCAACACAACTGAATTGAAACAGAAGGAGGCCAATTAGAACAAGAAAGCTCTTTTGTGGCTGGAATCATAGTAATTAGCAGAAATAAGAGAAGCCATTATAAAAAAGACATCATTGTAACAATAAAAAAAACTTGCTTTTAGCTTGCTAGGTGAACCCCAAACCATATATAAAGATATAAAAATCCCTTCTAGACTGGAAAACCCATGATACCACTAGCTACATTCCCAGTCCACTGAATGCTAAGCACGGCCTGGATCTGAGAGGTCATTTTTCATCTCCCCTCATGTCAAATTCTCCTCTCTACTGGAGCCTGCTCACATGCTCAGGAGGCTGCTCAGCCCTTCAGCTCCAGCAGAGCCCCCAAGCTGAGGTGCCTTTCAGGCTGCCACAATTAGCACACACACGTGTGCGGGGGCACATACAAAAGAAACCAACCCCAGGCCGCCAATCAGTAGTGACTCACACCAGCTAAGGCTCTACCTTCAGGGACGAAGCACACTCAGGGTTTGGAATGGATGAGATGAACAAGATCTGGACTCTCTAAATATCTACACTGTTTTGTTTTCAACCTCCAAATCAGAGACACACAGGAGCAATCTCAGCTAGCGCCAGTTAAACTGTGACAGTGCCAAATCTGGCTCCAGCTGATCTGCACTCCCCATCCTATGGTACATGTAAATCAGGAAGCACTTGCTGCAGTCCCAGAGATAAAGCAGCTGCTCTATTGCTCCAGAGTGGCCAGGAGCAACACACAGCCCTAGGAATCCCCCAGGGAGAGCAGCTGCTTGGAGTGCTCCACAGCCAGGCTCCCAGCCTGAGGCAGCTCCACTTCAGCCATACCTTCAGCCCATTAAACACCAGTGACATGCCATACACTTACCAGATTTTTCTTTTCTCAAGCAAGCCTAAAAGCTGCAGCAGGCCAGGAACAAGATGAGTGTAAAATTCCCAAAAAAAGCAAGCTTGAAACTGTGAGGCACAGCATAAAGTCAGGGCACCTGAAGTGAGGAGAGCAGCACCCAACACAGCCACTGGAGCACAGCAACTCTGCACACACTGGAGGTTAAATCTTCATTGGTAACGCTGCTTCCCACAACTCCTGGGAGCAGCTCTGTTGTCCTCCTCTCCTGCAATTCCACGGGAAAGTGAGGCATTCATTGCTGGCAGGGCAGGCAGAGCACACAGGTCCCTAGTACTGGCACACTCATGGCATGTGGAGGCAGGGCAGCAATCTGCTTGGCAGCTGCTCTGTGATAAGAGGCACAGCTGCCTAAACCTAAACCACCTTAAAAATGAAAAAGTGCTGAAAATATCACACCATAAGAATTAGGATAAATTAGAGTTAACGGGTACCCTCAACAACTGCAGCAGAAGCATTTTGCAGTCATAATCCATTCAAGTGAGAGTCCTTGTACACAACACCTCTACCAGCCCCTGCATCTGTCAGGTGAAGTTATTTCACACACAGCAGCAGAACTTGAGGTAAGGCACTAACAGTGACTGGGGCTCTTGCTGGGATTCACCATTAAAAATAAGCCATCCTCTGGCACATGCCTGAGAAACGGGACAATGGGACTTCCTCAAGCCACTGTCACCTCTGAACAGTTGGTTCAAAGAGCAGACACCCCTGCTGTGGCTCCAGCTTCCACAAGCTGGAGATCAACTGTTCAAAAGGCTTGAGTTCATTTTTTAGTACATTCTGGACTCTGTGTTCCTGCTTTACCAGCTCATTCACCCAGAACTGCAATCACATGCACCTGCTGCCTGCACACACCATCACCCACACCTTGTTTGCTAACAGAGCAAGAACTAGCACAGAGCAGAAAACACGATTTTCTGTGTGAACCAGGCCTTGCAGCAGTAGAAAAAGGCATTAGCTACAGAAGGGAAAGAAACCAGGCAGAGGCAGAAATAACGGCTTTGGAAATAACCAGCTTCTAAAGTTATTTTTAGAGCTGCCTCCCCCAACACCCAAGATATTCAGAGCAGTTGAAAAAAATATAAATCAAAGGTAAGCGCACAAATAGCAGTGGCAGGAGAAAGCAGACAGTGCTTCAAAGTTATTGCTGCCACCAGCAGTGATGGCTGGCCTGGTTCTGTTCCATTCAGGGCAGCCTTGTTAGCCTGGGCTCTGCTTCGCTGTGCCATGGCAAGCTCAGGGGATCCAACCCACGTGTGCTGGGCACTGCAGGATGTGCCAGCCAGGTATTGCTGTCTCTGAGACTGAGCACAGCCTGGATGAGGGAAAGGACAAGTAGTGCTTCCACCCACTTTGGACAGCACACTATTATCACAGAATCAATTAGGCTGGAAAAGACCTCTGAGATTGAGTTCAGTGTATGACCAAACACCACCTTTTCAACTAAATCACGGCTGAGTGCCACATCCAGTCTTTCCTTAAACACCTCGAGGGACAGTGACTCCACCACTGCCCTGGGCAGCCCGTTCCAGTGCTTGACCAGTCTTTCTGTGAAGAAATTCCTCCTGATGTCCAACTTAAACTTCCCCGGTGCAATTTAAGCTTGTGCTGTCTCCTCCTGTCCCTTGCGCCCTGGGAGCACAGCCCGCAGCTGCCCCTCCTGTCAGGGGCTGTGCAGAACCAGAAGGTTCCCCCTGAGCCTTCTTTGCTCCAGGCTGAGTCCCCCCAGCTCCCTCAGCCGCTCCTGTTGCTCAAACCCTTCCCTGGACAGCCAGGGTGACAGGCTGGGGTTGTGTTCCCGCACACTGACAGAGCACTGGGCGCTCCGGGAGCGGGAACCGGAGCTCTCCCCGGCCAGGCGCCGGCAGCTCCCCGGGGGCAGCGGTCCCGCTCCGGAGGCTGCACTCTGCTCCGGGCTCTCCACACTCCCTGGGCCCCGCGCAGCCTCGGCAGCCCCGCCCGGGAGCGGCCCGGCCCGGCCGGCGCTCACCTCGCCGCCCTACGGCCCTGCTGCAAAGCGCGGCGGCCGCAAAGCGCGCCCGGCGCCGGGCAGGGAGCGCCCGGGGCCGCGGGGCCGAGCCGGGGCCACCCCAACGCCGGGACCCCCGTGGCTTCCAGTGCCCGGGGCCACCCCCGCAGTAACACAGTCCCTGTCCCGTTTGTGCACCCGTGGGAAATCCACTCTGAGCATGTCTCGTAAGCACTGGGCATCTCCCAGCTCCAGCCCACGACTCCCGGGGCCCAGCCGGCTCCTGCCGTCACAGAATCCAGTAGGCTGGAAAAAGACCTCTGAGATTATCGAGTCCGATCTTTGACTGATTCCCCACCCTGACACTCAGCCCAGAGCACTGAGTGCCTCGTCCAGTCCTTCCTTGGATACCTCCAGGGATGGGGACTCCAAATCTCCCTGGGCAGCCCCTTCCCACGCCTGACCACCCTTTCTGTGAAGAAATGCCTCCTGATGTGCAACCTAAATACAGCTTAAGGACTCTGCCTTCTCGTCCTGTTGCTGGTTTGGAGCACAGGCTGGTCTTCGGTCACTGCCCTGCTGCCCCGAGGATGCCACTCAAGACATTCTGTCTCCCTTTTATCTCTTAACGCCACACATTTCATCAGTCCAGATGCAGTACAAACAGGAACTAAAGCATCATACACATGAACAGCCAAAACGCAGGGATCCCTCCCGGCCAGTACCCGCACGGGGCTCCAGGGGGTCTGACGAACACGAGACTGTCAGACCTGCACGTTCACCAAACCCTCACACAGCTGTGACGGATGACAGGGAGCAGCATTCACAGCAGCAGCCACAGCTCCATCCAGGCCTTTTGTCTGCTGTTCCCAAAGTCCTGAACCCCCCAGTCAGCCTGTTCAGTGCTTGACTCGAGCGAGAACGACTCCTGGGAGGGAGCAGGGCTCAGAGGGCTGCTCTGGCAGCCTTCCCTCAGCACCCGAGCACTCTGCAGCACTCATCTCCAGCGAGGCCCTCAATGGAGCAGTGATAAAAGCTAATTTGTGGCACCACACCACTGGTAGTGCAACGGCGAGGAGATTGCAGGGTGACAGCAATGCTGACACTAAACCTGTGCCAAGCACAAAGGCCAACAGCAGCAGCGCCGTGGCCAAGGTAACAGGCTGCTGGTGAGCTGGGCTCTGCTTCCCAGCAGCCAGGATTCCCCGCTCAAGGCCTGGCTCTTGGCAAGCTGCAAACCTGAGCATCACTGAAACCCAATACTTTGGAAATAAAGTAGCTGCTTTGTCCAGAACCAGGAGCTTAGGAGGTGCAAGCACTGTCCAACACCCTTGCACTTCCAAGGGATCAGGTTAAACAGTGGTTCAGCCACCAGGAGAAGTTCTCCAGCTCTATTCCATCTCCCAAAAGCCACCTTCTCCCCTGGGAAGTTCCAGCCCAGGCTGTACAAGACTGGGCATTACAGCAGACCTGCACTGCCAGGGAGCTTGCTGTGCTCAGAGCAGCAGTGCTGAGAGGCCAGAATTCCCAGCCCAGGCCTGCTGCTGACAGACCAGCAGGCCTGGCAGCTGCTCAACAGAGCACACCAAAGCCTGGAAAAGTTCCTGCACAGAAATGTCGTGACTTGGGACCCCATGTTTGGGGCAAGCTGAGAGACTGAAAAGCCTCAGTGTTTAAACAAGGGAAAGGAGGGCTCCCAACAAAACAGCCACTCCAGTGACCTGAGAGCTCTGCCACAGCGTGCTGGCCCACGACCTGTCCTGCACCGGCTGTTCTCCACAGAACAGCACTGACCAGGCTGGCAGCCAAGCAGGGACACGGCTCCTAACGAGGGCCTTCAGCAGGGTTCAGGGACTCCCTTGGGGACAATTCCACAGCAGCCTTTGGGACACTTTCTCTGGCTTTAGACACAAAGAGTTGGCTTATGTGTAAGGCCTAAGACGGATGTGGCATCCATGCTTTAACTTCCCAATTTTAACTCCCAGTTCAATGCAGCTGTAGATATGCCCAGTCTGGGTAGGACATTTGGGCTTGGAGATCCCTCCTACACACAGCAAATGCCCAGCTGGGCTCTGTTCAGGTAGATCTCAACCACTCCCAGAATAGAAACAAAACAAGACAAATAATAAGTTTGACTAATCTTATGAAAACAACTTGCAATAAAAATTCCCTTTTATCAACTCTTAAATACCCTTCAGCTTTCATCAAACATCACCTTGCACTATGACAGTGCATCAGTAGAAAGGCACAAGCAACTTCTGATCCCCACTTTAATTCCAGCTCTGATAGACCTGCACCACAGGTAAGAACTCACCTTTGAAACATCTGCCACTCAAGTTTCCCGGTCAAACTTCAAACGGGAGAGACAAAATAGCAGCTTAAGCTTTGATTTCTTGGAACTAGGTTCAGAAACGATCACTGCAGTGAAACCTGGATGTCTTAATGAAGACTACTAAATAGGATACACAAGATTGACTGTCAACACATCTTTGATGTAAATAATAGTGCTAAGGTTTAAAATTTATGCACATTCACTGTTTCCTTTTTGAGCGCTGCTGTCTGATGCACCAAGGTACAGCCTGGCTCAGGTGAGCTCCTTTAGAGACTGGTTTCATTTTCTTGGTGTTCCCAGAGAAGCCGACAAACTTCACTCACTGGGGATGACCCAGTTCCCTGCATGCACTGTGTGCTCAGGTGATGCTGCAGCACCTCTGTGGGGATCCAGCACTCTGCCTGTGTCTCAGTAAGTGCATGTGCCCCTGTGCCTTTACTGGCAATTCACACTGCAAGACTAAGCTCAGCACCAAGGAGGGAAAGAGGCAAGAGTCAGAACTCAGCTGTCTTCCTAAATGTACAGAAATTTGGGAAGAGGCCTGGCAGTGCATAACCCACAGCCCCGTCCTCTATGGAAATCAGTCAGTTTCCAGTCCTGCGGGACTATTAACTTCCCTGGGAATGCTCGCCACCTTCTGTGATGTGACAGCACACTAGCAGCCCACACTGAGCTATATAGACACTGGGACTGCCCTGCCTAAATGTTGCCCATTAATTAGAGGCCAGACGGATCTGAGCACTTACCTCACTGTTTTCAGTGCTTTTGCAATGGTGCCTTTTGCATTTACAAGCCCTGGCAGAGAAGAAGTGAAGCTCAGGGCTGAGGCCCAGCTCAGGACTTCAGCTGTGGGGCTGTTGTTCCTCTTGCTTCTCCAGGGGACAGAAGGTTGGTACTTAATGCACCCATCTGCACCAAAGGGCCAGCAATTAATTAATTCTGCAGGACAAATTGAAGTGGACAGAATTTCTAAATATTTCCTCATCTCCTAAACGGGCCTATCCACAAATAGTTTAACTTTCACTTGTTTAAAGGCAGCTTATGTCAAACCCTCGTGTCATTCTGCACCCCACTTCTTCCTCTCTCCAGGTGGGAGACCAGGAGACAAGGAAAGTAAACTAGTTTTTTCATGAGCTCTTCTGGAGAGACCCGAATTCACCATTCCCAACTCCAGCCCTCACAGAACTTTATCCGACAGCCTGAACTCTAATCGCCTTTCGCAGCAAACAGCAATCATACTTAGCACTGCTCCCCTCCCTTTTAAATCTGCTCTGATAGGAAACACACTGACAACTTTTCACTGTAGAAATTAAAGTGGATTTTTCTTGAACAAGGCCACCCGCCTGCACAGCCTTAATCCTTCCAGCTCACATATGTCCCTGTAACTTGCACTGCTCTGAATCCAATTATGCCTCTTCAATCCATTAAAAAATATTTGAGGCAGGTTGCACAGAGCACGAGTATCAGCTGAAGAGGCACAACCAAGCCCTGCTGCACCGTGGCTCTACAACCGTCCCTCTGCAGGTGTGCGTGAAGTGGGTTACGAGAAAAATTAAAGTGTCACAGAGTGACTTCCACAGAGTCCAGTCACTAGTTCACTCCAAACTATCCCAGTCTGGGCTCAAACAACAGGAAAATCCACACAGGAGACAAGAACTGACACACAGCTATTTGTAAACGCCTGGCAGTCATTAGCTATCCATTAAAAGCTTTTAAAGTTCTCTTGCTCTGGCAGCACGCACAGTTAGGAACTCACTCACGAAGCAGCAGGTCTCCCAGGCATCAGGCTGGAGCAGCAGAATAACCTTGAGATGAGCAGTCAGAAGTGGCCACAAATCCAAACTGCACACACAGATTAAGCACCCGAGTATCCAACGACTGACACAGAGCTGTGAGCAAAACAAGCTGACAAGGTGTGCTGGGACACCAGCTGTACTTCCACACAGGGACCTGTGGGGCTCCCAGCACACCGTGCTTCACCAAATCCCACGGGATTCTACAGACAGACAACCCACATTTCACAGAAACCGAGTTCTTCCATTATCACCTTTGTTGACCAGGGTCTCCTCATCCTTTCCAGTGCACAGCAGTTATACTCCAGCACTTCCAGGGCCATGCTACACAGCCTGGGGCCCTCAGCTGCACCCCAAACTTACACTGCAACAACAGAAGTGGGACAGCAGTGGCAAGCTAGATGCAAAAATAGAATGTGGCAGTTCAGCATTTGCACCTTAAAGATGAGTTTTTAGGTTTTCCATGCCTGCCAACAACAGACAAATTCTGCAGATAACCCTCCACCAAGTATCTGGGTAGAGACACACATCAATACTTCATCTGAAAGCCAAACAGACTGAATTTGATCAATAATTACACTTACTTTTCTCCACCCCTTCAAGAACATGTAACTACATAGCACCAAGTGCCTGTTGGAAGAGCAATTACCAGCAAAGTAATTTGGACCCTCTGGAGTCAAGTCTGCCAACTTACACGATTTGGCAATCTGGCTTGTTATCATCCCACATGATTGGAATTTATTTTAGGATTCAATGCCACATGCTGTGGGGTTTCTTTTTTCTCCCTTTTCTTCTTTTCCTCCCCCAAGTGACAAGCTACAGCCTGGGATTCAGAGGTCCTAATTCCATTCCTGTCTCAAAGACATTTCCTGCACACCCTGGGGTCAAGGTCTTTGCAGAGTAAGTAATATTAGTCCTACCAACAGCATCGTGCAAACAATCCGCCTTTTTGAGCCTCTCGATCAAGACTGGAGTGAATATTAAAAGCTACATTTACTCACTGCTCACAACCAACCGTAACATCCCCACCCCTCTTGCAAGGCAGACCAACGCCGAGCTGCACCTGTGATTAAATCCGGAGGGATTCAGCCTCAACTCCTGCACAGGGTGGGTGGCTCGAGGCTGGGGTGCCACACCAGGTACCTTCAGCCAGGACCTGTTCTCCCAGGCTAAAAAAAGAGACTTTTCAGAGCCAGCTCTGGCCGGGAGGTGCCAGCTCGCTGCGCTGCGAAATGTCAGCCTTCAGCTCCGTGCCTCGCCCAGACAATTCCTTTTTCTTCTCCAGGGGAGGAAGAATCCGAACGCCTCTCCAAAGAAAGGGCCCGCGTCCCCCGGCGGGGAACGCATTTAGTGAAGCGCCGCTTCCTTCCCTACGGCATCCAAAGACTCCTTAAGGGCCTGAAGCACCGGGCCGGGCACCAGCCTGACCCCGCACGGCCCCGGGGGGACGGGGACAGCGGGGCTGGCACCGGGGCAGCGCCCACCCCCGCCCGGGCCCGGCTCCCCGCGGCACAGGCGGCATGCGGGGGAGGAGGAGAAGGATGGAGCGGCCCCCACACCCCAGCCCAGCCCGCAGCCGAGCCGGGCGGCCCCACCGCGGCCGCGCAGCTCCCACGGAGGCCCGGGACGCGCGTGGGAAGCGGAAGGG
>VZRN01000696.1:39411-88966 GCA_013397935.1 Dasyornis broadbenti | reverse complement strand
GCCCCGAGCCCCGCCCCGCAGCGCTCCCACGGCCGCGCGGGTCCCTCCGCCCCGCTGGACACGCGGCGGCCGCGCAGGGCTCGGCCGGGACCCCCGGGACCCCCGGCGCTGGCGAGAGGGGACACGGGCGGTGTCCCCTGCTACCGCACCGGCGCTGCCGCGGGAGGTGCCTAGCGCTGCTGAACAAAGCGGGCGCCGCTCCCACCCCACGCGGAAGCTTTGTCTCCTTGTCGCGGCAGCCGCGGTGACATCTTCCCCAGCGCAGCCCCGGTCCCACCCACGTGCGAACGTGGGTTTGGCTGAAAAAGCCCCCCAGTGTCTCCCCCGCTCCTGTCCTCGGAGCGGGCGCGGTGGGACCCCCGTGGGCGGGGGGTGCAGGGGCGCAGCGCTGCCGCCACGCAGCTCCTGCAGGATCGCCGGGAGGAACCCTCCGGTGCAGAGGGAAATACATGGAAAAGAAATAAGTGGGACGAGGAGGTTTCTCTTGTGGGTGTTTTCCCCTGATCCCAGATTTGCTGGTGGAGTTTTTTTTCCCCTGGGTAGGGGGAGAGGGAGTGAAGCCCCAGCGGGTGCGGGCGCTGTGTTGGGGCTGCTTTGTGCCTTCCCTGTAGCTGCCTGAGCAGGGCTGATGGAGGATGGAGGTGCGGAGGGGAGCAGGATGGCACAGCGTGGGAAGAGCCTGCTAGGGCAGAGCCAACGGGCTCTGCACCCTGGGCACAGCCACGCTGGGTGCTGGATGAGCACCCAGCTCCATCCCTCTGATCCTGCGCCGACACACGGAGCTGAGCACAAGGCTCCCCTGGACCGGGACTGGGGACAGCTCTGCGAGGCCGGAGCCACTCTGTGTGCTGCCTGACCGAGACGGGCAGCGGGTGCCCACCAGCCCGGCGTGGTGTGGATGGACACTGGTGAGTGATGCTCGGCCCTGGGCACTGCTCGTGCCTGTGCAGGCAGCGATGCTGCCGCGTGGCTCCTGCCAGCAGCACGGGTGCTGCCCGGCCCCTCGCTGCTACCATCACTCCTTGATGCTGTGATTTATTGATAGCTCGCTGGGCTCCCAGCACTCAGCGAAGGGCTGGTCTGCAGCAAGGAGTGATCAAAGCGCCGTGGGAAACAGCGCACTGAACTCAAGTGCTGCTGGCTTCGCAGACAGGGCTGAGCCACCGCCGCCCTCGGCATTCAGCGACCGAATCGCTGCGGATTTGCTGCTTCTGCTCTTGGACGCAGCAGCACAATGAGGCTGAAGGAGGATTTGGTCACAGAGTCAGCTCTGAGCCTTGGGACCCTCAGCCTAGGGCCTCCCCATTCTGCTGCCTATCAAGGAAAAAAGGAAACTTGTTTTCAGTTCAGGATCTCCCAGGTGGCTCTGAACTGCCAATCTTTTCCTGAATCCTCAGAAATACCCACGTGGCTCAGTAGATGGAAAGGATAATGGGAGAGCATGAAGGAGAAGAAAAGCAACCTAAACCGAGACATACACAAAGAAATGCTCATTTGCCTGCACTGTCTGACATCCTGAAAATGCTCCAGGCTGTTTGCAGAGCCTCACTCAACCCCACCCAGCCCTGCTCTCCTGGCACACGTGTGTGTCTGTCTCAGCTGAGGCTGTCGTTGGTTGCTACTGGGCTGCCCCAGTGATGGCACAAACCCTGTGGCCATGGCAAGCCGCAGAGGGGCTGAGCATCACCGACAGTGGGGACACAAAGGGGCACCTAAGACTGTCTGGTGTCAGGGCAGCTCTGTGCTCACCCGGGTCACAAGGATGGCCAGCGTGTGGGGATGCTCCCAGGCCCCTCGGCCTGAGGAGTGACCTCAGGTGTCTGTGTACCTGCACTGCCCTTCAGCTAGCTCTCCTCACGGGCAGAGCACAGCACTGTGCACGGACTCCTGGTGCTGCCCTCCGAGAGGCTCTGAGAGAGCAGAGGCTCCCCTTGGTTTGACTTCTCCTCTCCCTCGAGGACAGCACTAACAACTCCCTTTCCTGCTGTCAAAGCTGATAAAAGCGCACAACAAGAAGGACTTGTCTTTCTGACCATATCAGCAAAGAGAAATGCTGGCAGCTGCCTTTGTTTCTACTCCTTTGTAGATGGTCCCTCCTGGGAGAAGGCAGGCTTGGCCAGGACCTTGGAGCCGTGCTCACCTCCCCGGCATCTGTGCCAGCACAGCATCACGTGAGGCTGCAGCTCCCCCCTTCCCGGGGTCCTGGGCAAGTGGCATTCGTGCAGGCTCAAACCTATTGCAGCTGGGTTTGGGTGCCAGACACGTGCCTGCAGCAGGCAGCGAGCTCACAGCCCTGGTGCTGCCCATGGGAGCGCTGGAATCTGGCAGCAAAGAGCAGCAGGCACATAAAGACAGAGATGGTTTGGGTTTGGGGGTGGAGCCGAGAATGGGACTATGGCCATGGCACAGCTTCCTGGGGAAAAAGGAGTGCTGGCTGGGCACAGGGCGGTGGTGGAGTTTCCATAATAACAAGGGAAAGATCAGAGGTGCAAAATGAACTGGCAAATGTGGACAGAAATAGCTGACATAAATTTCTTTGTGTCCCACAGACACATGAATACCTCACAGAACGTATGTACGTGCCCCTTTTTCCTCTGCAAACACTGATAGAGCATGCAACACAGATCCTTCCCTGGCATACACATACACACACACTCTCCCTCTAATCCCTTTCCTGCTTGTATGTCAGAGAAAGCTATTTCTGGAACGTGAAATCTAGGTCAAAAAGAAGGAGAAAATCTGAAGGGAATGATAACAGTCCCTCCCAAAGGCCGTGTGGGGTCAGCTTGGGCCGATGGGATTAGCAAGGGGCTGCAGTGGTGCTTCACCCCTGGCTGGGCAATGGCTCCTGGCCTGGTGTGAGATCCCTGTGCCTTCCCACTGCTGCTGCTTCCCCACACAGGAGAGAAGGCCATGACAGCCAAGAGGAGAGCAACAGAAATCGCCTGCCTACACAGAGACTGGGATCACAACACACAGAGGAGGAGAAGGAGGAGGAAGATACACGACTTTCCCTGAAGCAGTAGAAGCTCATCCCACAGTGAGCCAGCCCTTGAGGACTGGGCCAGCACAGTGAGGGGTGCAGGCACTTTGTCCTTCTTGCTAAGCACTGCCATGGGCCCAGGAGCCAGCTCTCTAATTCAGTCATAAACAGGGAAACAAAAGCAACACCAAGAAGACAGAAAGCAGGTGGGAGGCAGAGGGCAGCTATTCTGTCCTGACCTTTGGGAGTATCTTCCCAGGTAGGGCTCTCCTGTCTAGCCTGGGCTTGGCAAAGTTCTGGTAGAAGGATGGGCACAAGGTGTGTGCAGCCCTGGCGTCCCTGCAAGAGATCTGGACACAGGATAAGAGGCTGGACACCTGAGCTTTTTGGGAACAGGCTGCTGAATCCCAGGGCAGGATGCTTTGAGCAAGGGTGGTGTTAACAGATGGCACAGGGACAACTGGGAAGAGTTCGAGTAGAACTGGCTTGGTGTGAGCTCTCCCTGCTGCATTTGCTTTGCTCACCTCTGCTTTCCTGTTTCCCCCGGACATCAGCTATTCCTCTCTGCATTGCAAACAGTCTATTAAACAAGCAATTCCCAGAGCTGCCTCTAATAAGCAGGAGCCGGGGCTGGGGAGCCCTTTGTGGTGCTCGGGAGCCGGCGCGGCTGTCACCACACGCCTGGCAATTAGAGGAATAGGTTCCACTGGGGCTTTTGAGTCTCCGGCTGCGCAACGCACAAAGCTTTGTTTAAGGCTGATCAAGGGCAGCTCATCATCTGTCTCGCTGGCTGTCAAATGGGAGCTAATTGCCTTGTAATGTGCCGGTGACACAGGCATTAGTGGGAGGAACTGGCGTGGCAGGGGTGTGACAGCTGTCAGGGCTCTCCTCCGTGCTCCCCACACACCCGGCATGGAGCTTGCTGCCCCTCCTCCTGCCCTCTGACAGTGCCTGAATCGCTCTGCTTCAGCATCCAACCCCCACACGGCCCTCAAGGAACAAGAAGCCTGTGTTGGCCCCAGCGCTGCTGCTGCTGCTGGTGCCTCTTTAGGATGTGTCCCTAACGAGATGAAAGGGAACCAGGCTCGGGGATGTCCCCATTCCTCTGGGCTGGTGCAGGGGTGCTGAATGCAGGAAGGTGTCCCTGGGATGTGTTTGGGTGAGGGCTCTCCGAGGTGTCACCCCAGAGGCCACGAGCTACCATTACACCTGCAGGTGACAGTGCAGTCACTTCTCCTTCTTGGTCCAGGCTGATGCCACCAAGCTGCCACCTGCTGCTCAGGAGGCCCCTCTCCCACACCACCAGCCACTGAGAGCCTCAGGGATGCACAGGAAAGGCCCTGGGGGTGCTGGTCAACAGCAGCTGAACATGAGCCAGGTGTGCCCAGGTGGTCAAGAGGCCAAGGGCACCTGGCCTGTACCAGCCATGGTGTGACAGTGACTGTCTCCCTGTGCTGGGCATGGCTGAGGCACCTCGAGTGTTGTGTCCATTTCTGGGCCCCTCAGGAAAAGGGCATTGAGCGGCTGGAGCACGTCCGGGGAAGGGTCTGGAGCACCAGGAGCATCTGAAGGAGCTGTGGGGGGCTCAGCCTGGAGAAAAGGAGGCTCAGGGGGCACCTTCTCTCTCTCTACAACTCCCTGTGACAGGAAGGTGCAGCCAGGTGAGGGTCAGGCTCTGTTCCCAGGGAACAGCAACAGGAACAGAGGAAACGGCTTCAAGTTGCACCAGAGAATGTTTAGATTGAATATTAGGGAAAATTTCTTCACACAAAGAGTGGTCAGGAACTGGCACAGGCTGCCCAGGGTGATGGTGGAATCATCATCCCTGAAAGTGTTCAAAGAGCTTGTGGCATTTGGGGACATGCATTAGTGGTGGGCTTGGCAGTGCTGGCTTAACAGTTGGACCCAATGATCCTAGAGGGCTTTTCCAACCAAAATGATTCCATGATTTGCAGGGGAACAGCCCAGATGGCTGATTAGAGGTGTGAGTGCTGTCCAGCTGTGTCTCCTGCCTCCCCTGTCCTGTGCATGCACAACCACAGATGCTCCTCTCTGCTCCCCAGCCCTCCACCAAAACCCTTTCCCTCCCCAAGCCCCAGCAGCCAACGTGAAGGGCTGGGGGAGGCTCTGGGAACCAGCAGAACTGTGCTGGGTGACGACAGGGAGAGGTGGCACCCAGGCATTTTGGAAGCCCCCTCTGTGCTGTGCCTGCTGCTGCTGCCCAGTGTCAGCCTGGAACTGTGGCAGCAAGCTCAGCAGTGCTGACCCAGCAGGGAGAGGGGCAGCAAAGTGGGAAAAGCGTGGGACAGAAGCAGAGTGGAGAGGGTGGCAGGAAGGAGGGGCAGGGCTGAGCTCCCCTTCCCCGGAGATCTCCTCCAGTTCCTGTCTCATCCTGTGGACTTTGACTGGGGTGCCCCTGCAGCTCAGACCACTGAAGGCAGATGTGTGGCCATGCCCATGTCTCTGGGGAGAAGGCCTGGAGCCAGGCAGGAAGGCTGCTGGTGCCCCACTTCCCACTCCTCACCCTGCCCAAAGCTGGGATGGGGCTCCAGCCTGCTCCCACCAAGAGCCCACCCCAGTGCTCTGGCAGCTTTGCCCACAGCAGATGAGCTGAGGCTGCTCTGAACCCCACCTTGGTGCCAGAGCTGGTGCCAAGAGCCACCAGCCACCCTGGGCCTGACCCCAGTGTCCCTGTGGGGCCTCCATGGACAGCCCTGTGGAGGTGCTGGATTCCTCTTGTCTGCTCTGGCATTCGCCTTGCACCATGTCCAGGCACCACTGTGTTTGGGAACACCAAGGTATCACCTTTTCTAACCAGTTCCCAAAATTATGGCCCCAGGATGGGACCCCTCAGGTCCTCACACCTTGTGTTACACCTGAGCCTCACCTGGAGCACCGGGGCTGGCCAGAGCTGGGAAGGACACAGGCTGCCTGGGAGAAAATGATGCAAAGCAATGAAGACCAAGTGACTTGGAGCAACATGGAAATGCTGCTATGGCTCAGCACAGGGATGCTGGGCTCTGGGGCTCAGGAAGGCTCATTAAAGGCTCAGTGCAAGACCTGTTTGTACCCTACAGCCAGGGATGATGGGGCCTCTCTATGTGTCATCAGAGTCACAGAATGGTTTGGGTTGAAAGGATCTTAAAGCTCATCCAGTCCCAGGGACACCTTGCACTATCCCAGGTTGCTCCAAGCCCTGTCCAACCTGGCCTTGGACACTTGCAGGGATCCAGGGGCAGTCACAGCTTCTCTGGGCACCCTGTGCCGGTGCCTCACTAACTTCTAAAATCTTCTGGAGCCTGCTCTTCACCAAGTGAACACTCACACCTCTCCCAGCCTGTCTCCAGAGCAGAGGTGCTCCAGCCCTTGGAGCATCTCTGTGGCCTCCTCTGGACTCACTCCAGTGACTCCACTTCTTTCTTGTGTTGCGGGCCCCAGAGCTGGAAGCAGCTCTGCAGCAGTCTCACGAGAGCAGAGTAGAGCAGGGAGAATTTCCTCCCTTGACCTGCTGGTCACACTCCTTTGATGCAGCACCCAGAGCCTGTCTGTCATTCCAGCACCCGCATCCTCTCGGCCACAGAGCAAGCCCCCAGAAGCCCCCAAAACAACCACGGCTGGGGATGCAGGTACCGAAGCCAGCAGCCCCCGGCAGTGCCAGCAGCGTGCCCTGTCCCCCGGCCCCTCCGCGCCGCTGCACTCACTGCTGTTGGTGGGCAGGGTCCTGCTGCCGCTGAGGCTGCCCGTGGGCGGCGGGGAGATGGAGCGGATGGAGCCCGTGTCGTCTTCCTGGGAGCAGCCTGCCTGGATGGCGCGGAGGTAGCTGTGGCTCCGGGATCGGAAGTAGCTGGGCAGAGGCAGGTCCAGCACCTCCGCAGCCGCCGATTCGGCCTCGCTGTAGGTGGACTCGCAGACGGGCTCGTACTGCTCGCCCAGCTCCGGCTCGGGTGCCTGCACGGGGACAGGAGCAGCCCCAGTCAGCCCCAGCCTGAGGCCGCCCTTCCCTTCCCTCCTGCTCCTCTCTGCCCGGCCACTCCTGCGTGGTCCCGCTCACGGCAGGAGGGGTGGGAGGTGCAGTGGTCAGTGGTCAGTGGCCAGTACTGCTGGGTGCCCGGGCTCTCTGCTGAGAGAGGGAACAGGGGCCCCTCCTTGGAGGCGAGAGAGTCGCTGCTGGTGGAGCAGGGGACACTTACCAGCGCAGTGCCTGTGAAACACCCCCAGTGCTGCTGGTGAGAGCACGTGGGGCCAAAATCCCAGTCCAGCCTTTGCCAGGGCCCCTGGCACACCCCAGCCTCAGATGTGAGATCCCACCAGGGCAGGCATGCTCCTTGGAGGGGAACACAGGGACAGAGCAGGGAAGAGGTGTGTGCGGGCGAACAGCCCCCACGCTTGCCCAGACTGCCTTGGGTGGGTCTGGGTGGCACCTCGGAATCCATCCCAGCCCCATTCCTGGTGAGGGCCAGGAGAAGGCTTGGGTGTGGCGAGGGGTGAGCAGGGCAGGGGCAGCTCTCCCACTGCCCCCACCTCCCTTCCCTCCTGCCCACTCCTGCCCTGCTCTCCTGCGGCAGCTGCTGGGCAAACTTGGTCATAGGAGAGGCTCAGTCAGGTCAAACCAGACCCAGCCCAGGGCAGACCTTCCTGAAATACAGATGAGAGATGCTGAGACTGGCACTGTTGCCCACATCCATCTCTCCTGGCCCTTTCTTTCTCCTGGCACTCAAGGACATTGTTTCTGCCCAGCATTGGCACTTGAGCTCCACGAGGTTTGGCTCAAGAAGTACATCTGCTTTCCCCCTAAAACTGACAATCCCTAAGCCTCTGCTGGGCCCAGGACTCAAATTCTCCAGCTGCCCTGCAGTGCCCGGGTCAGGAGCGCTGCCTTCTTCTCCTCCTCTTTTCCTCCTCCTCCTGCCACTGGCCTGGGCATGGGCTGACCCCGGAGCCTGCCTCACACCCTGCTGTGGGTGTCCAGGCTGGCTCCAGAAAGCTCTGTGAGGAAGGACGAGAGAAACACCAGTGGGACAATACCTGCTCTCCATGGGTAAATATCTGAGGGATAAGTGAGGGGGGTCCAAAGATCTGGAAGAAAGAGTTGGAGAAGGTTAAAGGCCAAGAACAGGGGACCCCCTCACACAGACAGTCACTGCACAGGGAGGACAAGGGGAGCAGGGGCCCGTCCCCTGGGGCCACTGCTGCTGACACTTCAGTACAAACTGCAGAGCTCATAAGATGCCAAGCGAGGCCACACAGGCCCCTCAGAGCGGCACGGACACGGCAAAGCTCCACAGGACACCTCAACCACGGGAGAAGCTGCTGAGCATTCAGCCTGCTGTGTGCACCATATATTCATGGATACTCACAGGGGACACTGGGAACACACTGTGCTGGGACACCCCTCGGCACACAGGGGCAGCTGAACAAGGTGGCCGTGGCTCCTAGTGAGCACCTCTGGGTAGCTCCCAGTGTTAGCAGCACCTCACAGCCTGCAGAGCCAGGGGTGTAGGCAGTCTGAGTGCTCTCTGTGGGGGGAACTGTCCTTCACCCTCCAGGGCTGGGCTGGCCACCTTGCTGCTGTCTCCCCACACCAGAAGAAGCCACACAGAAGCTATTCTGCCTCCCCAGCAGAGCAAAGCCACGGCACACACTTGGCATACAGACAGACGCCTGACAGACACTGCACTGCCTGTGGGAGCACGGCCACCTCCTCCTCTTCTCTACCCTCGGGGCTCTGCCTGGCACAACCTGCCTAAGATGACCCATCTTGAGAAGAATCCAGGTTCAAAGTGTACCTGAGGGAAGAGGCTTGGCTCTGGGGTGGGTCTGGCCCTCTGGCACAGGGCACAGCTCACAGTGGGGCTTGTCAGTGCTGGGGTCACCAGCTCTGCCCCTTTGGTGTGACAGGGGGGCTGACGCACACACCTGGTGACTGCCAGAGCGCTGCAATGTGGAGCTGAGTGGGGACAAAACCAAGCAGAGGGGACTTGTCTGTCAGAGTTGAGGGTGTTTCCATGTGGGAAGACACTGGAGTCTGGCTGGACACACAAGGATGGTGTTGGAGGTCACATAAATGTGAGGACAAGGCAGGAACTGCCTCTAGCACTGGAAGAGACCGACATGCACTGATGGCTGAACCAGCTCCATCCTGGATCAACAGATGTACAGTTGATGGGAGGCCTCTCAATCCCGACCAGCTGCAGCTGAACTCTCAGGGGTTTGGGGGACACTGGCAGAGTGCATGTGATGGCAGCAGCCCCATGAGTGAGTGGATGCTGTGGCAGGGTGTGCCCCCAGCACCCCAGCCTGTCTCTGGGCTGGCTGCCTGGGCTGCCCCTGGCACATCATGGGCAGCTCAGCCCCTTCAGCTCCATGACCCTCCTGATGTCTCCATGGGGGTGCTGCCCTCAGCTCCTGACAGCAGCTCTAGACATGGATAGAGCACAGAGCCGTTGTCTCCTGCAGAGACCTGGCTTCAGCACGGACTGACACGCAAAGGACAAGGACACGATGGTCCTGAGCCCACCATGCACTGAGACACCCAGCACATTGCTGCTGCTGCTGCTGCTGCACAGGGGACAGGACTGACCACAGGAACACCCAGCAATGCCGCCGCTCCCCCCAGGCTCCCCTCTGAGGGCTCTGACTGCTCTTGGGACAGCAGGAGACTCCAGCCAAGGGGCTGGACGGGCTGAGCTGAGCCAGGGGAGGGCTCAGAGCCCCCCACACCTGGATGGGAACACGGGCAGGATGTGCCCTTCTCCCTGCCTCACCCTGGGGCTCCTGATTCCCATCCTGCTGCTGTGCCCCCCCTGCACACACAGAGCAGCTGTGTGGGCACGTGTCCCCATGCAGATACACAGGAACAGATGGGACAGAGAACCAGGGTGACCAGGCTCTCTGAGCAAAGTTGTGGAGCCATCGCTGCCCTGCAGTGAAAGGGCTGAGTGGAGCACATGGCACCTCTGCGAAGGCTCATCCTGACACTGGTCATCTCCCGGCCTGTGAGGCAGCTCCAGAGCAATTCCAGCCCAAGGAGCTCCAGGGTAGTCCCAAGCCCATACTGTGGGGAGTTAGACCCAGTTTACATCGACTGCATCCTAAATGCTGGGGTCAGGGCATGAACCCATGGCAAGGGGTTTGCAACCCTCTGCCAGCAGCTCACAGGCATCCTTGGCTTTGCCATGGGGCCCAGGAATATCCAAGAGAGACATCCCCAGCTGGCTGGCAGGACAGCCTCCCAAATTATGGGCACCTTATTCCTGGGTCCAGTCTGCTGCATGAGGGGTGAGGTCCTGAGCTGAGCATGGTCACTGTCCCTGGTGACCCAGCGCTGCAGGGTCCTAGGCTAGACTTCACCAGGAGAGGTTGGCCCCAGCTCTGGACTCACTGAGTGGGCATGAGGGGCTTGCAGCAAGGTTGAACAGCCTTGCAGATAGTTCTGGGGGGTGACACAGTGGGACCCTGCACCCAGAGCAGCCCTGAGCTTCCTCCAGCACTGTGGGGCACCCTCTGGGCTACCACACCTGTGGCAGAGGCCCTTTGGCTGCTTCAGCAGAGTGAGAAGAGGCAAAGCTGCAGGAAGGAGGTCTGATAGGAATTCTGACTAAGGAGCTGGCCATGACACGTTGGTAAAGCTGCCAGAGAACAGCCTGTGCAGTCCCTGGAGCACAGCCAGTGCCTTGTTTTGGAGAGGGAAGATGCTCCCTCTCCCAGGAGCTGGCCTCCTCCCTCGCTGGCTATGCCAGCACAGTGGGTCAGCACTTCAGCTCCTCACCTGGTTGATGCAGCTGGACTCATTGACGCTGTCAGAGATCTGGTTGTATTCTTCCTCCCAGGTTGGGAACTTCGGAGGTAGGAGGATCTCGACAGAGTCCAGGCGGTCCAGGCTCCTGCCAGCAGAGAGAGGGTGTGAGGGCGTCCCCATGGCAGGGGCAGTGCTGAGGCAGTGCTGGAGCAGAGCCAGACCACCCCTGCCCACGGCCAGACCACCTCTGCCCACAGGCCCTCTGCCAGGACAGGCAGGCGTGGCAGCATGAACACGATGGGCGCCTTGTCCACTGCTCCTTCCTCACCCTGCTGGCCCCTGACTTGGGCATGGCACACAGGGGAAGGGTTGTGGGGTGTAGGGGAAGAAGAGGGGACAAGATTTCGGGTCCTGCTGCCCCCAGGAATGCACTGCAGATGTCAGGTTAGTGCAGCTGGGCCCCAGGGAGCACGTGGAATCTGTGCCAGCCTCCAGAGTCACAGCACTGCCTGGACTGCTGGAAAAGGGGGAGAGGCAGGGTGAGAAATGACTTTTAATTTGCCTTTTGTGGACTTTGCAATTAGAAACAACTGCAAGATACATACATTGAAATTTGTATAGAGGAACCCAAAAGATTATCTGGAAGAAGTCCAAAGGCAGCCAAGCTGGAAGGGCAGTGCTGCATGAGCAGGGGGTCAAAACTTCCAGAACAGGTTTGCTGGGAGAAACATTGTCCCCACATACTGGGGCGTGGCAGCAGCCTCTGCACAGGAGGAGAGCAGGGCTCTCGCTGAGCCAGTCTCAGCCCAGACCTCAGCTGAGGCCCAGGCACACGGAGCTGGGAGGGATGGGAAGGATGGGGCTCCCCCGGGGCTCTGTTCCACCACGAGACCCCGTGTGAAGGTGTCCTGGTCACAGGCTGGTTGCACACAGTGGGGGGCACAGTAGGCCAGAAGAGCTGTGGGGTTCTCCCTCTGGAATTGCCTGAGGTCCCTACAGAGGCTTCCCCCACACCCACCAGGGCCATGGGCAGATTGTCACCTGCCTGGGGACAGCAGAGCTGAGGGCAGGGCAGGCACTGTGCAGCCTGGACATCCCACAGGGACTCTGAACTGTCCATCCTGGGATGGGATGAGACTGGGGAACTGTCCATTCTGCCAGGGGACATGGAGGAGACACCCAGGCCAAGGGACCAAGGGCCATGTGGCAGCCCAAGCCCTGGGCTCTCTACTCACTGCCGGGTTTCCCTCGTGCTGAGGGTTTGTCTGTGAGCTTACACCCTGAGCCAGCCATGTCCTGAGGCGGGCAGTGTCCCTGTGCCACCCCAGCGGCCTTCACCCTGCCGGGGGAAAGGCTGAAAGCCTTTCATGGGGAAACCGAGTCACAGAGCGGCCACCAGCCCTTGGAGGGGCACAGACGCTCAGAGAGGGATGGCTCGTGGCTCGCTCTGTGTCTTGCCCTGGTTCTGACTGTGCCTGTGGTCGCCTGGCCCAGCCACAGCGCGGGGTCCCCAGCTGCAGGAGCCTGGGGCTGTTGGTGGGCGGTGAGGGCTGGACACCAGGTGGCGGCCGCGCTCCACTCCAGCTCTGGCTCCGGCTCCATCCCTGACTCCGGCTCCATCCCTGACTCCATCCCCAGCTCTGGCTCCATCCCCGGCTCCATCCCCAGCTCCAGCCACATCCCCAGCTCCATCCCCAGCTCCGGGCTTCATCCCTGGCTCCGGCTCCATCCCTGGTGCCAGCTCCAGTGCCATGCCCGGCTCCAATCTCGTCCCCAGCTCTATTCCTGGCTCCAGCCCCAGTCCCAGCTCCATCCCTGGCTCTATCCCTGGTGCCGATTGTAGTCCTGGCTCTATCCCCAGCTCTGTTCCTGTCTCTGGCTCTGCTTCTGGCTCCAGCCTGCTCTTGGGCAGGGTCCCGCTGCAGAGCCCCCTCTGCCCCACAGTGCTCCCATAGGGACAAGCCCTGTCCAGAGCCTCCCGCAGCTGCATCCCTGCGCTCCTGACCCGCCACACTCCCCAGACCTTGCCCAGCACTGCCCTGGCTCTGGCTGAGCCCAGCGCTCAGGACAGGCCACATCCTGATGGACACGGTCTGGATGGACAATGCCCAGGGCAGGAGGAGCCACAGCCTCTCTCTCTGTGGGTACTTTTCACCAGAGACCCCATGACCCCACTCTGCTCTCCTGAGGTGCATGTGAAGGCTGGGAACAGGGATGGATCCAGAGCAGGCATTTCCAGAGCTCCCCACAGCTGATTTTGTCACCATCTCCCAGCAGAAAGCAGCATCTGATATCAATTTGAAGGCTCTGTGAGGGGTCCCCACACTTCTCTCTGCCTCCTGAGCCTCAGCAGCTCATCCTCAGTGGCTCCTGCTTCTTTCTGCCCCTCCGTGCCACTCACAGCCCCCAAGCTGCAGCATCTGAAGCAGTGACAGCCCCCAGCTGGCTTGTCCTGGATGTAGAGCAGCTGCTGAGGACACTGCATAATATCACTGCCCAGAGCCCATCCTGCAGGACCAGCCTCGGGCCCAGCAAAGCTTCTGCTCTGCTCCCCCAGCCTTGTCTGCATGGCCCAAACCATGGTGGGTCTTCCTCCCTCAATACCTGGTGCCAAATCTCTCTGCTCCTTTCTCCTGGCCTCAGGATATCATCCAGCCCAGTGTGCCAGCGTTCTAGCTGGTCACAGGGTCCCTGGACACCTCTGGAGCAGAGCAGCTCCAGGAACAGCCCCAGCAGGGTGAGCAGCTCCCATGTCCAAGTGGCATCTTGGGGTTGGGATCTCTACATTCCCTCAGGGCAGAAGATGCTTGGAGAGGAAAACCCCACAGCTCCATCAGAGGCCATGGCAGAGGGGACGGGGACCTGGTGCAGCTCCTAACTCCAGGGCTAGTGGGAATCACCAGCATAGGGAGCTCTCTCCATTCCTCTGCCACATCTTCTCCTGTCCTGCTTGTCTCCTCATCTCTCTGCCCTGTGGGCAGCCTGGTCTGGAATGCAGGAGCCCTGCTGGGCTCTGATCCCACATGGGGCCTCTATGAGGTGCTGCTGCTGGCCAGACCCCACGGACCGCTCCAGGCGTGGCCCTGGGGACCTGAGCAGAGCTCCCAGAGGAGCTCCAGCATTACCTTTGCGTGGTGCTCTGCTCACTCAGGGACTGTTGGGTGGCCTTGAGGTAACTCTGCCTCCGAGCTGCAGTTTTTGGGGATGGTTTGGGGCTGGTTTCTGAGTCTTCGCTATCATCATCCCCCATGGCTTTGATGTAACTCCCGCTCCGCATGCGCCGGCACGGGATCTCGCTGTCCTTGTCCCGGGACAGTGTGTTGTTCCACTCCCCCTGAGGCACCTGCAGGGAGAAGAGGAGCGTGAGCAGATGTGAGGGATGGCACTTCTGGGACCAGCAGGACTGTGGCGACTTGGGGAGATTGTTGGACTTTCCGCTGGAGCGCAGTGGGAATGAGCAACACAATTCCTCTACAACCCTCCCTTACCAGTTCATGCCAGGCAGCCCTTGGTTTGGTGGCATCTGTTTTAGCACATCACAGCCATTCCCCACCGCTGGACACCTCCATCCCAGACATGCTCACATAACCAGGACAAGCTGCACGATGCCAGGCGGAATGGGGAGGGAGGAGACAGTCTCAGGGGCTGTGTGGGGCATTGGGACAGGGCTGGAGCATGGCACTGAACATGAAGTGCTGTTGTGGAGCAGGGCCTGGGGGCCAGAGCCCAGACCTTCATGGGCTCCTTAAGGTTTCTGAGTCGAATGTGACTCTGAGAGGCTGAAATTACTCTCTGGAACAAAGTCAGGCGCTCACAAGTCCCTCTGGAGCAGCTTGGGCACACAGACCTTGTGCTGGCCTCCCTGCACAGAGATGAGCAGCACCTCGGGCATGAAAAGCACTTCTAACCCCACCAAGATGACAACTCCACAATTAATTTAAGGCAGACACAGTCTCTTGTTCCCTCACTAGAGATGAGTGAGCTGATGGTCCCATGGGAGGCTTGAAGCACTAAGCAGCCACAGCAGCCACCACCCTGCCTGCCCATCCTGCGAAGGATTTTGGGGGGGGGACCAGAGGCAAACCCGAGGTGCCCAGGACTGCCCAGGATGAGCCACGTGCAGTGTGGGACAGGTCAGGAGAAAGATGGGGAAGCCCGAATTTCCAGGAGCAAGCCTTGGCTTTGTGGCTCACTTGGATTGCAGTTGGCCTTTGTCCTGGCCTCGAGCTGAGAGATGTGGCCAAGGAGCAGCCAGGCCACATGTGAGGATGCAGCAATGTCCACGCCATGCCAGCACCGGGGCAGCCCAGCACAGACTGCCCCAGCAGCAGGTGGGGATGCCATGGGCAGCCGTGACAGGTCTTGTGCTGAGCACAGCTTGTGCTGGTGAGAGCACTCATGTTGGCTGTGGTAGATGGAGCTGCTGGAGTTGCCCAGCTGCCCACTGAGTTCACACAGTGCTCTGGGGACACGGGGCTCTGCTGCATCTTTCAGGAACAGCCTGCCCACGGCATCACAACAGCGCCTGGTCCTGCCTGAGCTGCCTTAATTCTCCTTTCCCTGCCTCCCCTCTGCTCTGCGCCCTGGCAAGGCAGCAGGACACAGAGCTGCTCTCAAGGTGCTCCACATTCCAGTTCAGCAGTCGAGGGGAAGGCAGGTGCTTGGCAGGACACCCTCGGAATCTGCTGCCCCAGTTTGGAGTGTGTCCCACCTCTGCCTGCGCACAGTGTCCACCGGGACTCCCACAGCTCTTCCTCCTGCGGGACAGAGAGTGGGACAAGTGTTTCATAAGCGTCACACCTGCAAAGACAAGCGGGTGCCCTCGGGGACCTGCAAAAGCAGTGCAGGTCCTTTGGGTGCTGTTCAGCATCCTCTGGGGTGCTTCTCTGGAGGAGGATGTGAGGAGCCTGTCCCACAGCTCTGCGATGGGCATGACGAGCCCAGAGCAGTTCCTGTGATCAAGGACAGACCTCGACAGCCTCTCGATGGCAGCAGAGTTCCTGGCAGGTGAGAGCCCGGGCTCTAAGCACAGCCTGTGTGACACAGACAGGACCAAGTGGACATGAAGGCACCCAGGCCTGGCACAGAGCAGCTCTGGAGGCTCCTCACAGGCAGTGGGACTCTGCTGCTGTTCCTGCTGTTCTCCCAGATGTGGTCTTGGTTCTGTCCGTGGTGCTTTGGTTGGTGTGGAAGGGGTGGGAGGAAGAGGATGCTCGGGTCTGGAGATTTTATGGGGACTTGGGGATACACCTGCTCTGAGGCTGCACGGAGTGAGGAGTGGGCAGCAGGGCTGATCTGCCAGGCTGCAGGATGTGAGTCCTTCCTTGTGCCCAGTCGTGGTCCATGTGATGTGGGATGTGGGATCCAGGATTCAGGCACGTGTACATCCCTAGAGCTGGGCTCCACTGCTGCCACGGTGCTGCATTGTCACCAAGTGCTGCATTGTCACCAGCCAGCAGCACCACCTGGCTCTGCTGCTCTCCTGCCATGAGCTGAGCGTGGCGGGGAAAAGGGAAGGGGCCACGGGGAGCCTTCCCTCGGGACATCCTGCAGTCCCTGGAGCACTGCCAGAGCAGGGAGTGGAGGGAAGGGGAAAGCTCCACTGCTGGGCTCTGGCAGGAGCTGCAGCGCTCCCTCCTCTTGGGGCAGGTCAGGGGGAAGACACTCAAGGAGCAGACAGGGTTTCCATCACACAAGTGCCAGCTCTGCCATGCAGCCCAGCCCCGCACACACGGACATGCAGCACAGGAATGCCCTGCTGAGCTCGCCAGGGGTGCATGGGCCATGCACAGGCTCCACTGCTGCAAGCATGGCGCTGCTCCCTTAGGGCTGCGTCCCCCGTGCTGTCCCAAGGGCTCAGCTGTGGGATCAGCCACGTCCTTGAGAAAACAGGCTGGAGGCTGGCTGTCCCTCTGGCTGGACACCCTCTGGGAAGGACCTGGGCTGCATTCCTGCTCCACGGCAGCTCCGTGGGGCTGGTGTGAGGCACTCAGCATCGTGGAGTGGCCTGGCACTGAATGGGCCACCCACTCTGGAGTGTGAATTATTTTCAGGGCTCCTGGGGGTTAAGGAAGCTGTGGTGTGGTCTGGCTGGAGGTGGGGTTGGGGAGGCTGATCTGGATGATGCATCAGGTTAATGGTGACTGCCCCCAGGAGTTCCCACACTGCCTGTCCCTTCAGGGTGGTCAGGGGATCCACAGCTCCTGCTCACCCCTGCCTGGGGCATCTCCACTCCAAGGAGCTTCTCAGCCTCTTTCCCTGTGCCCCCAGCCACACATGGGGCCTATGGGGACAGGGGATGGGGAGCACAGCCTCCCTCCTTGGGGTCTGTGCTCTAAGGATGGAGCTGTCACCCTGGGGACTGATCCTGAGAAGCCCCCACTCTGATGGGACAGGTCTGGACCTGAAGCTGGGTGATCACCAGCGCCAGCGTCTGGCTATGGATGTTTCCAGGGCCTGGAAATATCACATGGACCCCCAAGAGGCCCTGATGAATCCCAGAACTACTCAGACCCTTCAAATGGGGCAGGAGAGGTGAAAAGCCTTGGGGGCTTACCCGGCCTGGAGGTTGGGATGTCCTGTTTGCCCCCATCCCACTCCTGCCCTCCCTCATGTCCCTTCACCTCTGGGCCACACCGGGCATTTCTGCCTGGCAGCAGGGCAGAGCTCCATGCCCCTCCAGGCCCTGGGCGGGCAGATCCCAGGTTCTTCCCATGACACATGGAGGGAGTCCCCAGGTGTAACAGGGGACACGTGGCTTTGCAAAAGGACTTTTCCCACACACCAGCTCCAGAGGTGACTTCTCCATTGCCTTTCCTGTGCCAGGGTGGAGTCGGGATACAACCATGCCATCCTCCCGTGAGGTGCCTGAGCCCTGGGCCCTGATCTCTGGAGCTGACACTGGACACCTGGGGACAAGATAAGCCCAAGTACCTGTGACCTGCCAGCTTCTGGGGGCACCAGGCATTGTGGTTTTGGTACTGGGTATCCGGGGCCTTGGTTCTGAGCACAGGGGCTGCCCCAGGCACTGGGGATATTCGTCACACCCCGGTGACCCCAGAGCCCCTCCAGCCATGCCACTCGTGGCTGTCAGCTGCTCACTACCCGCTCCAAGTCCGGTGGCGCAGGCTGCTGCCCCTGGCCGATGGTCCCAGAAGGATCAGGGCGGGAGGGAGCTGGGCAAAAGCTTCCCCTCAAAACAAGATCCCTACCTGGGCGCTGCCTGCGTCGGTCGGCCCAGGGCTGAGGGGCTGGTCCCACCTCCGCGGGGGCTCGCTCGGCTGCCGCGGGGCACCCGTGTCCTCCCAGCCGAGCGGTGGGGCTGCCCAGCTGCTGGCCGGGCCCGTGCCACCCAGCTGTGCCCACAGCCCTGCTGTGTCAGGCTGTCGAGAAACGGAGGCTCATTACATGGTGGGGAATGAGCAGGGCAGCCTCGCACCCCGGAGCCCAGGGGATGGTGGGGCTGCCTACCGGGCTCTGCACCACACCCTGAAGGGAGCAGGGCCCATGGAGAGCTTGGCTGCAGCTCTTTAACCTCAAATGTGTAACTGGAAGGAGCACAGACAATGAATAAGGAGCCAGACCATGACCATTTTCCCTGCTGGGGTTCCTGATGCAGTCGGTTCAGTCCCTTGGAAATTTGATTTGCAGCCATGGCCAGCAAAGTATTGGAAGCAGAGTGTGCTTCAATAATTCATCACTTTTAAAGCCTCTAGGCCCACTGGGCACAGCCAGGGGAGACCCTGGCACCTCTGCATTAAAAGGAGGCTGGAGATTTACATGCACAGGCCGGTCCCCTCCTCCGCCCATCCAAGCCCGGCTTATTTGTCTTCATTCCTCTCTCTAGAATACAACCAGATTCAGGCCATTCCAGTGCCACTTTTGGAACCCCCCACACACCTGGAGCTGTTGATGCCAGGGTTTCAAACCAGCATCAGCCATGCAGGCCATGCAAGTGAGGCTGGCACTGCCCTGCTGCCCCAGCCCAGCCCCGCGGGCGAGCAGCGAGTGGCTGCCGGTCCTACCAGTGCTCCGGGGAAGCTGGGCAGAGCGGGGCTGACTGGGCACGCCGGCACGTCCTTGCGAGGCGTGGAGATAAGGGGTGAGGGTTAGTCAGTGCTGCCGACCTTCAGCCCGTGCGTGGTGGCACAGGGCTCTCCATGGGGGCCTGGGGAGCTGTGTCCCGTGTGAGATTTGGCCCCTCAGCGTTCCCGGTGTTGTGGGCACAGGGAACTGCTACATGTGGCAGCTGCATCCCTGCCTGCCCAGGAGTGTCCCCAGCATCTGCAGGGCCTGGGCAGGCAGTGGGGACACGCAGGGGAGCCGAAGCAAAAGGGATCACAGCCAGCAGAGGGGTGGTGTGGCACGTCCCATCTGCCCCATGCTGCCACGGGCCAGCACAGGGACTGGGGGTGCTGGGACAGCGCTGCAGCTGTGGGAGATGGACCCCATCAGCACCTGTGTTCCTGCAGGAGGAGTGGGGGTCTGTTCCCAGGGCCCTCCCCAGCCCGCTCCTGGCACTGAGGTGGCAGCTGAACCATCTGGAGATGTTTAATTTGGTCACACAGGTACCTACCGAGAGATGTCCCTGAATTCCTGTACTCTCCCTGCATGAAGCACCCCATGCACCCCCGTGGCACCCACCTGCAGGTAGTGGTAGGCCAAGTCCTGGTGGCAGGACTTGGATTTGAGCAAGGCTTTGTCGATAGTGGCGGAGGCCTTCTGGCACACCTCCCGGGCATGGCTGAGCGTCAGCGTGGACCAGGAGCCCCGCTTGATGTAGTTGGAGTCGTTGTTGATGGGGATATTGGTGCAAGGGGTGACCTTGAGGTCGTTATTGCTCTTGGAGGATTTCAGCATGTGCTCGCTGATGGTGTTGTAGGCGTGCATGAAGTACTTTGGCTGGCTATGGTCGGGCTGCCGGCCCAGCGTCATCAGCCCCATGGGGTTGCGGTAGCTGCAGGTGTCGCTGTCCAGGTTGTCATCGGAGCTCCACCAGCCGGAGATGTTGGACCTGGTCCTGCGCTTGGGCTCGGAGGTCTTTGCCCGGTCCTTGCTCTTGCTCCTCCGGTTTTGCTTGGCGTCATCTGCCCCCTTCTTTCCATTCACGTTGCCCTTGGTGGGGCCCTCCAGAGACTGGGACTTGGCGAAGAGCTTCTGCACGGAATGCACGAGGTGCCGGATGCGCCCCGGGCTCTCGCTTCGGTGCTTGGCGTCGCTCCGCTGGAACTGGAGGGTGCTGAAGCCGTCCCTGTGGATGGGCAGCTGCTTCTCAAATTGGTCGAGGAGGTTGGCAGGCAGGCGGTTGATCTTTGTGGCTTGGGCATGGCTCGGAAAAGGGTTGTCATCCGGGACCTCGAAGTGGGAGTTGTAATGGATGCGGGGGAAAGTGCTGCTGTTGGAGATCTGGTTGTTGAGTGGAAGGAGACAGTCGCCATGGACAGTGTTCTGGGCTGGGAATCGGGGATCCATAGTGAAGGAGTCGGTGGGGCTGAGGAGATAAGGGTTCCTGTCCTGGGGGGCATAAAGAGAGTCTTGAGGGGAGTCCAGGTTATCGGAGAGATGGCGGCTTCTGTTGTCTCCTAAGCCCTTCATGGTCCCGGTGCTTCCTAGACCATGGCTCAGGGACGGTATGGCAGAGCCCTTGCCGACCTCCCTGCCGCTGGAGGAAGAAAAAGATGCTGAAAGCCCGCCAGGAACCCCTCTGACAGCACATCCCTGTCCCTCTCTGAGCGTAAATGCCACCACGGTTAAGGGACAAAGGAGAGAAGCAGGATGGAAGAGGCAGGAGGGGAGGGAAGGGGTGTGAGACCAGGGGCTGGAGAGAGCAGGACCCGCAGAGGAGGAGGGGCAGGATTCACTCTGCCACTGCAGCTGCAGCGCTCGTGTGCCTCAGTGCCCACCACAGGCTGCTCAACAACACTGCTGCTGCCTTCTGGTGATCAACAGCGTCCCCTCCCCAGCAGCGGCACAGAGGCACTGCCAGCAGCTCTCTGCTCTGTCCTATTTGCCCAGGGGGCTGGAGGAAAGCCTGCAGCTCCTGGCTCAGCCCAGAAGCCCAGCACCCCAGCTCTGCAGGGTGCTGGGTGTTCCTGTGTGACGGATCCTGGGGCTGGCACAGCTCCTGCAGCTGTGCTAATGTGACACGATGGCAAACACCTCCTCTCCAGCCAGCGCCGCATTCCTGGCAGGTTCTGCCCCGGAGCACAGCGTGTCAGTAGCTCTGTGAGAGCTGAGGTGTTTCTGAGCGCTCAGAGCCTCTCCTGAGAAGCTGTTTGCTGCTCAGATGATGATTCCTGCTGTGCTGCACCACTCCCAGGGAGCTGTGGCACCTGTGGCACCCTCCCAGCCTGCCCGTGTGTCCCTGCCACTGTCCCCTCTGCCACAGCAAGGGGCTGGGCTTTGTCCCTTCCTTTCGGCAGGTGCAGGATCCCTGCAGGGTGCTGGCAGGGAGCTGGACAGAGGGATCTCCTGAGGGCAGGAGAGATTCTCACTGAACATCTCCCCAGTGGTCTTGCCCCATCCAGCTCAACTTGGAGGGATTCTCATCTGCACTGGCTTCTACAGGGAAAAATGACAAACCTTTTCTGTTTGCTTAAAAGAAAAATCAGTGAAAGTTTATACGAGTTGAGCTGTCAAACAATAAGTTGCTTTTCCATACTTAAAACCTACTTGAAATCATGGAGGGTATAAATGAACTCTTATTTCCTGTTAACTTTTAGTTCGGTTTCTTAGATACTTTTTGCTTTAGTTTAAGTGTCACTTAAAAAAGAGAGAGACTTTTAACACATGCAGATGGTGTTTCCTGGTGAGGAGCAGAGTTGGCAGTCGGTGCTCCTGGCTTCTCCCTTTCAGCCATGGATTGGTCTCCAGTCTTTTTGAGGAGCTTGTCCCCCACATGCACACCAAGTGGTGTTGGATTGGAGTCAGTGACCACTGAAGGATAGCAGCAATAGACAGGCTTGTCTAACTCAGGGAAAAATGTATTAATAATGAAAAAAGCAGCTGGAGCTTTAAATAATTGTTTGGAAGCACAGAAAAAAAAAAAAAAGGAAAAAAGGGAAAAAAAAAGAACACCACGCCTTTGATTACAAGGGAATGTCTCTGGATATCAATAGTCAATAAATCTTTGCCTCCTGAGAGCAGGCGATATTTGAAGCAGAAGCCTCCCTGGTCCTCCTGAGAGACTTCAGCCCATGACTGCCTCGCTATAAAGCACCACTGCCTTGTGCTCACTGGGCTTCTGATAAACTCAAACTGCCTTAGGTATCAAAAGAAAGAGGGAAATGAAATGAAATAAATGTAAATCAATACCATGCAATGATGCTCTGGTGTGCATAGGAGGAGAAGGGCTGGGGTCAGGCTGGCTCTGGGTGCTGGAGAGGCAGACGGGTGGGGAGGAAACATTGCAGGGCTGGGGAATGAGTGGGAAGGGAGGGAAAGAGAAGATTTTGGAGGGCAAGGAGCAAAAATGATGGGAAGGTGGGAGCAGGGGAGAACAGGGAGCTCCCTCTTCCCCAGACTGGTTTTCTTCTGCCATGGATGAACACTCGCTTCTGTATGGTAGAGTTCACTGCTCCCTTCTCCTGTGAGGCTGCCACAGGTCCTGATCCTCCTGCCTGCTCTGGGATCCCTTCCCTTGCTGGCCGGGGAGGTGTGAGGTGCATCCCTGCTGCTTGGCATGAGCTGGTGCCCACTATGCTATTTCCTGCCTCCTCTGTCAGCTGCTTTCCCTCTAAGATGGATTAAACTGTTGTCTTACATTTCAATTACTCTCTGCAATCCTTGGCACTTTCTTGAGATGGGGTCAGGGAAAGGAAAAGTCCAACAAGATCTTCCCTGCCATCTTTTAGATTTGGAAGGATGAAAAAAGCTTGAAACTAAATCTCCCAAATCCATGATCCTGCAGCTCACAGACTGGGCAAAGGCTGTCTCCCAGGACAGCTGCCCCGTGTCCCCTCTCTGTCACCCTGCCCCGAGCCAGGCACCCCAGCAGGGGTGGTCAGGGCACCAGGGTCATTGCAGGAGAAGGCCTGGTGAGCAGAGGGTCACAGCAGGGGCTTCCAGGGGGAGGACAGCCCCCCTGAGCCCATGGAAAGGGGCTGGTCTCACCCCATTACCTCCCTTCCCCTCAGCCCATTTCCTCAGGGCTGCTCTTCCTTTTCCCAGTGGCTTTGCTGATGCTCAGAGGTCTTGGGGGTGAAGGGGATGAACTGACCTGGCCTGATTTCTGGCACATTTGTGTGTCCCAGACCCCAGCTGGAGGCAGCTTCCTCCCAGCAGGTTTGGATGGGCTGCACCCAGCCCACCTCCAGCAGCACCTCAGGCAGCTGCAGAGCATGGGCAGGGGTTGGTGGATGCTGTGTGTGACACATGGTGGTGTCCAGCTGCTGCAGAACCAGGGACTGCTGGGCTGGGGACTCATTTCACCCTCCACAGGCAGCTCTGTGCTGCCTCCCTGCTTTTACCCCTGCCCTTGGCACCCATCTGCCGTGCAAGGATTCCCTGTCCCTCGCTGGCCACCCGGCTCTGCTGACACAGCCAGGCTGGTGTGGCTGAGCGATGCCTTGACCCAGAAATGGTCACTTGAAGAGGTCTCCAAGTGGTGCTGAGGCCCTGGCATAGGGTGCCCAGAGAAGCTGTGGCTGCCCCTGAATCCCTGGAAGTGCCCAAGGCCAGGCTGGACAGGGCTTGGTGCAGCCTGGGATAGCACAAGGTGTCCCTGCCCATGGCTGGGGCTGGGATTGGATGAACTTTAAGGTCCCTCTGACCCAAACTATTCCAGAATTCTCTGATTCTCTGATTCCATGTAGGACAGAGGCAGGGCTGGCCAGGAGAGGCCAGGAGCCCCTTGGTGATGCTCAGGAGAGGCCACAGCACATCAGGAGAATCAGCAGCCTGTGAAACAGGACTGCCCAGGGCAGGTCCTCCAATGCTGACAGGGTTGAGGGCACCCTTTGGGGTCAGCTGGTCCTGCCCTCTGCCCATCAGCTTCTCCAGGGCTCCATGTTCCCCAGGCCCCACGCAAACCCTGGCCCAGCCATCCAGGCTGGCTGCAAACACAGAGGTGGCTTTTATATCTGGAACCATCAGCACGATAATAACGGGCTGGGATTGGGAGAGATGATTCCCAGCCTGCAGGGGGACAATGCCTGCAAGGAGCTGAAAGGATTTGTGTGCTGTGGTGCAGGTGACATGGGCCTGCCCACACGCTCGGAGTCAAACGTTCCCTGAATTAGCAGAACTCTGGATGTGGCGCTGGGTGAGGGGGGCCACCGGCTGCCAGAGCCCTGCATTAATGATGATTCAGAGTTCACAATCTGATTGTGGTGGATAAAAATAACTGGCTCCTGCTCGGAACAATTCATTACACAACAGAGCCTCCTCCCACCATGCTGCTCCCGGGATGCTCCCGCTGCTGGCCGGGGCAGGTCCATCCCCAGAGATGGGCAGAAGGCAGCGCTGCCCATCCTGGGAAAGGCAGAGGCTCCTGAGGAGGAGCTCATTAATGTCACCCACGGTGACAGTGTCACCAGGAGCAGCAGGCACTCTGCACAGCCACGGAGGGAACAGTGGCTTCCAGCGAGCCAAGAGTGTCACCTGCTTGGGATCCCTCCTTGGGATGGGCTCACCCAGCCCATCCTCACCCCTCTGCCAGGCAGCCAGGGCCGGGTGAAGCACACCCAGTGCCAGCCCCATTGGTGGCTGAGCTCTGCAGGGTCTGATCCCTCAGCTGCATCCCTGGGGAAGGATATCCCCACTTCTCTCCTCACGTGGGAATAAATGCCTGGTGCCCTCAGAGTGTGGGATCCACACGCAGCTCCCGAGGCCCCACAGCAGCTGAACACCAGTGGTCTCTTGCTTGTTCTTCAGGCCAAGGGGTGTCTCTGCTCACTGATGCACACTGGGGTGATGAGGAAGGATGGGATCTGACTGGCACCATGCCAAAATGACACAGAATAATTTATCTTACCTTAAATGCTCTAAATACAACCAGTTTTTTGGGGGTTTTTTTGGTTTTTTTTGCTTTTTTTGTTTTTTTTTTAATCTACCAGCAAAACCAAATGCCGTGAAAGTCAAAGGCTGTGATATAATACACATTTTTGACTTCAGGTGTTGTCTAAGCTGGAAGAGCAGATGAACTCCTGAGAGAGACAAGGAACTTATTTCCATGCAGATGTCACTGGTAATATAATCAACTCTCCAGGGAGCAAAATCCCAGAAATTCTGCAACCTATTTGTCTGTCCCTAAATAGAAGTTTCTCAAAGTTCTCCATGAGACAGGATTTGCTCTGAATCAGGAAATGCAAAGCATTAAGTAGGTCAAATGAGACAAATGAGACAGATAAGAAGGGGAATTTTCAGGAAGAGAGCAGGATAGCTGATGAAGTGGCTGGAGTTGGAAGGATCAGGGCAGGGAGCTGGATTGCTGTCTTTGAAACCCACCTGCAGCCTCTGCTGCCTTGCAGAGCACTCAGGCCACAGGCTGCTGACCACATGGGGCATGTTCCAGCCTGGCTGGAAAAGCAGCTAATGAGAACATTCTGGCCCAAAGCTGACCTGCTCTGGCCAGTGCTTTTCAAGGGGTCTGGAGGGGGTGAAGGAGCATCTGCACAGACCCCATGGAGCAAGCGTGGGATACAAAGCCCTGGATGCAAAGCCCTGAACGTGGCTGCCCTTGCCCTGCCTCTGCCCTGACTCCCAGGGATGCAGGTGTCCACCCTTGCACTGAAAACTTGTGACCCAGACAAAGGCAGAGACTCTGCTTGGCCTCCTGTGCTACCACCGTGCCCAAAGCCCATCTGAGCCCTCCTGCCTCTCTGTGCTGCCAGAGCGAGCAGCAGCTCCAGGACCATGGCACCAGTCCCCCTCACAAGGACCACACTGAGGAGGAGGAGGAGGTTCAGCCTGGAGAAGACTGAGGTCAAACTTCGCTGGAGTCTTCATGAGGGGAAGGTGCTGGGCTCTACTTTGTGTGACTGGTGACAGCAGCCAGGGAACGGCTGGAACTGTGCCAGGGCAAGCTCAGGCTGGAGATCAGGGAAAGGTTCTTCCCCCAGAGGGTGCTGGGCACTGCCCAGGTTCCCCAGGGAATGGGCACAGCCCCGAGGCTGCCAGAGCTCCAGGAGCATTTGGACAGCGCAGCCAGGGATGCTCAGGTTGGGATTGTTGGGGTGTCTGTGCAGGGCCAGAGCTGGATCGCTGATCTGTGTGGGTCCCTTCCAGCTCAGCATATTTCATGATTCTCTGTCTCCTTGCCCTTGATGTTTGTGGCAGAGTGGCTCTGAGTGGCTGTGGCTGTCACTGCTGCAGCACCAGCTCTCTGCAGCTGTGCAGGGATGCTGCTTTGCTCCAGGGCCGATGTTCCCACTGCCTAAATGTCCACATGAAGCCAGGCAGGGCCCTGCCTGCATTTGGGATGCAGGATGGAGATGCTCTTTGACACTGGATTTGCTCAGGGCCTCAAACAAAGCAGCTCCTGTTGCCCGAGGGTCCCAGGGCGAAGACGAGCAGGTGGGAAAAGCCAGCGGCTCCCTCTGCCATCCCTTCGGAGCCCAGGCTGGGACCGCGCACAGCTCCCGCTTGCTCAGAGCTCGGGAACACTTCCTTTGTCTCAAAGTGGGTCAGGCGGAGGCGTGACGTTACTGTAGCAATGGGCATGAGATTTCATAACTTTATTTTGCAAGGGGCGTGTTGCAGGATTCGCCAGGAGACAGAGGGAGGGTTGTCATTGAATCACCCTCCCAGCTTCCCTTCACCAGCCTGCTCCTGCAGGAGCTCCGCTGCCCCTTGTCCACAAGCACAGAGCTGGGTCTGTCCCCCTCAGGGTCCCAAGGCCACCCCAGGCCATCCCGTACCTCTCACAGCTCGCTGGGCCCAGGGCCTAGGCCAGACTCAGCATCCTGTGCACCGTGAATCCCTCTGGGCTCCAGGGCTGGCCCTCATGAAGACCTGTGGGGCAGAGAGAAAAGGGGACACGTCTTCAGGTCACAGGGATCAGAGAGGTGTTTTCCTGATGAACGTCCCAGGCCACAACCCTGATGCTGCAAACACTTGAAAGCTCTGCCTGATGCCCAGGTTGTGCCCAGGTTGTGCCCAGCAAAGGGCAAATGGCAGACAGCAGCGCCCACAGGACAGGGAAAGATGTGGAAGTGGGACCCATGTCCCTCTGGGTGTCACGTGGGCTGAGAGGATGAGCTGGGGACCAGCCAGGTGGTGAGGAGAACATCCAAAATGCTCCTTGTTTGGGGGCTCAGCCCAGCCCTGAGCCCCTCTGTGGGAAAGTGCTCTTTGTCTTTCCTTCTCTTGTCTCTTTGTCATGGAATAAACCCCCTGCGTCCATGGCCATGCCAGGAGCCACTGGCCTGGGCAGGGGGGACCTTGTCACCCTCTGTGCTTCAGCCTTTGAGCCAAGCTCGGGGAGGCAGGAAGGACAATCCTGGGGATAACCAGGGGTGGCAGATGGCAGCTCTGGTGTTCCCCTTGCCATGTCCCAGCAAAGAACCTGCCAGAAGCTGCTCTGGCTCTCACCTGCCAGTGCTGCTCCCACCAAACTTCTCCCATCCAGTGCCTGCTGGGGCCCTCCAAGGAAGGTGCTGAGGTTTCAGCCATGACTGAGCAGAGGGAAGCACAGCAAGAGGGGCAGGGTGCTCTTTGCCCTCCTGCCACTCCAGGGCCACACTGGTGTGGTCACAGCCAGAGCAGAGCAAGGCCAGCAGAGCTGGGGATGTGCAGGTGGTGCTGGGATCCAATTCCAGGAAAAACCCAGTGAAATGTTCCAGGCTCAAACAGCAGCATTTTGGGCTGGTCTGTGTGAGAAGAGAGGTCTCTCCCTGGCTGGGCCCTCACCTCCTGCTCCTTCCTGCTTCTCCTCCAGACTTGGAAGAGTCTCAGCAAACCACCCAGGGCTGCTTTTGGTAAACCTGAGAGGAGATGAAGCCCTCATTGCGGGGAACAAGCACAGTGACCTGGCAGCCAGCCCAGTGCTGGATTCTGGATCAGGAAAAGACTGTGAGACCCTGTGAGATCCCACAAGCATGGCAGGGATGTTGCAGAGATGGAGGATGAGCAGGTCTGGCACAGAGGCAGAGAGAAATGAGTGAGGAGCCAAGCACAACCGCACAGGGAGATGCCCAGCGATGGCAAGGGCTATTGAACACAGGGTTCCTTCCTCCTGCTGTCACCCCCTCCTGCTGTTGTCCCCTCCTGCTCTCATCCCCAGCCTGAGCTCCCTCTAACACTTGGATTTACAGACTCTGTGATCTTATATAGACATTGCCAACCCTTCTGAAGCAGGCCATAACATCATTGTGTGCAAATCCAGACACAGAATGAATTAAAAGAAATATATTTATGTGCTTTTGTACCACTAATCTCTGCACCATTCATCTGGTTAAAATAAATGCAGTCAGCTCATTCTGGCCTCCCAGAGAGAACCACCCATTCTATAGGGGATGTTTGGGGGAGCAGCACCTCCAGGGAAGGACAAGAGGCTGCTGTGGAGAGAGGGGAGAGCACAGGTGAGATATGGCTGAGCATAAGGAAAGAGATTTGTAGACAGGATTGAGATTCTTCTGAGGAGGCACGAAAGGAAAAATCCGTGTGTGAAAACACCAGAGGGAGCAACTGAGCAAAGGTGGGAAGAGTGGGAAATCCTGCTGAGCTGTGAGGAAGGTGCTCCTCTCCCCAAGCCCAGAAGGTTCCCACACAGATGCTTCATCAGCAGGGTCCTGCTGGGCCATGGGAGCAGGGAAATGAGGTTACAGCACACGGCTCAGGCTGTTCCTCCTTGGCTTTCCTGACAAGAGGGTGTCCTGAACACAAGGACAATGAGCACTGATCCTACCTAAGAAGGAAGTTGAAGTCAGCAAGAAGCTGAGGCACAAAATCCGCCCTCATGACTCCCAGAGGTCAAACCCCACATCACTGTCAAGTGAGAGGAACCTTGGGGACAGAGTGGGGATCTGACAGTGGCACTCCTTTAACTCTACACACAGGGGGACCTGCCAGGCCTTGGAGGCATCTCATAAAGGAGAAAGACTTGGGAGAGAGTGACTTTGAGTGACTGCAATCTGTTTCATTTGAAAGAAACATCACCCTCCTTTCTGCTAAGATCTTATATATTAAATTTGCTGCCACCAATTTACTAAATAAACACAGAGAAAACCTCTGCTCTACCTGACTGGTTCAGATTAGATCTTAGACAGAATTGTTTCACTGCAAGAGTGGTCAGGCACAGGGGTAAGTTGCCCAGGGAGGTGGTGTGGAAGTGTTCAAGAGCTGTCTGGATGTGGCATTTGGGGACACGGTTTAGGGGTGATTATGGTGGGGCTGGGTTGATGGTTGGACTCAGTGGTCTTGGTGATCTTGGTCTCTTCCAAGGATTCTGTGGATATAAGACGGGAGAGTGGCCAGGCCAGCAGCCCTGGAGGGCAGAGGACAGGACTCAATTCCCATTCTTGGAATGGGAACAGCAGCAAACAGCCCCGAGATTGCTGGTGTAGGAATGGGGAAAGGAGCTGGGTGGAGCAGAATTGAGCCTCTCCCTCCAGGCAGTGAGAGAACTGAGTACGGAGGAGAGAAGCTCCTACTGAGGGACCCTGGTGGGGTGGCAGGGCCCCTCCTCAGGGCCTTCATGGGGTGTTTGTGACTCTGGGCAGTCTGGAATTGCTGAGGAGGGATTCTGCACTGATACCACACCCCATGGACAGGAGCTCCTGGGTGGGTGGAGAAAAGGACACACCCGAGGCTCTGCTGGACCCATGAGGTGCTTCCCATGGTGACAGACCTTCCTCTGAGGGCATCAGACCCAGCAGGACCTGGAACTGCGAGGGAGAAGGGCAAGCAGGAAGGACTGGGAGCCTTCATCTGTGTGACATCACGATGTGGAGAATAAAACCAGTCCAGACAGGGGACTTGGAGAGAAGAAATTCTCCAAGTGCCTTCTCAGTGATGCCAGAGAGTCTGGATAACACACTCTGCTCACATATGGACACAGATTTGACCTAGTTGTGCTCCCGAAATCTGGCTAGGAGCGTCACATAATTGGAGTGTTAAAACCAGCAAATGCTAAAATCAACAACTCCAGGGAGGAACGAGGGTGCAAAGGGACATCAGATGTCATGGCAGGCAAGGTCAGCAGTTTGAGTCATCGCCACCTGTAAAGCTCCCAGATCTGTGTCCCAGCAGAGGAAGCAGAAGGTGCAGAATGCACAGGGCCTTCCCCAGCCCAGCAGCTGCTCTGCCAGCAGCGCCGCGATCCGCAGGGAAAACAGGTTCCCTGGGCATGAGGAGAGACTTGTGCTGAGCACTGCATCCCAGTGTGAGCCCAGGATGGGCATGCAGGCTCAGCAGCTGGACACATCTGGATAGAGTGATGGTTAAAGTGAGACCCTGCCTCGATCAGGGAGGGCAGTAGGAGCAGGGCCTGTGTATGGCACCCACAGGGTCTTACTAGAAGAGAGTCAACTTATGGCAGCTCGGAATCTGGGAGGGTGTTCATGGAATCAGGGAATCAATAAAATTGGAAAAGCCCTCTGAGATAATCAAATCCAACCCTTAACCCAACACTGCCAGGTACACCACTCATCCATGTCGCCACCTGCCACATCCACAGGTTTTTTGAACACTTCTAGGAATGGTGACTCCACCACTGCCCTGGACAGCCTGGGCCAGTGCCTGATTCCCCTTGCTGTGAAGAAATTTCCTCTAATATCCAGTTTGAGTGACTGTGGAAAACAATGGAGGCACATTGACCCAAAGCCAAGAAAAGCTGATTTCCAGTCCTACAGCTGCACTGACACCCAGCCATGGACTGTCACTGGCTCTGCTGGCTCTTACTCCAACCCTGGGCTGACCAGCAAGGCCAGGGTTCCATTGCAGAGCTGGGACAGCCTTCCAGAGCTGGAACGTGGCTGGAACGTGGCTGCAGAGTGAAGAGACGGCCAGAGGCGCTGGCTCAGAGCCACCTCCTGTCCCCAGCCTGCAGCCTGGCACAGTCTGTTCCCACGAGGGAGCCCTGGATCCTGCTCCTGCCTGGAGTCTGGAAGGGCACAGGCTGCACAGTGCCCCTGTCCTGACCACGCTGGGAGCTGAGCTGCTCTCCTGTGGCAGGGACACCTGAAGGATCTGTCCTTGTTCCCTGCCCGTGACACTGCGTGTCGGCTGACAAGGGACAAAGGGCAGCATCTCCTGCTGGGGCTGGGCACAACCTGACATGGCCAGGCCAAATCCAGCAAAAAGTCCCTAAACCAGGTCAGCCACAGCACCACAGGTGTCAGAAGGAGAAGCTCTTAGCCTTGTCCCTTCCCTGGCTCTGGCCAGGCCAGACAGGGAAGGGACAAAAAAGCTCCTGGTGAGACTCCTGGGAGAACCTGCATCACCCACTGGGTGCCACGGAGGTGGAAACACCTGGATGCCCCTGGGGCAGGTCCCTGCTCTGTGCTGATGGCCTGAGCCCTGTGCTTGTTAGAAAATACACCAGTTTAAAATTTTTTTTATGTGACTTTAGCCAGGTTTGCCCACTTTTGCCCTGGGGGAAGGGAACTGAAGCTCCTTCCCAGGTCATTGTTTCTCCAGGTGAGGCCTGGTGAGCTCAGCATCCCAACAGCCTGGGAGCAGCGCAAGAGATCCACAAGAGATCCCAGCTCTCAATGATCATCTACAAACATCTACAAACATCTACCCCAGAAGCCACCCTTGGCAGAGTGGGAGACACCTGGTCAAGAAAATTGAAGGATGAAAATCTGATTAACATTGGAGGCGAGGAGATTCGGATCCAATGGGAAACTGAATCCTGGGGGTTGCTCAACTTGGAACCAATGAAGACTGAGCCAATACCAATGGGTTTGGACTGGATAAAGTCTGGGGGAAAATCTTGTAAAAACATGTTTTTCATGGAATGATTCTCTCTGCACACCCGGGCTGTGTGTGGATGAGATGATTTCTGTGGCACATCCTGGCCAGAACAACATCCTGGCCAGAAAATAAAGTAATGCCTTGACTCTCTGACATTAGAAATGTTGTTGGAGGGCTTTTGTTTTTCCTTCAGTTTCTCTGAGACGCTGACGTGGCCACTGGCTGCATCTTGGACTCATCTTGGAGAACCCGTCTGCGGCAGAGCCAGGGAAGGGCAGGTCCTGCTGGGCTGAGCTGTGCTTGGGGGCTGCTTTGCTCTGCTCTGGCTGCTGTCACAGCGATGTCACCGCCTGCCATGCATCACTTCATGGCAGCTCCTCGGGATGTGCAGGGCTGGTGGCCACAGGGCAGTGCTGGTGGCCACAGGACAGTGCTGGTGGCCACAGGGTAGTGCTGGTGGCTGTGGGGCCGTGCCAGAGGAGGGGATAAGCTGTTCCAAAGGACAGGACACGCGGTGCCAGAGGAGGGGACACGCTGTGCCTGTCGGGGCTGCCCCACGCTGTCGTCACCGCGGAGCTGCCGTGTCCCCTCGGCTGTGCGGAGGATGCTTGTGCTCTGAGAGCAAGGAGAGCTCTGCAGGTGCTGCCTTTAACGATTACGATGAGTAATTCCCTTTCAGTCCTTTAATCAGTCACTTTTAATTAGTGTGCCAGTTGTTTTTTTTCCTTAGCAAACAGCTCTTTCAATGAGGGTTTGCGCTGCATCTGCTGGGTTGGGAAAACACTGCTCCCTGATGGGGCTGTGCGTTCGTTCTTTGGCAGGAGCTTCCTCCTGTGGAGGCTGTGGGACTGGGCCCACGTGCAGAGCATGGCACAGGTCCTGCTCGTCCTTGGGAAGCTCCTGGCTACTGAGATGGAGGCATTCCTGGAGGTGCTCTTTGCTGGTGGCATCCTGGACATTGCTTTTTCCAGAGGCCCCTCTTGTAGACAAGGACATCCTCATCCACACCCCTTTCAGCCTTTTTAACTTCTCCTTTGGAATTTCCTTAGCTCTTGGATTCTGATATCTCAGGGCAGTGAGTTCCACAGGGGAGTTGTGCCTGTGGAAAAGGATCCCACCTTGATCCCCTTCTGGATCCCACCTTGATCCCCTTCTGGATGCTTTGTTCTGTGTTTGGGAACAGAGTTCCCAGAGCAGCTGCTCCCTGTGTTGGGGCAGGCTCTGTTTCCCAGCTCCAGCCCCTCTGACAGACACAGAGATGCCCTCACCTGTGAGGTTTTTTCACGGTGCAGGTGTTTTCCCACTGCTCTGGACACCTGGGCACTGCCGACTGTGGGGCACCCCATGCCAGCAAACACCCAGGAGCTCCTTCCCCACCTCATCTCCACATCGCTGAACTCCTGAGCTCATCCTCCATCCATGTCAACATCCAGCTTTTGGGCCAGCAGCTTTGCTTTCATTTTCCCTTGAATAATGTCAGCCTCCATTTGGGTGGGCCTTCCCTCTGGGTGGGTTTTTCCCTCTCTTGAGGTGGCCTTTGCCCTCTGCCCTCAGAGGTCCCTTGTTCCTTTGCCCTCTGGAGCGAGGGAAGCTCTGTCTCTCCAAGGGGGCTCCGGCTTTTTCCCTTTTCCTGCCCAGGGCAGGATGTCCAGCATGGCCCAGCTTCCCGTGAGTCACCAGCAAATCCCAGTTTCCTTCCCAGGGCCCTGGCACCAGAGCCCTAATTACAGGGCAAGACTAGTGGAAACAAGCTTATTATTTACCAGGCTAATGAAAATTAATCATGCCTCCCCCTCCCTTTCCTGGGAGAACAGTCATGGCCAAGAAAGCAGATTATAAAAGCATTATGGGCAACTGCTGTGCTGCGCTTTGGCACTACCTGGGGGCTCTGTGGGGCTGGGGGCTGTGGGTTGCAGCTCACCTGGAACCCAAGGATGCCCCACAGTGCTGCCTGTTGTGCCCCCAGTCTGCTGCTGGCTGAAGCAGGGCACAGATGGAGCCCCAAACCGCTGCCAGCCAGGCTGGAGATCCCTTCCCTGCTTTTCCAGGCAGCTGCTGCTTCTCCCAGAGCTGGGACCCCTCTGGCTTCATCTCCTTGCAGACAGCACTCTGGGGTGCACAGGGGTCCCAGCCCAGGGACTCCCAGCCCACCCAGCCCAGGGCAGCTCCCCAGCACAGCCCAGTTTGCTCTGTGCAGGCAGCCAGCGGCTCTGGGCTGCTGCACGAGGCAGGGGTGGAGAGCAAGGCTGTGTGCAAAGCCAGATGGAGCAAAACACAGCGAGGACTGGTTCATGTTGCACAGATGTGGAAAAGCAGAGCATCCTGGAGCCTCTGGACCCACTGGTTCTGGAGAGCGCTGCGGCAAAGGGATGAATCCTGGCAAGCAAAAAAACCACCACTTTCACTCAAAATATCACCCTCACTCAAAATATCACCCTCACCAAGGGGAAACCAAGACACAGGATGGGGCAGGGCAGCCTGGAGACAGGGAGAGAGCTCCAGCCTGCTGAACTCTGCCAGTGCCCGCCCCCACAGTCCCCACCAAAGAAGGAGATCCCAGGGATGGAGCGCTGGACAGCCAGTGCCTGGAGCTGAGTCCGGAGCTGCCCAACCTGCCTGCCAGGCTGACCACAGCCCTCCTTTTCCAGGCTGAAAGATCTCCACATCCATGCCTGTCCTCCCTCTCACTGAGGCTGGGAGTGGGAAGAAGACAATGAAGGGGCAGATTGCCTGGATCAGGGTCCAGGATGGAGGGAGGAAGATGAGGACCAGGCTGGAGAGCTGCTCCCTGCTGGGTCTGTCCAGGGCAGTGCTGCTGGAGCTGCCCAACCCTCCTGCTGCCCATCACAATAATTAACTGTTGCTGTGGAGAAGACAGGAAACGAGCAGGAGGTCAATTTTCCATTTCCCAGTTGCGCATAACCAGTTCCGAGCACAGGGCCTGAAAATAAATCTTCATCAGGCTCGTTACCTCTTAATTAACATCACCAGCTACAACACAAACTCCCCAGCCCAGGCACAGCGCCTATTGATGTACAGTGAGATGGAGCCGGGGCTGGGCACGGCTGGTGGGAAATCTCCAGCTGGAAATTCCAGCCCTGCTGTCCAACATGCCCTGCTCAGACATGGAAGATCTGCCTCTCCAGGATGGGGAGAGCTGCTGGATCTGCCCAGAGCCGGCTGCTTTTGAGGCAGCTGGCACAGACAACTCAAAGGAAGTTGGTGAAACTGCTGGAGTTTGTTTTCCTTTTGCACAGATTGGAGTAAAGAAGAAAAGACGTCCTGTGGGTGAATCATTAGAGGGATGGAACACCCCTCCTATGAGGAAAGGCTGGGAGAGCTGGGGGTGTTCAGCCTGGAGGAAAGACCAGAGCCCCTTCCCAGGCCTAAAGGGGCTCCAGGAGAGCTGGAGAGGGACTTGGGACAAGGGATGGAGTGACAGGACACAGGGAATGGCTTCCCACTGCCAGACAGCAGGCGTATGTGGGATATTGGGAAGGAATTGTTCCCTGGGAGGGTGGGGAGGCCCTGGCCCAGGGTGCCAAGAGAAGCTGTGGCTGCCGCTGGATCCCTGGCAGTGTCCAAGGCCAGGCTGGACAGGGCTTGGAGCAACCTGGGACAGTGGAAGGTGTCCCTGCTCATGGCAGGGGCTGGAACAGGAGGACCTTTAAATCTCTTTCAATCCAACCTTTCCCTGATTCTCTGTTTCTCTGCTTTTTGATTTCCTCCCCATCAGTGATTTCTCTCTCAGGCTGTCCCCTGCCCTGGTCTCCACCCAGAGCAGCCCTGTCCCCACCAGGTGACCTGGCACAGGAAGGGCACAGGGGCTGCCACCGTCAGTGAGGGGAGCAAAGAGACAGCATGAAGGAATCCAGTTCGGCTCCTACCACCCTCCCACTTGGCAATTATCTTCAAAGCACTGTGCAAACATTAACTAATTAATCCTCCCAACACTCCTGGGAGGAAGAGACATCGACGGGGCTCTCTTCTAGACACCTGACAAACACAAAGGGTGGTTGGAGGAGATGCCAGACAGGCAAAACCTGCAGGTCACAGTGGTTCCTCTGCTCTTCCTGCTGCTCATGGCAGAGCTGGGAATCTTCCTGTGCTCCAGGATGGAGGGGGCACAGCCATGGAGGAGGAAGGTGCAGGGCAGAGCAGGGACTGTGGCAGAAATATGAGAGAGGTTAAAAGTAGAGGAGAACGGGAGGAAGAAGATGAGCCCTGTTCTCCTGACAGACAGACAGACAGACAGATTCTGTATCCTATTCCAGCTTTGATGGAATTTTTTAAACATCATGAAATTAGCTTAAGTGGAAGGAAACCCTAACAGTGCTGCTGAGGCATCCTGGAGGGAAGTACTGAGACAAAGCACTTTGACTTTAAATAAAATGGATTTTGACTTGCTCAGTTAGGGAGGTGAGTTCCCCAGAGGATCTGAAAAACCAAACCATGGTTTCCCAGCTTGAACATCCCCAAACACTGCAGCAGCTCTCGTGTCCTTTAGCTGAGCTCTTTCTTCTCCACCCTCGTGTTTGCCCAGGAATGCATCAATAGGCAGCTGCTGCAGCCCCTTCCTTTCAAACAAGCCAGGCATCCCTGGGATTTGCAGCCTGGCTGTGCTCCCTCAGGATTGGCCTCATGGGGATCTTGCATCTAACCCTTTCTTGCCTCCTTCCCTAAACCCTCTTGGAGCTCCCTGCATGCCAGGATCCCACTCCCAGGTCCATAAGGGTGTGCCCTGCATTCAGCTCTTCACCACTAACCCCTGTCCCCAAGTGTCACAGCCACAGGGATTTTGAACACATGGTGGCTCCACCACTGCCCTGGGGACTCTGTGCAATGCCTGACCAACCTTTCTGTGAAGAAATTTTCCATAATATCCAACCTAAACCTTCCCTGGCAAAACTCGAGGCTCTTTCTTCTTGTCCTAAAATATATACAGGGACACCAGCAGCCTCTGCAGACCCCTCCACGCTTTGGGAACATGGCATGAGCATAGGTGTCCCCAGTCCCAGGTGGGCAGCCCACATTCCTGAGCCCTGGGGTGCCTAGGTGGCTCCAGCCCATCGCTCTGCTCCAGTTGGGAATCAGGAACCAGCCACCCACGGCTGGAGCCAGAGCAGCTCCCGTGGGAAGGCCATCGCTGCAGATGTCACAAATCCCCCAGCCACCCTTGAGCCTCAACCAGCTCCTTCTGGGTCACGGCTCTCCTTGTTCCAGACACAAAAGCAGGCAGGCTCCCTGCCCCGCAGCCCTCTGCTCCCGCTGCTGCCTGCCTGCATGAGCATCACAGCCCCAGCATCACCACCAGCCCAGCCCCAGCTCCCCGTGCTCAGAGCCGGCCAGCCTGGGGAGCCCGGGCAGGCTGATGGCAGGCACTGGTGGGCACCCAGCAGCCTGGGAACAGTCACAAGGACTCTCCTGCAGCACTGGGCTGAGCTGCAGGTGGGAGGACAGCCTGTGGGATGCAGCTGTCTCAGCGTGCACACAGCTCCATAAATCACAGGCAATTCATGTGACCCCTCATCCCCAGCCCATCCCAGGAGCTGCGGGAAGTTCTCCTCTGGGTGCTCGGCACAGTCCCAGCAGAGTGACTCTGAATCCTGGGATGCAGCTGAGGAGCCAGAGGGGCTCCCTGGCACTGCTGCTGCTGCCCCAGGTGTCTGTGGGCACCCTGCACCCATCCCCAGCTCCCAGGGAGCCCCTGTGGAGCCTCAGGCAAACTCAGGCAAATCCTCCCCGGAGTCTGGGGCTCAGAGCACTGCTGGGGTCCCCTCCTTGGATGCTGGGCAGCTGCTCCCAAAGTTCTGCTGGCATGGACCTGGCACTGCTCTTCCTGAGCCAGGACATCAGGCAGGTGTTGGGTGATGCCGTGGGTGTGACAATGGAGAGCCACAGGCACACATCCACTGGGTCCAGGGACAGCATGGGGTGGTCAGAAACAGCCCTGGACTCACCCCATCAGGGCAGGACAGCTCCCAAGGACTGAGGCACACCTGAGACACAGACTGCTCAGAGGACAGGCAGATTATAAACAACCAAAGCCCTTTCACCCCAAATATGCAGCAGATGTGCAACAAACCCATCCAGCCATGTCACAGAACCGGGATTCACAGCCACAACCTACACCGCCACACCTGCTCTCAGCAACTTCCCTGTTCCTCCTGTGCCCACTGTCGCTCCAGCACCTTCCACCTGGGCCTTCAGGAAAAATGAAAGGAAAAAAAACCAGCAGCAAAATTATCTTTTGTTCTGCTTGCAAATGCTGGTTTGCAAAGTGAGGCTGGTTGCTGCTCCACAGGTGAGGAGGTACCTGGGGCTGTTGGGCCTTGAGACCCCTCCAGCTCCCCCAGGCTGGGCGGGGGTGAAGCAGAGGGCTTGTTCTGTCCCACAGCAATTGGGACCTGAGGGTGCAGGGGCCCCCCTGGAGGGGCAGAGCATCCCCTACACTCCCTGAGCCCAGCCAGGAGCCTCTCTCCAGCCAAGCTCCACACGCTGCAGGGTCACTTTGCACTCCCACAGGAAATTACCCAACCTTTTCCCCAGCTCAGAGCTCAGTTTATTCCTCCCCAGCACTGGCTGGTACACAAACACTCACTGTGGGGTCCCCATGCCCCAGCTCCCGGGGTCAACCCCATCCTGAAATCCTGTATTTAGTCAGCAAAGCTCTGGCCTCCTGATCCCAGCAATCCCACGGGGTGCCAAACAGCTTGGAAAATCAGAAGGCAGCAAATAAACCTCGACACACGGTGTTTACAAATTCCTCAATCTCTGGCTTTCTAGAAAGCCAAATGTGACACCTGAGCACCCGGCATTGATTGTCCTGCTCCTGTTTCCACAACCACCCCAGTGCCCCTCTGCAGAACAATTCCTGCCTTCCCAGAGCATGGGGAAGCTGGGGCCACGGCGGATCTGTGCCAGGGAGGACAGAGCCATGGCCGGTTCCTGAGGGACACAGGACCCTTTCCAGGTGTGTCTGTCCCTGCTGAAGCTGGAGGGAGCCATGGGAGACAGAGGTGCCCTGGACGTCCCCAGGGATGGATCCCTGGGGCAGCACTGCCTGCTTCCCATTCCAGCATGAAGCACTCGCCATCACACCCTGCTCCAGGCCAGCCCCTCACAGCCACCCCAGCCCTGCCCCACAAGCACTCTGCCTTCTCCTGCAGCGCTGGCAGTCCTGGGAGCGGGGCTGGGAGGGGATAATGCTGCATTTCCAGGTTCCAGGATTGTCCCCGTGTGCCCAAGCCCGCACACACGTGCTGCACTCACACACACACCAGGCATGTGCTGACACAATTCCCTGGACGGTGACAACGAGCCAGAGCCATCGCCAGCCCCGAGAGCACAGTGAGCAAAGAGAGGGACACAAAGCCCTCAGGAATCCCTCAGGAGTGCCAGCAGCAGGCTGGGGACATCCAGGATGACAGAGCCCCTGGCAGAGAGGCTCCATGGCATCGCCTGGATCCCTCTCCAGAGCTGCCTTCCACATTCCAGTGGCCTCTGGAGCTGGCATGGGGTGACTGGGCTGCTCCCCTGAACCACTGATGGCAGCAGGGCAGTGGCTTCCCTAACACTGGCACCAGCACCGCCCGTGCCCCGTGTGCCAGTCCCCGTGTCCCTGCACGGAGCAAGGCACAGCTGAGCAGAGCAGGAGGGGACACAGGTTCCTGCCTGGCCACCACCCCAGGGGCTGCCTGGATCCCAGAACCCTCGTGCCACAGGGGAGCTGGGGGCACACAGTGGAGCTGGGGGCACATGGAGGAGTTGGGGGCACACAGAGCAGGGCTGGCAGCAGGAATTCTCCTCTGAGGCTGCTGCCACCTCCTGCTTGTGCCACCCGAAGTTTTTAATGAGCTGGACACTGAAAGGTCACGCCTTCTTCCAGGGATGCTTCTGCACCTGGGCCTTGGAGATGTCCTTCTCCAAATCCCTTATAAGTCCCTTAAACCTTTTGGTGCCTCAATTCCCCATCGGTAAAGCGAGGCTTATCCCATTTCCTCTGCCTGGCTTACCGGGAGAGCTCCTAAGCCCTGCAGGACCGGAAAAGTCTGTGAATATGGATTTCTGTCTGCCTGGCACAGTGGGGCCCGGGCTCATTAGGGACTAGCGTGCTCACTATGCTGTGTCTGGCAAGCAGAGCCTGGTGCTGTGTGTTGCTGTGCTCAGAGCTGGGAGGGGAACAGGGATGACACAACACACACTTCCAAGGCCTCCTTGTCATTCTGATCCATTCCCACGTAACGAGGGTGGTGGGCTCAGCTCAGGCACCTGCAGACACCAATTGACCTTGTGGCATTATTTGACAACAGAGCCTTTGCTGAAGTGCCAGGATGGGTGAAAAACACCTTTCCAAGGCAGGGTAGCTGCAGTGCTCGTGCGTTCTCACATATTTACAGTGTGGAGAAGCACAACAGCTCAAATGAGAGGGATGGTCACCCAAAAACACCCTCCTCTCACACCTCCCCTGCTGCGTCCCTGTGTCTGTCCTGCAGGGTTTGCTGTGTAAGGATGTGAATAACCAGAGAGTGCCCTGAGGAAACGAGGTGGTTCTGGCCTCAGCTGCCCCTCAAACACCCCTAAATCCCCCTAAACCACCACACTCAGACCCCAAAAAACTCTAAACCACCACAGCTGAACATTCACCCCTTTGCTCCTCCCCACCATGGGGGAGCAGCAGAAACACCAAAAAGGTGTGCAGGGTAATGGGGCTGCCTCCTGGGGAGATCTGGGGATTGTGCAAAACTTGTTACAAAGGTGGAAAGGAAGGGATCCTGTCAGAAGGGGAGGACCAAGCACTCAGTCTGTCCTGTCTTCTTTTTTTCTCCCATGTGGTGCATCCTGTGTGGTGATCCAGAGCTGGCTGGGAACTTCAGTGTAGCCTGTGAGCGCAGCAGGCAGTGCTGGAGTCAGATCATGCAGGGACTGAGGGTCTGGGAACAGATTGCAAGGAGACTCAGGAAGGGTTTTTTCCCTGAGCTGTGAGCCTCAGGAGTAGGACTGGCTGCCTCTGTCTCCTGCCCTGTGGGTATGTGCTCAGTAGGGACCTGGCCACAGCACTGAGAAGAGATTCGTTATCTCAACCACATCCCTGGGACCTTCAGCCCACAGCACTGAACCACTTGAACCATCCTGGCCAAGGACATGCTCAGAAATGACCCCTGGGGCAGGAGAGGCTGAGAATGCCATCAGTGCCGGGCTGGTCAGTGCTGTGAGAGTGTCACTGGCCCAGCTGTGGCTGTGAGGGAAGCTGCTGCTCGAAGTGATGAGTGACTGTAAGATGAGGATTTATTGAGCTCTCCCTAGTCCTGCCTTTGGGACCATTTGTCATCAGGGCAGCTGGGAGTGCAGAGGCTGTCAGGCAGGGTGAGCTGACATTGCCCGGAACACCTCCAGGGCCAGGACAACATCGGGATGCCATGGAGCACCAGCTGGAAATGGCTTCTGAGCATGTCCTCCTTGCCCCTCTGCACACATGGAGCTGATCAGAGACACCTGTGGGAGCTGACGTGGCATCTCATCACCCTCCACTGTTGAGGATCTTCCTTTCCAAGCTCTCCCACGGGGCAGGATGCTCCACCCTGGCTTTGCAGTGTCTCATTCAGGATTCTGCAGGAAGCACTCGGTGGACTTGGAAGGGCAAATTCATGTCCCCACACCCAGGTCCAGCCCCTCCTCCAGCCTATGGAGCTGCCCTGTGCCAGGGCTGGTGTCCTGCTGGGAGCAGAAGGGGCTGGCAGGGTGGGAGCTGCAGCACTCTCTGCACTGATCCGTGCGCTCCCAGCAGTCTTGGGTGTCTGTGCCTGCATCTGCCAGAGAGCAGGGCTGACAGCCAGCTCAGAACAGCTCCTGGAGCGTGGGCACAGGAGCCAGAGCATCACCTGCATGGCGAGACGAGGAGGCGATGCTGTCGGGCTCCCACAGCCTGTGCCAGGAGAGCTGGGAGCAGGAGCCTTGGGCCAGAGCAGGCACAGTGGGCCGGCATCACCCTCAGAGGGTCAGGAGAGGGGCCTGTGCTGAGTATGGAGCAACACAGCAAAGGTGAGAGGGAGGCCACAGCCAGGGCAGGGGACGTTTCAGCCCTTGCCCACTCAGCAGCAGCTTCCCAGCTGCCCTTTCTTCCTTTTCCCGTTTCCTCTTGTGACCCACAGATATCAAAGTGCCTCTTTCCAGACCTGCTCCAGCCTGAGCTCCTGCTGAACGCTGTCACAACCCACTGGGGACACAGACAAAGGCTGTGGCACTCATTAATGCAGCTCCTCTGCGGAACCACACGGGCAGGAGTGACTGATCAGCAAAAACCCCAGAACAAGCCCTCTGCAGGATGAGCGAGACAGAGGCCCCCCCTCACTCCACAGGGGACAATTTGTGCTCCATGCCCAGGACATGGGACAGGCTGTGTCCCCACTCACTCTCCCCACCACTCCATAAACACTGCCTGACTCCTTGGAAGGCACTTTTGGAAGGATTATTTTTCCACCAAGAGTATGAAGTAGTTTTTTGGCAGTGGAGCCACACACTCACCGGGGCTGCCTGGTTTCCTCCAGCTGGGGTGTGATGGAGAGCAGGACTTGGGGAACAGAAGCACTGGGCAGAGCTGTGGTGTCTGTGCTGGCAGCTGCCCCGGCTTCCCGGCCATCTGGGGTTATTCAGGAACAGCTGCCAGTGTCAGGCATGGCCAAAGGCGGCCGGAAGCACCAGAAGGAGTGGAAAAGCGCGAGGGGCAAGGACGGGTAGTCACTGCCTCCCTGCCTCCCTCTGCCTCCCCAGCAGCAGCATCCAGTCCCCAGCTCCAAGGGCCTCTGTTGGTGGCCTCTGTGACCCCCATCAGCTGGGGGGTTTTGGAAGAAGCTGATGCTGCAAGTGGAGTCAGAGAAGTGACAGCGCTGAGCTCAGTGGAAGCGTGTGAGCATCATTGCTGGGGAGGCAGCACTGCCTCCCTTTAAGCCCAGCCCCACACGGCCTGCACAGTCCCCACTCAGGGTCCCCCATCCCAGAGAGACACCAGTGCCATATCTGACATAGCTGGGACCTGGGTGAACACAGCTGGCCCTGCGCTTGGAGCCACCACGACCCAGGAGCCGTTGGAATCCCTGTCCATCCATTAAACCTTCCTGTGCTTCGAGGTCTCTGCAGGGCCCAGCAGCAGGGCAGCAGCCACCTCTGCTTGGAACTCTACTCCGCCACCAGCACTGCCACCAGCCCTTTCCCTGCCACCAGTCCTGTCCTTGCCATCAGCCCCAGCACTGCCACCAGCCCCGTCCCTGCTGTCAGGCCCAGTCCCTCCATCAGACCCTGCTCCCCTGCACTGATACCGAACCCCTGCACTGATCCCAAATGCCTGAATTGATTCTGAGTTCCTGCACTGATCCCACACCCTTGCCCTGATCCTGCATTCCTCCTCTCCCTCAGAGCAGTACTCAGGCCAACCCCTGCTCCAGGATTTCCAGCATCCCACGGTGCCACCACAGACTGCCAGGAATTCTATCCTTACTCCACCATGCTGTTCCCACCCGCATGGCACCGAGGGAGCACAGGAATGGGAAAAACCCCTCCAGCCCCCCCAGACCCAGTGCCCTGCTGAGGGTGTGGCTTTGAGCTGCTGGGGCTTGGCCACAAATTCTCCCACAGTTGGTGATTCCTTCCAGGTCCCACTCAGCTGGTCCTGAGGCCTGGCCACTCCTCATGATCCCTGGTTTTCCTCACCCCTGGGAGTCCAAACGAACAGTGCAGAGCTCCCTGTGGAGGTCCCTTGGCCCTAATGTTCATGGACCAGAAACAAGGGCTCCCTTCCAGGTGTGCAACACCCAGTTCTCCTTCACCTTCTCCACATGTTCTCATGGCTACTCCTGCTCACCCCTGCCTGTTTTATCCTTGGTTCCCAGCGCTCTCCAGCTGGTTTGGGCTCTATTCCTGAATCCCAGCACTTGGGCAGAGCCAGCTGAGGTCAGGAGTCCCCAGGGCAGAACGTGCCACATGCCACCAGCAGCCAGAGGGGAGGGCACGGGCTGGGGACTCATTCCACATGGAGAGAGCTGCCCTGGGAGTCTCCAGAGGCCACAGGGCTGGCAACAGCTCCCTGGATGGCTCAGGGGCTCCTTCCTGAGGCTCCCCAGCCCCACAGACCCTGTCAGCTCCAGCTCCCTGCTTGGCTGTGTTTGGGACTGTGCCCAGCTGCCTGCCCGAGGGTCCTGCATGCTGAGTGCCCTGGATGCCACAGTGCCCCTGCCAGCTGCATGGGTCACAGCGTGCTCAATGTCACCTTCCTGAGCCGTGCTGGGAGCAGGCGGAGCTGGGTAGGCAGGGACTGCGCAGCTCCGGGGCCGAGAGGTGCCGGGGGCTCCCAAACCTCTGATCCTGCACCAGCAGCAGCTCCAGGCACATCTGCTGACATTCAGAGCCACAGGCTCGAATACACGAGGTCTGCATTTGCACAGTTTGCAGCAGGGAGCTCAGGGACTTCTGTTTATTTTCACAAATGGGAAGAAAACCCCACACAAAGCTGCCGTCATTCCTCATTCCCAGTGGTGCCTGGCCAGCTGAGCTGTTCCCCGGCTGTTCCCAGAGACACACCCCACTGGCACCGGTGCACCCTGATCCTGCTTCCATCCTGATCCTGATTCCATTGGGAATGCCCCTCCCTGGCCGTTCCAGCATGAGAAGGGACTGCTGCAGTGAGAGCCAGCTGTGCTGTGTGACACAGGGGCTGAAAGGCAGGAATGGGCTCCAGCTCAGCCCCTGCCCAGCCTGGAGTGGAGCCTCCCTTCCCCTGCCAGCCCGGGGGCACATGAGTGGACAGCAGCAACTCCACAGAGCTAAAAATAACCACTCTGGTCCCACAGCTCACACCACAACACCTTCACCTGGCGCCAGACCTGCTGAGGGCTCCAATCACTGCAGGAGCCAGCAGTGAACACAAGCAAACAGCCAGGGATGGAGCTTGGGCAGCTCTGGCAGAGCCCTGAGCTGTCCTGTTTGTGGGGAGAACTCTCAGAGCTTCCCTGCAAGGCTCAATCTCCATAAGATGCTGCTGGTCAGGACTTGGCAGTGCTCCTAAAAGCAGCCAGCAAGACAGCCAGGTGTCCCCAGAGCAACCCGGGAGTGCCATCAGTGCCCCTGCCCAGCATGGCCACCCTTCCTGCATGGGGGATGGAGGTGCTGAAGGGCTGCTCAGGCTTTGGCTTTGGCTCCCTCTTAGGAGCCCCAGCTGATGGCAACTGTGCCTGGACTCTCTGCAGGTCCTGAGGCTCTCTGCCATAACCCCCCAAAACAAGGCACAGGAAGTTCCCCTGAAAGGAGAGCCCTCTGCCTTGTGCTCGCAGCCGGCCCCAGGAGCCAGCCCACCCCATGGCTCCGTGTTCCACCTCCGTCCCAGCCCTCTGGGGGCTGTGGGCAGGCACAGAGCCCGGTCAGGGGTCCCAGGCTGGGTTCTCAGCCCACACACCTCGCTGAAGGGACTTGGTGTTTTTGCATCTGGAAAACACTCTGGGATCAATGGGATCAACGGGACCAATGGCAGGTGCCATTGCTGCTGATCACTGAATAACGTTACCTTACACAAGTCCTCATCAATTCCTGCTCCACTCACTCCAAAAATGCAGTTTTCCCTTGCTGCCCATGGGCAGGAATCTCAATCCAGGTGATTTCTCCCAGGGACTTGCTTTCTCAGGTCTCCTCCACAAATCCACCAAGCAATCATGTCAGCAAGACCTAGAGATCATTGTGGCCATAGATCCTGCAGCAAATGGCCAATAAACCCCTGCCCTGGGCTATGTGTGCATCAGCTGCAGGAGCGAAAGGTTTAGTGAGGGCAGAGCTGGAGCTTGTGATTTCCCACAGTGTTTTACCACAGAAGAGGTGAAGGACAAGAAGATCGTCTTGAAGCTCTGGGGGAAATACACAACTGGTAAACAGCAAAGGAAATTATCACCTGTGACCTTCATAACTCTCACCTTAACATTATCCTGACAGACTTGGGCTCATTTTTCCCTTCTGGCCACTGTAAGATACCAGTATGAACCGAGCACTGAGGGAAAGAGTCCTGGCACCACGAGCAAATCATTGCTCAGTCCACCACTGCCCTGGGCAGTGCCTTCCAAAGCCTGCCTATCCCTTCCATGGAGAAGTTTTCCATAATATCCAACCTACACCTCCCCTGACACAGCTTGGGACCATTTCCTCTCATCCTGTCCCTGTTCTCTGGGAGCAGAGCCCAACCCTCACCTGGCTGCCCCCTCCTGTCAGGGAGTTGTGCAGAGCCAGAAGGTGCCCCCTGAGCCTCCTTTTCTCCAGGCAAAAGAAATAAGAAGCAAGAAGAAATCTTTCACCATAGGGACCCCGTGTTCAAGGTATGTGTCATATATTGTTATACCAGATGGAATTATCTCTGATACAGGCAATATATGGCTTATGGAGAAATAGGGAAATGCAGGATTAGGGGAAGGCTGAGCTCCTGCAGGTCACCACTGCTCCTAGGGCTGTTCCTGCTGCAGGACCTCGCCAGGACTCTCACCTGTAGCACATCCTGCAGACAGGTCCAGCAGCCACTCCTGCTCCACATCCTGCCAGGGAAGCCCTCTGGAAAGTAGCCCTTCCACAGGACACTGTGTGTGGGCTGTGCTCTAAGCAGCTGCTGTTGTTTCGGGGTTTCAGCAGAGACTTGAGATCCTGCATCTGTGTCAGGGCTTTGCTGAAGGTGACCTGCAGGAGGAAGGGACTAAACACGGAATGGTGGGTGGAGGAGGCATGGGAGAGATGTGGGATGTGCCGGGGTCATGGTGATGGTGATGGAGCTGTCAGCAGTCTCCAGACTGAAATCCCAGCTAAATCCCAGAACCACAGACCTTAAAGTTCATCTCATTCCAGACCCCCTGCCAAGGGGGGACGCCAGGCTGCTCCAAGCCCTGTCCAACCCATCCTTGAACACTTCCAGAGGAAAACTCCAAGAAGCAAACCTCAACAACCCTCTGTGAACCCCCTTCCCAGCCAGACAAATCGAGCTCCTTGTGACCCTTGTGCTTGGCAGGCTGTGTCCCCCCACAGATGGGAGAGGGCTGGGTCTCTCTGAGACGGGGCTGCACAGATTCCCCCTGCTCTCCTCGCTGTCCTCACCCAGCCCACACACGGCAGAGCCGGAATGTCGTGCTAAGGCTGCTTGCAAAGCTCTGCGGGGCGATTGCAGGCAGCTTGGGATGAGATGGTCACAGAGGGACCCCGGCTCCTCTCCAGGAAGCTTTTCCATGAGTTCCTGGGGAGCAGTGTTCCCAGTGCCGTGCTCTGCAGAGCCGTGGTTGGCTCTGGCGCCACTGGATCCTGGCGTCACCAGGGCCGTTTGCTTCCCAGTGTGTTATTCACTGCCTCCATTCTCCAGCCAAAAGAGCTTTGCAAGTAATAATAAAAGAGGATGAATGGGATGGCATGGGATGATTAACCAGGACTGGGAAAGATGGGCCAGTGCCTGGGCTGCTGGCAGCACAAGCACCTGGCAAACAGGGCTACACAGCCCATCCCCTGCTGGAGGGGCTGCGCTGAATCACTGAGTCCTGCAACGGCTGGGGTTGGAATGAACCTTAAAGCCCATCCAGTGCCACCCCCTGCCATGGGCAGGGATGCCTTCCACTGTCCCAGATTGCTCCAAACCCTGTCCACCTTAGCCCTGGACGCTTCCAGGGATCCAGGGGCAGCCACAGCCTCTCTGGGCAACCTGTGGCAGTGTCAGCCCACCCTGAACAGAGCATTTGGCACTGACCACCGCCAGCACTGAACAGCCCACGAAAGCCAGGCTCACACACAGCCTATCTTGTGTTGTTGTGTTCAAGTTTTTGATCTCCTCACAGCAGAAACCCCCGGATTCATCCCTGCTCTCCCCACACCTTGCCACGACAGTTGGGATTTGATGCTGTTCTAATCGTTCTGGACTATAAAAAACAAGCCCTGTCTTTCACTAGCATATGGTTCTCCCCGTACAACAACAGACACCAGAACTTTCAATTAAGTTTCTGGAAGCGGTGCTGAAGCACACATGACTCATTTCACAAGTGCACTAACGAGTGAAACGATCCCGCTTTCCGCCAAATCTCCACTCATCAGGAAACAAACAGTATCTGATGTCTTTCTTTCTTTCTACACTGACGAAAACAACACCCTTCTCCGTCGCCGCCGAGCCTGGGTAGAGATCACCCAGCTAAATATTCTAATATTTGATAACAGCCCTGCCAGCACGGAGCTGACTCATTCCATGGCATGTGCTGCTCCCTGAGGATCGCTCTCAGCACAGCGAACAATTAGCTGCTTCATTCATCCCAGCTTGAGAATGGCAGATAGTTACAGGACCACGGGCACGCTCCTGACGGGAGGGATTTATCAACACTCGTAGTTGTTGCTCCTGTAATTAATCTCACGCTATTTCCACTCACCCTCTGCTCCCACCCTGCTCCCAACTCCCAAACATTTTTTTTTACGCTCCGAAGGGCATAGAAATCATTTTGGTTTCAGGGCAGTGACATGGAAATGATCAGGCAAGACCAAGAGGTAATTCTGGGTCTCTGCTCTCCAGCATTCCTTAAATCCTTTGGGGCAGAGCAGAGGGGTCCAGCCCCAGCCTGCAGTGCCCGTGGGCCAACACAACCCCAGGACAGCGATGTCACCGTGCCCCTCCTCGTGCCTGGCCCCACAGCAGCCCAGGGACACACCGCTGCTCCATCCCCAGGGAGCTGCTGCCTCCTGACTCCTGCTTCTGGGGCAGAGCTCAGCATCCCCCTGGGACGTGCTTACCGCCTGGTTTGGCAATGGGAACCCCTGGCAATCCCAACCCTGCTGTGCCTCTCCTTCCTGACACCTGCAGCCTCCAGGTCACAGAAAGATGGCAGGAGCCAGGCAAGGCATTTCTGTATCCCATATCCTTGCAAAACAGACAGCTCCTGGGATTTTCTGCCTCTAATTTTCTCCCTCCCAAGTCCCCAGACGTGAGCTCCAAGTGGAGATTTATTTTATTGGCTGTTCATTGCTATAGTTATTGCCAGTGTGAGGATGGTGTCCTCAGCACAAATGAATTCAGCAATGAGTTCAGCATCCTTCTCCTTGTAATTACTGCCCAAAAACTTGCCATGGAACCAGGAGGGAGGGGGATTCTCAGGTAGGGATGGGAGGGATCATGCCCAGTGTCCCCAGGAATCACCCCAGTGGCTCTGAGGGCAGGACTCCAGGGTCTGTCTGGCTGTGAGGAGCAGCACCAGCCTCCTGCAGCTCAGGGGCCTTCCGTCTGCCCCGGGGGCTGATAAACCAAACCAGCTTCTTCTGCCCCTCTCAGCACTGCCCCAGGGAGTCTGCTCCAATGCCAGATGGAAGAACCACAGAATCACAAACTCACAGAATCACAGAAACTCCTGAGTTGGAAGGAACCCACAAGGCTCATGGAGTTCAGCTCAGCCATCCCAGGACTCACATGAAATCATTCACCTGCCGAGAGCTCTCCAGGGCCAGGGTGAGGAGCTGAGCTTTGCTGCTTGGCTGGAGCAGAGCAGAGCCCAGACAGTGCCCCTGCTCAGAGCCCAAGTGCCAAACCTGCCACCAACTCCCGCTCACCCCCCCTGCACAGGAGAACCAGGGACCATTAGCGTTGGATGAATGGGAAAGAATTGAAATCAGCTCGGAGACAATCCCCAGGCCGGAGCAGAGGCAGAATTAACCAGCTTATTATTTTTATTTAATGCCCGCATTGTGCCCCCAGATGAATAATTGGTGTGTGGGGCTCTGCGTGCAGGGCTGTTATGAAGTTTAATTCATTAGCGCTTGTAAAGTGCCTGGAACTCGTGAGATGAAAGGTGTCCTCAGAGCGCCAGGAGCTGTTCCAGCTCCAGCACTGCGGATCTTTAATAAGGATATTGAACGACTCCTCTGAGCCAGCACATTGCGTTTTAACTTCTTTATGGCTGTTTTTACAAGCAGGATCCTGGAGAGCCAAAAAAAAAAAAAAAAAA
>VZRN01000696.1:19108-39402 GCA_013397935.1 Dasyornis broadbenti | reverse complement strand
AAAAAAAAAAAAAAAAAAAAAAAAAAAAAGAAAAGTTGAAAGAGAAAGCCCCATCACAGTGCACGGAGCTGGCTCTGCACAGCCACAGGCTGGGGCGTGCCATCCTCAGCCCTGCCTGGGGGCCAGTCCAGGGCTCTGTCTCCATCACCAGCCCCTCCACAGGGACTGGGAGCTGCTGGGGATGTCACAGGATGGGCACTGAGAGAGGGAGGTCTGGGGAATGCTGGGGGCTGCTTGGCTGGTTTGCCTGCAGGGCACAGCCCAGGAGCCTGGCCTGTGCTCCATGCCCTGAATTTGGCTGAGGCAGGGGAGGGGACAGTGGGGGTCAACCATCCAACCCTGCCATCCCTCCCTGCCATCCCTCCCTGCCATCCCTCCCTGCCATGCATCCATGCATCCATGCATCCATCCATCCATCCATCCATCTACACATTGCTGGCATCTTGCTCTGACCTCTGGCACAGCCTGACATTTGGGTGACACCTGATTTTCACAGCATTATAGAATCATGGAATGATAGGAGAAGGGACCTTCAAGCTCATCCAGTTCCACCTCCTGCCATGGCAGGGACACCTTCCACTGTCCCAGGCTGCTCCAAGCCCTGTCCAGCCCGGCCTTGGACACTGCCAGGGATCCAGCGGCAGCCACAGCTGCTCTGGGCACCCTGTGCCAGGGCCTCCCCACCCTCACAGGGAACAATTCCTTCTCAATATCCCATCCATCCCTGCCCCCTGGGAGCGGGAAGCCATTCCCCCTTGTCCCCAGTCCCTCTCCAGCTCTCCTGGAGCCCCTTTAGGCACTGGAAGAGGCTCTGGGTCTCCTGGATCCTTCTCTCCTCCAGGATGAACACCCCTAGCTCTCCCAGCCTGGCTACTGACGCTGTTTCCTGACAGCCCCATTTTTCTGCTCAGTGCAGCCACTTGCTCCGTGACAAAACCATTGCGCTCAGCCAGGCTCTGCCAAGGCCAGGAACACGGATCCTGAGGAACACCTGCTTCTTCCACATCCATCTTCCCGCAGCTATTGCTGCTCAGTTATCTGGCAAGGAACCCTGGCTGTGAGTGCACAGAAAACCCTTCCCTGCCTTAGCCAGGTGGGAAGAGCTTTCGCTATCTGAAGTCCCACCTATGGCATCCCCAATTGCTGCTGCATTTCCCACCAGCTGCAATGAGCTTGGAAAAGAATCCTTTTAAAGTGCCCCACTGGGCGGAGAGCAGGAAGCGCCGATGAAGGATGTGCGACGTGGTTGGGAAAGCAGCTGAAGGAAAAATGGACCCTCCAAAGTGAAGGCTTTGACCTCCTCACCTGCCTTCCACTCATCCTTTCCCTAATGCTGCTGTAGCCAGCAAAGCTCTCCTGTTTCCCTGGGAGCCTGCATTCCCAGATGGCTCCATACAGCACACGGAGTGCAGGGAGCACCTCCTGCCTTGGAACACAGGGAACAAGCCATGGCCTTGCCCCTGCTCCAAGGAGAGGACTCATCGTTTGCTTTAATTATCCCAAAGACTCTTTACCTGGAGAAAAATAAAATATTTATCAGGGACTTGTGGCTCTGGCGAAGGAGATTACACTCAAATTAAATTTTTAGGTGCCTGTAAAATTTAATCGGCCTTAGTGCAGGACAGCTGCTGTCTCGGAGAACAAGAAGGGTTTCTCTGACCAGCACCTGGCCTTAAGAGTGATGTCCCTTGAGCATTCCCAGTGCCGTCCAGAAGCCAGCTCAGGTGACTGTGCTTGTGCCACCAGCTCCAGCCCCTTCCCCGTGTCCTGGGAGCACTTGGCAGCTGTGGCACAGAGAGGTAGAGAGGAGAGGATGGAGCTTCCCAGACCAGCTCCTCACCCATCCCCAGCTCCTCATCCACACCTGGTGGATGTGGCAGGTTCTCACAGGCCACTGGAGGAGCCTGCTCCTGGGAGATGTTCCTGATTTCTCTGCGATTTTCCTATGGACAGCCTTTGGCCTCTCCCAGTCCCCATTCCCTACTGAAATCCCTCCTGTCCCCATGCTGAGCCTGGTTTGGCCCTGCCCTGGCAGTGTCCTTGCTGACCAGCGTGTCCAGGATAATGTCCCTCCTGGGCAGAGGAGCCTTCTCCCGACCCTTGGAAATCCACATGGCCCATGATGGGATGCTGTGGTGCCACCACAGTGAGGGGACAGGCACAGGCACCCACAGCCACCATCCCTGGCAGGGATAGAAAATAACAACTGAACCGCTCCTTGTCCCACGCCAGCCTTGCAGAAACTTCCTGTCCCGCTCCCAGGTGTGGTGGGATGTGCTCCAGCTCTTCACTCCTGGGAGTGATGCTTTCTGTCCAGAAAAAACCAAGGATGGTGAAACTGTGCTGCCAGAGGGATGGAGAGCCCCTGTCCCACTCAGGATGTTCTCTCCCTGTGCTTTTCCGGGCTGTCCCGCAGAGCCCAGGCCTGCTGTGCCCTGCCAGCCTGAGCACTGCTTTGGCTGGGAATCCAGCTCTCCAGGCTCCTGCTCCTTCCCTCACACTGTGCTTTTCCCATCGTTGCTGACAGCTTTGCCAAAACTTGGGAAACAGGATTTCATTTTACTCTTATCCCCGCAGCAGTAACGCACAAGCACCAGGGAAAGAAATCTGAACCACAACCTGGAAATCCAGAGGGAGTCGGGTTTGGCATGGCAGGGATCACCCAGGAGCCTCACTGCCAAGTGAAATCATACACTGAGATCAGAATCAGGGAGTTTGAAAACACATGCTCTCCCCTTGGTGCTGTCCTTGGGCTCCCAGCCCCATATGCACTCCCCCAGCTCCGCTGGTTTCCTTTCCCAGCCAGCCCTCTCCATGCAGGTTTTTCATTTCAGGATTAATGTCCCCAACTCCAAAGGCTTCCCAAAGGCTTGCACGGCCACCAAGAGGGTAACCCTTCCCTTTCTGGCAGGCAGGAACCTCCCCGGCATCACTGAGGGAAATAAACAGAGACATCAAAGGCCCTGTGAGAGCCAGGGGAAGGAAGAGACATCGCGAGCCCCAGCAGAGCCTCTGTCAGATTTAAAGAGGACAAATCCTGCAGAGATTTCTCCTTCAAGGAAAGCGAGGATGGGAGCAGAGGGTTCCAAAGGTGTGAGCAGGCAGAGTGTGTGAGGCGGGGCTGTGTCCCCATGGACACCCAGAGCCACACCCAGCACAAGGGGTCCCTGCTGGCCCCGGGCTCGGGCTGAGGCACCTGCGGGGCACAGGCTGTGCTTGGTGTCCCTGAGCAGAGCCAGGTCCTGCCCTGAGATCCCCCCAGAGGGAGAGGTGAGGAGAGAACAAGGAGACATCATGGGAGAAGAACAGAACCTTCAGGAGGAGGGACAAGAACACAGTGGGTGCAAACCCCCAGCTCCCACCCAAGCTCCCAGACAATTCCCTGCTCCCCAAGAGCAGATCTGGATGAATACACAGCCTGGCAGAACACATGGGCCAACCCCAAGGATTATGGATGCAAGATTTACAGAAACCTTTTATGTTGATGGGAAACCCCAAATTTCTCCCAAGAGGTCACTCTTGTGGTCACCACAGGATCTGTGCCAGGCAGGGAACTCGTCAGCTCTGCTGCAAGCACCCCACAAGCACAGGGCACTCAGCTCTGCATCCCACAGGAAACAGCAGCAGCAGCTGGAGATGGAATCTAATTTTCCAGGGAAACTAAGAATCCAGTGGAGCTGTGTGGATGCATTCACCCCCTGGTGAGCACCTGCTGGGGCTCTGTGGCCTCTGTCACACAACAGAGCTCAGCAATGTTCTTGTGCTTTCCTCCTGCCACAGCTCCAGACTGGCAGTGTGCGGCCGAGGCTGGAGCAGGGAGTGCAGGAATTGAATCCCTGCCGTTCCAGGCAGGGAACACGGACTGGAGAAGGACACCCCAAAGCACAGCTGGCCTCTTGCAGTCCTGTCTCCCACAAGCTCCTCTCCCCTTCCCCAAGTGCTTCCAAGCAAACTGGTTGGGAATTGTGGCTCCAAGGTGCCCCAAATCTGCCCTGGGTCACCAAGCCCGGGGTGTCCGGCACAAGGGAGGAGCCTCTGCTGTGCCCCTGGTGCCAGACACTGCCCGGGGGGGCACTGGCACACCCTGGTGACAGCTCAGGGCAGGGGCTACCCCAGAGCCACCTGGGGCTGCCTCAGGCCAGGAACGCATCCCGGGAGATCCAGGCAGGAATTCCCAATGTGTGCACACCAACACTGGCACTCCCCCAGCTAGGAAGGAGGACAGGCCCCACATCCAAGCCCCACATCTTCCCTCACTGTGTCCCCTAACTCTGTCCCACAGAAGGGACAGGATATCAGGGAGGAGGTGCACTCCCTGCAGAAGCTGTGACACCCCAACACCACTGAGTAACGGGGTGCTATCTGCACGCCTGGGTGACCCTGACCAAAAGTGTGGCATTTGGGAGGCGTCAGGACCCATAAGTGGAGGTTAAGGGGGTGTTTAGACCCATAAATGGGTATTTGGGCCCCATGAATGGAGTTTTGGGAGCTGTTGGTGTTCACAGATGGGAATGAGGGAGGGTTGGGACCCGTAAGTGGGGAGTTGAGGAGTGTTTAGATCCTTAGGCTTTGAACCCCACAGATGGGGGCAAGGGGTGCCCCATAGATTGGGTTTGGGAGGTGTTTGGACCCATAGATGTGAGGTTAGGGGGAACAAAGGCACACAGATCGAGGTCAGGGGGCACTGGGCTCCATGGGTGTGGGATTGAGGGGTGCAGGGGCCTATAGATGAGGCTTTAAGGGACATCATCCCTCACAGATGTGGGGCAGAGGGGTTTTGTGACTCCTGTCTAGGGGTCAGGGTGCACTTGGAGGGCACCAGAGCCACAGCCAGGCTCGGGGGGCAGTTCTGGGGCAGCAATGGTGTGTGGGGCCCCATGGGGGTTCTTAGGGCAAGCACTGCCCTCTCCCTGTCCAGCTGGTCATGGAGCACTGTCCGGGCTCAGTGGGGGGCAGTGACAGGGGCAGAGCTGCGGGGTCCCCCATGGAAACCCCCCAGTGCCCCAGGAGCTCTGCAGGAGGTGGACACTGAGCCCTGCACGGCTGGAGAGCGGGAAGCATCTGTGTGGGAACGCGGGGTTTGCAGGTGGGAGCCCAGAACAATCCCTCACCGGACAAAACATCTCCTAATCCTATTTTTACGCTGTGCTAGGAACGTGCCCTACAATTCCCAGGGCGGCTTTTGCAGGGAGAGAGACATCAGGCACGGAAAAGGAAAAAGCCATCCCGAGCCCTGCAGCAGGAGGGAGGCAGAGCTGGGGAGGATGAGTTACGGGCAGAGACTGAGGGAATTTAATTTGTATGGCCTAGAAAAGCCAATGCCGGAGGGGGAACAGGATCACACTGTATAAATATCTAAAGGGCAGTTGTGTGAGGAAGGGGAAAAAAAAGTGACGCATGCAGCAGCCGTGGGAGGGACGTGATGGACCGGAGCCGGGAACGGCTTCCCGAGGGAGCAGCGGGCGGGTGGGCAAGGACAGGGAGGGGGCCAGAGCCTGCCTGGGGCTCCAGGGCAGCAGCAGGGAGGGTCGGGAAGGAGCAGATTGTGGCTCTGGCATCGCTGGGAGGCTGTGGTGGCACCATCCCCACAGCCCCCAGCGGTGCCCAGAGGTGCCCAGCCCTCTGAGGTGCCGTTCCTGCTGGCTCAGCACAGATCCCTGTGTGCCCTGGCAGAGCCTGACCTCTCCATCCCCTCTGTCGCCACAGCTTCCCAAAGGATGGAATCATTGAGGTTGGAAAAGCCTTCTGTGATCGTTGAATCCAACCCTTAACCCAGCACTGCCAAGGCCACCACTGAACACATCCCCAGGTGCCACATCCACGTGTTTTTTGAACGCTTCCAGGGGTGGTGACTCCACCACTGCCCTGGGCAGCCTGAGCCAGTGCCTTTCCGTGAAGAAATTTTCCCTGATACCCAATCCAAACCTCCCCTGGCACAACCTGAGGACGGACGCATTGAAAACCCTAATCCCTCCTAGCACAGGAATTCCCTGAAGAATTCCAGCCTGAGGCTGATCTGCTTCTCCTTGGCCACAAGGAACCTGCCCAGGATGTTTTTGGGTGTCCTTGGAGCACAACCCTCCCCAGGCTGGGCTATGTGGGATGAGCACAAATCCACGGCGGTGCCAGAACGGAGTGCGCTCCATCCCTGTCTGTGTTCCTGCCCCTCTCCCTGTTCCTCTCTGCAAATTCGAACTGCTTTTTACAATCACATTTGCTGCTTCTTCTTCTTCTTCAAAAAAAAATTAAAAAAAAAAAAAAAAAAAAGGTTTTTCTCTCTGCTGTTGCCATGTGCAAACCCACACAAACACCAGGAAAAGCCGGCTCCAGCTCCGCAGAGCCCGCGCCCGCAGAGCCCCTGTCACACAGGCAGAGCCGGAAAACAGGAGAAAAATAGATTTTCCCTTCAGCCCTTCCAGACACATGACTGAGACTTATTATAGCAATAACAGGCACAGGGGGTTCGCAGAGGCCATCCTTGCGTGTTCCTCCCCTCACTGAGGACCCCCTTCCCTCCCCAGTGAAAGTGGGGCAGGTGCAGCCCAGCAGAGCTCGGGAAGGATTCCCAGTGTCAGGAATCCCTCAGACTGGGGTTCCAGTGGGAAGGAAGCCATGGAGCAGAGCGTGGGGAGATGGTGCTCCTGTTGAGGGAGGTGAAGGTGTTCAGCCTGGAGAAGGGAAGGATCTAGGGAGACCTCAGAGCCCTTCCAGTGCCTAAAGGGGCTCCAGGAGAGCTGGAGAGGGACTGGGGACAAGGGGGAATGGTTCCCACTGCCAGAGGGCAGTGGATATTGGGAAGTTCTTCCCTGTGAGGGTGGGGAGGCCCTGGCACAGGGTGCCCAGAGCAGCTGTGGCTGCCCCTGGATCCCTGGAAGTGTCCAAGGCCAGGGTGGACAGGGATTGGAGCAACCTGGGACAGTGGAAGGTGTCCCTGCCCATGGCAGGGGTGGCACGGGATGGGTTTTAAAGTCCCTTCCAAGCCAAACCATTCCAGGATGGTTTACCTGACTCTGAGCCTGGTACATGTTCCTGACGCCCCAGTTTGCAACAACACAGCACAAAACACAGAATTTGTGTGTGCTGGCACTGGCAGCTCCTCCTTCTCCTTCTCCTTCTCCTTCTCCTTCTCCTTCTCCTTCTCCTTCTCCTTCTCCTTCTCCTTCTCCTTCTCCTTCTCCTTCTCCTTCTCCTTCTCCTTCTCCTTCCCCTTCTCCTCTTCCTCCTCCATCCCCATCCATCACCCAACACCAGAACACCATGGCCACACACTGCCAGAGGCAGAGGCTCCAGCAGGGCAGCCTTTGGGATGATTATCCCTGTATCCACTTATCTCCAAAGGTTTTAAAACACGAGCACGTCTGGATATGCGCATTTCTGAGCATCCATAATTACCCAGGCTCCAGAGAGGAGGGGAATCGGTGCTGCTGACACTGGAACTCCTGCCCAGCCAGCTGTGGGTCGTCATGGAGACCACATCTGTCACTCACCTCTTCCCAGGCCTGTTAAATACCCCAGGTCAGCCAGACCTTCCCCACTGGGGTGTGTGCCCATCCCAGATTTTGCTTTCCCACCTCCTTTGATGCCAGTGTGCCCTCAAAGAGCAGCCAGGGGTGGCTCCTTTTCCAGCAGCCAGGGAAGGGGCAGCATCCCAGTGCCAGGGCATGGCAGACAACTCAGAGCCCGCTGCTAAAGAGAACAACAGCGACAACAGAAAGACACAGGGCAGGTGTCACTCTTCATTTAGTCCTGACAGATCCATTCCGGTGGAGCAGCTGGGAATGTCTGTGTGCCTGGGCTCTCCTTGGGCCCTGTGGCCCCAGGACTGAGAGCTGTGCCCCACGCTGCCCTCACTGCCCTGCCTGAGCTGGGCTGCTGGGAACAGTCAGGGCAGCACCCGCTGGGCACCACAGAACCACGGGATCACAGAATGGTTTGGGTGGGAAGGGACCTTAAAAACCCTCCCATTCCACCCCTGCCACAGGCAGGGACACCTTCCACTATCCCAGGTTGCTCCAAGCCATGTCCAGCCTGGCCTTGGACACTTCCAGGGATGGGTCAGTCACAGCTTCTGTGGGCAACCTGTGCCAGAGCCTCCCCAGCTGGGCACCGGCTCCTGCCCTGCCCAGGGCACCCAGTCCCACTCAGCACATCCCTCCCAGTGCGGCGCATTGCCCATCCCAGGGGCTGCCAGGCACTGAACAGGGGGAGCAGCCTGTCCCCAGCCTGTCCCTGCTCCCCAGTGCTCAGCCTGGGCAGGGGACACATCAGCTGCCACCTCCTACCTGGGGCCAGAGGGATCTGTTCTTTTCCTACCTCAATTTATTTCCATGGCTGTGTGCACAGCCCTGGGACCCTCTGCCAACCTGTGTCCCCTGTCCCCAAGGCCAGGCTCCGCTGCTGCAGGGCTGGAGGTGAGCAGTGAGGGGCTGTTTGAACAGTTAATGAGATCCCAGGAAACCTCCTGGACGGCCGAGCGCCAGCCCTGCCACCCCCCTCCAGACATCGTCCATGCCTGGATTGCTGCCTGATTCCCATCTACATAATTCACCCTAATCCTGTGGAGTGGCTCTGGCGGGGCTCAGCTCACGGCTCACTGGGTTTGATCCCCACTCCAGTGGCGCTAACGAGGCCGATGGCACTGAGCAGGGACACATGGATGGCTCCCAGGCACGGATTCCCCATTAATCCCACCATATGTTCTCTTCTTCCACCCTCACCCTGGTGCAGAAACCCACGGGAAGAAGAGGAGGGGAGGAAGGCCGTGCCGGGGCATGGGTGGGCTCACAGCCCTGTGTTCCCTTGGGGCCCAGCTCCGTGGGGCTGTGGAGCCCAAGGGGAGCCGGGATTTTGGATGAGGGGAGGGGACAGCTCCCTCTCAGAGATGCGGCACTGGTGTCACCCTCAGGGACAGCCCATCCACCCCGACCCAACCTGACACCAGCCACTCCCTCCAAACATCCTGGAGCCGCCCCTCGCCGCCACATCTACAGCATGAGGACAGTCCTGCCCCTCGCTGGGGGCAGTCCTGCCCGGCTCCCCGGGCATGTCAGGCTACCAGCAGCTCCTCTTTCCTGCCCCTTTTCCCTGGTGCGCAGCTGGAGCTGAGCCTGGGGCAGCGCTGCCATCCCAACATCGCTCCCACTGCCCCAGGCATCCCCCTGGCCCTCCAGGTGTGCCCTCCCTGGGGACCCTGAATGCCCCTCAACAGCCCCTCCACAGCCAGCCAGCCCTGGGCATCGGGCAGGAGAGATTTCCAAGAGGTTTCTGGAGAGCCCAGAGCTCGGTCGCTGGATGAGTCCAGGCATTCCCAGCTCCCTGTGCCTACACGCTGGGAAGAGAGTGGCTCAGGAGAGCCAGGCACAGCCACGACCCAAGTAGGAACAGCCTCCTCGGCTTCCAGGGCTATTGGAAAGGGCTTGAGCCACCAGCCAGGCCGCCAGTCTCTCGTGCCCTGCAGCCCCCAGGGCCTGGTGGTGCCTGTGGGAAGCAGCCCCTGCCGTGGCTCCTCGGGGAAGGTGCTCTGCAGAGGCACTCAGAGCCCAAATTAGCCACACTGGGTTCAATCTGAGATTTTGACAGCGGATGCCAAATTTATTTCCAAACGCATGGTGGAAATGTCAGCGTGCTGGTCGGAAGGAATCGGGTACATGCTCCCTTTTAAATAGCACTAAGCATATGGGAGGAGGATGATTAGATTGCTTCCAAGCTGCCAAATTTCTTTGCTGCAGCTAAAAATCTTCTCCAAAATGTCCCAGCCCACAGTGTTTCTCAGCACTGAAGTCTGTGCCGAGACTTTGCCATTGACAGTTGTGCTCTGAGCAAGAAAACACAGCCCTGCCGCGCAGTCCCCGGGGGTCCCAGCTCTCCAAGGCTGGAGGGGGAGTTTTTGCCTCCTCTTGGAAGCTGGAGAAATCCCTCCCCTCCTGCCACCCTATCCTTGGGGAGGGGGCAGAGCTCCCTGTGTAGAATCATAGAAAATTTTGGGTTGGAAGGGACCTTAAAGCTCATCTCGTTCCACCCCCTGCCATGTACATCCAGCACAGAGGGACAAAAGCAGCCCAGCAGCTGCTGGCAAACCAGGAGAGCGGGGAAAGCCCCTTTATCTCCCTGGGTTTCCATGGAAAGGCTTCCTGCAGTGCTCCCAGCATGGGTCCCTCGCTGGTGCCACTCTGGCTCTCCAGGTGACAGCGCAGGTGACAGCTCGGGAAGGAGCAGGGCATCCTCCCCTGCCCAGGATGGGGTTCAGGGCCCGTGGTCAGCTGGGAGTGGGGAGAATGGGGATGTGCCCTGGGCTCCTCACTCAGCGCTGCAGAAGGGATGAATGTCCTGCCTGGGTCAGGACACTCAGAGCCCAGCAATTCCACGGCATTCCCTAGAGATCGTCCCCAGCCTCACCCTCAGTTTGGGGGGACACTCAGAGCCCAGCAATTCCACGGCATTCCCTAGAGATCGTCCCCAGCCTCACCCTCAGTTTGGGGGGACACCCAGAGCCCAGCAATTCCATGGCATTCCCTAGAGATCATCCCCAGGCCCACGCTCAGTTTGGGGGGGAAGCAATGGAAGCCACCAGAGCCCACCTTGGGTCAGCAGCCCGAAGCTCTGTGATGTCCCTCATGCCAGCCCCAGGGAAGGGGTGACCCGGGGACCTCCCCTGCCCCACGGAGGGACTGAGCTGCTCTGGGCCTGGCAGGGGGGTCCTTGTCCCCACAGGTACCACTGAAGCTTCTGCAGGGAGCAGAGCACGGTGGCCTTGCCAGGAAAGGATATGACCAGCACTGGTTTCCAAATCCAGCGATGGTGCCCACTCCCACCCAGCCTGTGTGGAATTCCTTGTGGAGTCAGGACCAGACATGCACTGTCTCTCCAAAATCAGCCTCCACCAGCCACTCTCATGCTCCCAGCAAGCCCTGAGAGGACCAGGAGCCATGTCCTGCCTTTGGATGTCAGACCCACTCGCGACACCTTGGGGTCCTTCCTGCTGCCAAACATCCACCCACGGATCACACACGGATCTGCTGGATCACAGATACCAAACTCTCCCTGTTGTACACCTGCACCACCTCCCCACAGTGCTCTCCATGCCTGGGACACCACGAGAGGCACTCAATGGTGCCAGTGATGCCAGCTGAGCCATTCCCACTCCAGCTGGGAATCCAGTGCTGGAAAGAGGCACAAGCCCCACAGCAGTGGGGACCAGAGCATCACCTCCTCCCCAGTCCCCGGGCAGAGCTCTGTCCATGAGGGTCTCCATGATCCCACCTGGAAGGCTGAGGGTGCCAGAGCTGGGAATGGCCCGGCTCATGCCGTGGGGCAGGAGCAGGATTGTGGAGCCCCGGCAGTGGGAGCACAGCTGCTCCCAGCTCCGCTCCAGCTCTGCTCCAGCTCCGCTCCCTGCCCACACGCTGCCGCGTGGCGGGTGGGAGGTTTTTCTCTGCATTGCAAATCCCTTCTCGTGTGAGTACTGCAGTGCTGCTTGGAAGGAAAACAACCCCTCTGGAGTGAGCCCAGGGGTCCGGAGCAGCACCAGCTCCTTCTCCTGTCCCAGGCAGGCCCTGGTGTCACTCCCAGGGTGCCTGGCTTGGGAGATAAAGCCAAAGCTTCCCTGGCAGGCAGCCTGGCTGGGAGCAGCATCAGACATTCCCGGTTCCCTGTGCTTGTCTCTGGCACAGACAGCCCCAGCTGAGCTCTGCCTCCAGACCTGGGAAGCGGGAGAAGGAGGAGGAGGAGAAGGCAGAGGGAAGAAGGCTCCTTGGTCTGTGGGGGCTGGCTGGAAGCAGGACAAGGCCTTGGGAAAAGGGGGGAGCATCCTTGGGAGCGTGGGTAAGGAGCTGTGGGGGTGTCTGTGCCACGGGATTGGGGAAAACCACACAGGGGGTGGGGGGATTTGTTCCATTTTGGCATCTGCTCACCTGTGCCGGGGCAGGGTCTGTGCTGAGCCCCCAGAGCGGGGCTCGCCCTCTTCCAGGGCTGTGATTCCATGCTGGAAGCTGTCCGCTGCCAATCCCAGCCCGTGGATGCATCCCCACAGCACCAGCCCCTGGCAGCTCCTTCTCCTCCCAGGCACACGGCACTACTGGGCTGGGGACATCTTCCCAGAATCCGCAGGAAAACGGCCCCCACGTCTGCTGCTCCACAAGACCCCCCATGGCCAGGGTTTGGGGAGCCACCTGAACATTTGGCATTGCTATGCAGGGAGACACAGACTGGATTTGTGCTCCTCAGGGACTGGTGGATGGAGGGCTCCAGGGACAGTGTCCCAGGGTCCTTTCCAGGGTCCTTTCCAAGCCTTTGGGGGGTTCAGCCATCCATCCATCCATCCATCCATCCATCCATCCATCCATCCATCCATCCATCCATCCATCCATCCATCCATCCATCCATCCATCCATCCATCCATCCATCCATCCATCCATCCATCCATCCATCCATCCATCCATCCATCCATCCATCCATCCCTCCATCCGTCCACCCATCCATCCCTCCCTCCCTGCCTGCCTCTCTCCACCAGCCATCCCTCTGTCCACAGCTTCCTCTTTTATCTCCACAAATCCTGGATCCATTGCCTGTCTGGATTCCTGTTTATCCCAGTGAATCTCCATTTATCCACTCCGGTGTGCCTGGGGGTTTGTCCCCAGGGAAGAAAGTGTGTGGCTCCTAGTTTGGATTCAGCCAGAAGATGGATCTGCAGAGCTTTGCATGGACAGAACTGCTCCGAAAACGTGGCCCAGGACATCAGACACCAACCCTTACCATCCATCCCTGGCCTTAACCGATCTCCAAACCAGGAAATGCCAGCGCAGGAGCACATCCTGTGCACACATCCTTGGCCTGACCCTCGAGCAACACAAGCAAAGGCATCTCCAGGGCTCTGCTCCTCTCACATCCCAGGTGCAGAGGAAGAACCAGGTCTCCGTGCCCATGGCACAGCTGTCCTGGTGTGCCAGGAGGGGCTGGGGGCACCAGGGGCTGCCTGGGCACGGGGGCTCGGGCTTCATACCCCCCGCCCCAAGCACAGAGCAACTGGCTCCCAGCATCTCCCTGGCACCTCAAATTCCAAGGAGCTTCCAACGGACTGCCAGGGAGGAGAATTCCTCTGCATCACCGCTCCTCAGGTCAGAAGCAATGGGAAGAGCTGAAGGGCATTGAGGAGAGAGGCTGGGGGACACTGGGGGGCACACAGGAGAGAGGCTGGGCACACACATGCTGGAGGCACACGGAAGTTTTTTTTTTTCTCACCCTTTCCTTACAGGATAGAGAAAGGGAAAAAAAAAAGGAAAAAAAATAGCAAAATAAAGCAAACCCAACAACTCCAATTTCTCTCTTAATGAATAAATGAAACGCATCCCAAGAGGCAATTAAGCGCTTCGAACCAAACATGTGTCACATACATTAAAAAAAACAACCCAGAGAGAAATCCAGCAGCTGCAGTGAAGGGAAGGAGGCAGCTGATGACTGCTGGGGGCAGGGAACTGGGGCTGCTGCTCCCACTGTGGCACTTGGGGCCCTCGGGAGAGGGGAGTCCCACCAAGGGGACCCCCAAAGCCTAGGGGTGTTCCCAGAGATTTCTGCCATCCTGAGGACATTGCTCTGCCCAGTGCAACCATTCCCCTCCATGCCCCATGGGGACTGGGACCATTTGCTCCCAGGTCTCCCTTCCCAAATCCCAAAGCAAGTTTTGTCTCACCTTCCCTCCTGATGTCATGTGCAGGGAGCACCCAAACCCACCCGACCTCCTGTCCTTTGTCCCTGTCCCTGCTGTCCCTGGAGTGTGGCTGTGTCCCAGCTTGGGTTGGACAGCACCTGAATGCTCACCCCAGCACAGCAGCCACCCCAGGTGCACAGCCCACCCTCCACGGATGGATGCCTGACCTCCATCCTCATCCTCAAATCTCCTTCACATCCCTGCACCACTGCCAGAGCCTTGATGCTGGGGAGAGCCCTCCAGAATCCAGCCTGGGTGTCTTCTTCCTCCATGCCCCCAGAAGGCTCCAAACACCCCCTTTTATTGGCCCTAAGCGGGACAAAAAGATCAGCTTGATTAAAAACCCTCATGGAATTTCCTGCGACACAACTCAGCAGCAGCTGCACTGAGGAAGCCCCGAGCTGTGAGGGCCCTGAGCTCCTGACACTCTGAGCTCTTTGGAGATGCTGGGTTTTGCTTCTGGGTGGTGGCACAGCAGGACAGGGACCCACAGCAGCCCCTGCACCCCTGCCACCCCTCGCGGTCCCACAGCTGCTGACAGGCTGTGAAAGAAAAGCCCTTGACATGCTTTGGATGCTGAGTTTCTGACCATCTTCTCCCTTTGGGAGGCTAAATCCAGACTCTCTGAGTGTTTGGACTTGGCTGGGCTGATGGAGCTGGAAGATGCCAGGAAATCTTTCCTGATGCAGAAAAGCCATGGGATTGATCCCTCTGCAGGTCTGCCCTGCCTGTTCACCATGCCTGCTGCTTCCAGAACACGGCCCTTCCCTACGGACCAGCAGCTGCACCAGCGCTGCCCAAACCCAGAGCCCTGCCCTCTGCACAGCTTGTCCCTCTCCTTGAGGGGGAATACAGGCTTCACGGGCTGATATTCCCTGCAGGAGCCTTCCTCCTTCTCTCAGGGTCCAGCCTCCGCACCCTGCTCATGCCCACCCTGCCCACATCGCGCCCAGAGCTTGAGGAGCACATCCCAAGCTGAGGCTGGGGAGCAGAGAGCGAATCAAGGCAAGGGGCAGCCCCAGGGATCCCAAGGAGCCCATGGCTGGGGGGTGTGGGCCTGCTCATCACCTGGCTCTGCCCCTGGTGCTCCTGGGCTCTGCTCACAACTCTCCCTGCCCCAGGGACACCTACACCAGTGTCCTGCAGTGTCCACAACAGCGTCCATCCCCAGTGTCCATGGCAGTGTCCATCCCCAGTGTCCATGGCAGTGCCCTCCATCACGCTGAGGCATTGCCAGCACCTCACACCAGCTCAGCCCCATCCCTGAACAGCCTCCACTGCCACACAGAGCTCCATCTCTTCCCACCAGGCAGAGAACAGCACCCCTAGAGAGGACACAAACCCCAGCACCCACAGCCTCCTTCTGCCACCCACCCAAGGAACCCACGGCGCTGCACTGCGTCCCCGCGGAGCTCCTGCCCCGAGCACTCACAGTGTGGCCGTGGCTCTCCGAGGTGGCACAGCTCTCCCAGGTGGCACGGCTCTCCCAGGTGGCACGGCTCCTGCAGGACGCTGCCGTCATCCGCGGGCGGGGGGACGCTGGTGGACCATGTGCCGGCGCTGGCAGGGCTGGGTGGCAGCTCGGTGACCGCGCTCACCGGAGGCCTTAGGCTGAGAAGGGACAACACACGTGTGAGCCCAGGGAGGAGTGGATTCACCCCAGTGTCTTCCTTGGCTCAGAGCAGGGAATTGTTAAGATTGGAAAAGACCTTTAGGATCAGCAAGTCCAGCTGTCAGCCCAGCACTGCTGCCATGTTCAGCACCAGCCCTTGTCCCCAAGTGCCACAGCCACACGCCTTTGGAACGTTTCCAGGCTGCCTGGCAATGACCCCACCACTGCCCTGGGCAGCCTGTGCCTGTGCCTGACCATCCTTTCCATGGAGAAATTTTCCTGAATACCCAAACCTAAACCTCCCCTGGCACAACCTGAGGGCATTCCTTCTCATCCTGTCTCTGTTCCCTTGGAGCAGAGCCTGACCACCCCTGGCTGCCCCCTCCTGTCAGGAGCTGTGGAGAGCCAGAGGTGCCCCCTGAGCCTCCTTTTCCCAGCTCCCTCAGCTGCATCTGGTGTTCCAGCCCCTTCCCCAGCTCCGTTCCCTTCTCTGGACACGCTCCAGCCCCTCAAAGACTTCCCTGTCCGACTCGGGACTCCACAGAGCTGCTCTCAGCAGTTTGAGGAGAAATGGGGTTCATTTCTGAGAGGAGCCAGATGTGCCACCAAGAAGGGCAGGGCACGTCCCCGCTGCTCTCTGCCAGCCTGGCTGTCACAGCAGTGCCAGGCACATCTGTCCTCCCCGTGCACTTCCCAAAGAGCAGCTTACACCCGGATCAGATTAGGGGAAGAAAACTGCATTGCAATAAATCCAGGGAGGGAACTGGCTGCCAGGGCTTTAATCGGAGAGGAGCCTTCAAGATAAGAGCATTAAGTGGGGATGAAGCAGTCTTGGGTGCAGGGATGGTCTGAGCCCGTGCCTTGTCTGGAATTTGGCAGCAGGAGCCAGCTGTGCCATGCCCAGGCACCTGGGAGCAGCTCCACACATCCCATCACACCTGAGCGCGCTCTCCATGGCTGCAGGAGAGGGCACCTCTGGGAAGGGCAGGACACAGCACACAGAGCTTCGTTCCAAAAGTTCTCATCTCATATCAGGAGCCTGGAATTCCAAGTGGGAAGAAGGACAGCACAGTCCTTGGTGGGAGACCTTGGAGTAGGGTGGGATTTGTCCCACAGCTCCACTTTCCACTGGGGGCACCTCCCAGCTCCAGCTGCACTTCAGCCCCAAGCAGGCACTGGATTCCCTTCCCTCTCCTGCCTCTGGAATGTGGTGCACTCTGCAGGGCTCTGCTCCTCCCTCAGAGCTTCACATTCCCGAGAGCCATCCCCACCTGGGTGACCTCCATCCCAGCCCATGCCCAGGGATGGGACAGCAGCTGCTGCAGCAAGGCAGGAACACGCTGCTCACTCTCCAACCTGCTCCTCTGGGAAAGCCAGGCACCTTTCCTGCCTCATGTCCCTGCAGAGGGAATCCCCTCAGCAGCAGTGGAGGACAGGGAGGGAAGGAGAAGTGTCCCCCTATATCCCTGAGGAAGGCTGAGGGGAGCTGCCTGCTCCCACAGCTCTGGAGAAGCTGAGTGTTGGATAGGCAGGAGCCACCTGGGATGGGGTCAGGGGGAAGCTCCCTCCTGCCAGGGCCACCAGTTTGGCACCAGTGGCTGGGGTGACCCCTCCTGTGCTCCGCCAGCTCAGCCAGAGATGGATGGAACCAGCCCCGCAGCCCGGTGTAAGTAATTGAGGGAAGAACATTTGTAAGGCAGGAGACAGCTGGATTAAAAAGGTGAAGCCCAAAAAGCAAATGAAAAGAGAATCACTGATGATGGATGGGAAAGCAGTGCCTGAGTCCAGCTTTTCCCTGGATGCGCTGGTGAGCAGCAGCGAGGCGAGGAGAACTGAGATCAAATCGCAGAAAGAACCTGGGCAGCCACGGGGGCTTGGAATCACAGATTCATAAAGGCTGAAAAATCCCTCTAAGATGATTGAATCCAACCCTCAACCCAGCACTGCCAAGCCCACCACTAACCCCTGTCCCCAGGTGCCACATCCACACATTTTTTGAACACTTCCCAGGGATGGAGACTCCACCATTGCCCTGAGCAGCCTGTGCCAGTGCCTGTCCATCCATTCCATGAAGAAATTTTCCCTAATATCTAATCTAAACCTTCCCTGGCACAGCTTGGAGCCATTTCCTCTCATCCTGTCCCTTGTTCTCTGGGAGCAGAGCCCAACCCTCACCTGGCTGCACCTTCCTGTCACAGGGAGTTGTAAAGAGAGAGAAGGTGCCCCCTGAGCCTCCTTTTCTCCAGGCTGAGCCCCCCACAGCTCCCTCAGCCACTCCTGGTGTTCCAGACCCTTCCCAGCTCAATTCCCTTCCCTGGGCACAGAGGCTATGCCGGCGGAGAGGTGCCCAGGTGCCACTGCTGCCACCCCACACAGCCCCAGTGGTGCCAGGCCCTGCTCTGCCTCTGCAGAGCTCCCCAAACATCTGGAGAGTGCTCCTTGAGGGCACCCAGACACCGCCAGAAAGGTCATTACTGCAGTTTGCTTTGCTAATTGCTGCTGATCAGATGCTTCCTTGGCAAGGTGGAAAAGACATTTGGGTCGGAAAAAAGTAAATTGAGTTAATAAAATGGAAGAATTCCCAACTCCTCTGTCCGCATGAGGGGCTGAGCAGATCCAGCCCTCCCCAAAGCAGGGGCTGCTCCTCCAGGCAGCCTCGGGATGGGTCCCATCCATGGTGAGGGAGAGCGAAGGAGCCAAGGTGAGGAGGGTCAGAATTGCCACCCCTGGAGCGGCAGAGCAGGGGGTCCCAGTCTTGTCCCCTCTTTGTGATTCCCCATCCCTGCCCCATCAGGGCACTCACGGAGCCCGGGCCCATGGCCAAGGCACAAATGCTGTGCCACCCTCTCTGCCTGGATCAGCCCATGCCAGGACAGCTCCACACCCTCCCAGCACAGCCCAGGGACCAGCACCCCACACTCTGCTGCCTTTTCCTTCAGCATCAGGCATCTCCAAGAGGATCAAATTCCTGTTCCTTCAGCCCCAAACACCAACCAGAGCCTCCCACTCCAGCTGCTTCCCAAGCCATTCCCTGCCAGATCTGACACTCAGCTGTTCTCAGCAGGTCACTTCTACAGGGCACTGCCCTACTTGGTGTCCTTTAAAAACCAGCTCACTCCAGTGCCCTGGACACCCCACACACTCACAAGACCCTAAACAAACCCTGGAGCATTTTCCAGGAGCTTTCCCAGACTGAGAACCACAAGCAGACTCATCCCAGCCCCATAATTTCGCAGTGGGTGCTCTGGGGACAGTGGCACGAGGCTGGCCCAGGGCTGTGCCCACACACACTTTAAATGCCCCCACAAGCCGCTGATCCCAGCACTGCACAACAGCAGCAGGAAAATCTTCCCCAGTACATCCAGTGAGCCCTGCATCCACCTGCCATGGGTACCCTGGGGCACACAGGGGCAAGGCCTTGCCAAAGAGATCACAGCGGGCCAAGAGAAGAGCCAGGGATGATGCTGGGGTCTCCCAAAGCCCTGACTCACAGCCTCTTGATCCCACAGATCAGCAGTGGGCCAGGAGAAGGAGCAGCCCAGGAGTCTCCATCTCACAGGGATGGGGACAATGGCTATGGCAGTGCTCAGGCTCGCAGCATCATTCCCTGGAGAAACACCCAGGATCATCCCCAGCACAATGCAGGCAGTGAGATACACACGCCAGGGAAGCACCAGCCCCCATGCAGCCATGGAGCAGATCTGCCAGGATCACCATGGCCAGGATCTCTGAAACCACCCACGGAGGACTGCAAACCCTGGAGTTCCAGCAAAAGGCTGGAACATTAGTGAAGGAGTCGTCACCCAGTGCAGCAGCACAGCAGGAGCTGTCCCCAGCTTGGGGACACTGGTGCTGGTGTCTGTCACCAGCTCCCCGCTCCTGGGCAGTCCCAGGGCAGCCAGAGCCCCCTGGACAGGGCTCCCACTTGGAACCCGTCAGAAATCCAGCCAGGAGAAGGTTCAGGGCACAATCAGCCCTGGTTGGGCTGAGGGAGCCCCACGGGCCACGCAGCTCCAAAGCCAAGGCACAGGATGGCTCCAAAGCTGGAGGAGCAGCGATGCAGGGAATCACCAGGCAGAGACAGATTGGAGGCAGCTCCATCCTAAGGAGCAGCTCCACTTCTGCTGGCCAAAACCTTGGAAGCAGAGTCCATCCCACAGGGCTGGCTGGGGGCCAGGAAACCGGGGCAAAGGCTGTCAGCCCCTCCAGGGAAGGAGGGCAGCAGGGCTCCAGGGCCAGAGGAGTGCAGGGTCCCCAGGGAGAGGCACTGCTGGGCCCCTCATGGGCCAGACTGGATTCGGGTGAGCTGGAAAGGACAGGAGGTATCCAAACTCCAGAGATATCCCATCAATCCAGCAAGGCAAATACCCTCCAAAACGGCCCCCAGCACAGGGGTTCAGCAGCTCTGTGTTCCCAGCACTCCTGGGAAGGGAGGAATAACCTCCCACCTCTGGGGTCAGTGATGGAAGCACAGGCAGACCCTCAGAGCTCCATCCCAGGCTGCTAAAGGAGTGCGAGCAATTCCTGGGCTTGTGGCCAGAGAGGTTCAGGGCAAGCAAATGAAACCCCAGACCTGAGCTGTGGGCCCCGGCTGGGAATGCCAGAGGGAAAATCCACGTGGCTGCAGTAGGCTCAGAGCTGGGCCCCGCACACACCTTGTCGCCCTCAGCCCGTGGCCCCTGCATGGGTCACTGGAGGCAGGAGCACAGGGACCCCGGTGTGGGGAAGGGGTGCCCTGGGCTGATGGGCAGCTGCTGAGAGCACTTGCTGTGGGACACTGCCACCATTGTGGGGCACTGCCATCACCGTGGGGCACTGCCATCACTGAGGGCACTGCCATCACTGAGGGCACTGCCATCACTGAGGGCACTGCCACCATTGTGGGGCACTGCCACCATTGTGGGGCACTGCCATCACCGAGGGGCACTGCCATCACTGAGGGGCACTGCCATCACTGAGGGGCACTGCCATCACTGAGGG
>VZRN01000696.1:0-18823 GCA_013397935.1 Dasyornis broadbenti | reverse complement strand
GGGCACTGCCATCACTGAGGGCACTGCCATCACTGTGGGGCACTGCCATCACTGAGAGCACTGCCATCACTGAGGGCACTGCCATCACCATGGGGCACTGCCATCACTGTGGGGCACTGCCACTGCTGAGAGACACTGCCATCGCAGAGGGCACTGCCATTGCTGAGGGGCACTGCCACTGCTGAGGGCACTGCCATGGCTGCCTGGCTCGCCAGGCTGTTCCCTCCATCTGCTGCCAACCTCAGCGCGGTTGTTCCGCGTTTCCCAGCTGGATCAGATCGACTCTGCCCCTTTAAAGCAACAAGGGCGCTGAGCTGGAACAAACCCCGCCTGTCCAGGGAGGCCGGGCAGGGTGTGGGGACACCGGGGGACACCGTGGGGACCCAGAGCCAGCATAGCTCCAGCTGCCACCCACACCCCACACCGCCCCAGGGGTGAAGGCCTGGCCATGGAGAGGTACCTCTGGAGTGGAGAGTCCCCCGATCCAGGCACGGTTTCCCTCCTTTCCTTGCCCATTTCCCATGCCGCTTGACCGTCTTTCCAGCTAATTACCCCGCGCTCCTGTGGGCACGGGCCACGTGGCAGCTGGCATCTGCACCGGCTCCAGGAACGACCTTGGCTGCTCAGAGGACAGCGGGAGCCTCTCTGCCTCCCAGGCTTCCCCCGGGGCACACAAGGATGCTTCGGCGGGAGGGACAAGGAGCGCTGCCAGCACCGTGACTGCTGCTCTCCGGTGCCAGCCCAGCTCCAGGGGCACCGAGCTGGGACTCACTGTCATCTCCACCAGACCTCCCAGCACTGCCTCCCTGCAGGAACTCCCCGTTTCAACCTTGGAAGTAATTTTCCCGCAGTTTTCCACCCCACTTTCCTGGCAGCAGCCCCGTGCCAGGAGCGCCGTGGAGAAGGGACTCGGCCACACTGCTCCAGTGTGGAAGAGCTTCGGGAGGAGCAAGGGCTGCATGCGGGATCCTTTAGGGACAATTGGCACCGTCCCACCCTGCTTCTTCCCTGACGTGGGGAGAGGTGGGGAACAGAGGAGGGGGACACTGAAGCTCTCTGGGATGGCAGCCCCTGGGAGCACCCAATGGAACAGCCCCGATCCCAAGGCCGGGAGACTCCCCCGGAGTGGGAGGGAGCTGGTAGTGGGCACATGGCTGCCAGGGCAGCAGCCTGGGGCTGAAGGGAGGAACAGAGAGGGACAGGGTCCATCTGAGGTCATGGGCAGGGACAGGACATGCGTGGGGACGAGCTTGGCATTCCCTGCTGTGGCAGAGGAGGGCATGTGGGGACGCCCCTGGCGCCCTGCTGGGAGGGAGGCCAGGCAGGGCTGAGGGCTGGACACTCAGAGGCACTGCAGGGAATGGGGGTCCCGGGGGGCTGCCCACCCTCAGGAGCTGGGACAGAGCCAGGTCAGTGCCTGGCCGGGTCTGTTTTACACCCTCCAGTTCTGACCTGGGTGCCAAAGGCTCAGCAGCTTCCCAAGCTCCTGTGGCACTTGGGGAAATGCCCCCTCCAAATGCTTGGGCTGCTGGGTGGGGAGGTGTTGGACTCCCCAGGAGCTCGTGTGTCCCCACGGTGAGGGGCTCAGCACCCCCCTGGCAGGGTGCTGGCTTCACCTTGAGCCCTGCCATGGTACAGCTGTGTACAGATGTGTGTGTAGGTGGGTTTCCTTCAGTCTCCTCCCCAAACAACCCCCAACTCCCTCCAGCCACACATTTGCAGATTCCTTTTCCTTAAAACAATAACCAAGCCCCTGCTGTGAGGGGCTCACTCCTGCCCTGCTGTAATAGGGGAAAGATGAAAAGACCAGGGCAAAATTTGCTTCTGTAGTGCCTCACTGCCGCTCCAGCTCTGTGCTCTCTGTCCTTATTCCTCATTCTCCTTTCCAGGAGCTGTCTGTAACCCTTTGATAACACCCTCCTCTCTCCCAAAAGCCAGTGTCCCCTCCTGCCTGCACTGCCAGAGACGCGTCACACCCCCCTTTGATGTCAGGATAATGTACAGACGCAGCCCCGAGTGCATGTGTGACAAACACAAACAGCCAGCCCTGGCCCAGATCTGCTAATTCAGGGAGAAAAAGGAAAAACTGGGGAAAAGGACATCTTAAAATGAATTTTTCCTGTCCAACACGCACACACAGAGCTGTTCTGGGCAGGCTGGGCCCTCAAATGGCCAGGGCCGAGCCAGGGATTGACGGGTGCTGCTGACCCCATGCTGCTGAGCCCTGGGGACATCCCTGGCGGGTCTCTGTGCCCAGAGGTGACACTTTGCAGCCTGGGCCGAGTGCGGGGCAGTGTCCAAGAGCCCTCTGAGCAAACCAGGCAGCTCCAATTCCAGGTTTGGCCAAAGGCAGTTTGAGGATGGATTTGCAGGAAGCCCTCACTCACCAGGGGTTGCCCTGCTGAGCATGGCAACCCCCACGCCCCACATCCCAGCCCCTGCCCCAGGCTCACAGTGCCTGTAGAGCCCCCAGAAACCTCCCACTGTTCCCTCTGCCCAGACCCTCTGACTGAGAAGGCGTTTCTCTGATCCATGTGAGCCGACACATTCCCGGTTAGGATGCAGGATGAGCCCCTGCCCTGCCCTGCCCTGCCAGTGTGGGAGCGGCCCTGGCTCCAGCCCCTAGCCCCAGTCTCAGAAAACACCCCCAGCCCTGGGTCCAAGCCCTGACCCCTCCAGTCCCACACGGTTTGGGATGAGCACAGGCAGGAATCACCCCAGGAGGTGGTGGGGATGGATCCAGCAACCAAAGATGGACAGGCAAACAAAGAATTCTGTTCTCAGACCCTTGGGTCTTCCCCTGCCACATCCTGCTGCAGACAGGGCACGGTATGACCCTGCAGGATGGACAGAGGGGCCCGGCTGGGCCGAGGAGCTCCTGTAGTCCCTCCAGCCCCGTGGGAAGCAGCACCACCGGGACAGCCATGGGAGCTCAGTGTCCTTCCCCACAGGGCCCCTCCCCACTTCTCACACCGTGGCATCATTTCCATTTCCACTTTTTCATCTTAATCCTGCAGTGGCTTCACAACCAGACCAGCACATTCCTGAGCCCTCACATCCCCCAGGTGCCTCTGCAGGAGCCAGAGCTGAGTGTGCTGCCAGCACACAGAGGGAACAGGGCTGGATCCCACCAATCCCCCAGATCATCAAATCCAGTGCTAATCCTGGTGTCAACATTCCCACTGCACGTGGAGAGGCTGGATCCAGATTCCCTCCAGGGGGGGACAGCCTGTGGTGGGTGGGCCCCTGGTTTGCCTAAAGCAGCCAGTGATGCCTGGGGCCACCAACTCGTCCCTGGGGAGCGTGACAAGCTCGGCAGGCTGGCAGGCAAGCCCACGGTAGCGATGACGGCTCCAGCTCCGTGTGACTGCCTCAGGCTCTTGCTCATCCCGGCTCCGTGACTCAGGCTGCGCTTGGAGGGGCCGGGGGGTGTGGGGGACTCACCCCAGCACGGGGGTCAGGCTGGCACCTTCTGCCAGCAGCAGGCACCAGGTAGGAGATGCCACTGAGGGCAAGAGCTGGACAGAGAGCTGGGCATGCTGGTGGGACAGGCTCTTCCAGAGAGCTGGAGATTGCTCCTCTCTGGATCCAGGCTCTGGTATGCACAAAGGTCCTGCTCCATGGTGACTCTGCTCCTGCTCCACATGATGACCTGGATTGGCACGGTGACCCTGTCCCACAGGGTGACCACGCTCCACGTGGTAACCCTGCTCCATGGTGCCCCTGCTGTGGACAGTGACCTTGCTCCACGCTGGCCCTGTTCCATGGTGACCCTGCTCCTGTGCTTTTTTCCCTGCAAGCCACCCATAGCCAGGCCTGGCTTGAGGCTTGTCTTCCAGGAACACCTTGTTCACCCCCAAAGGAGCTCTCCCTTCCTGACCCAGAACTTTCTGTGAGGGCAGGGACTGCAGTGAGAGCAGCTCCTGAGGCTTCTCACTCTCTACCCCTCCATCCCACAGACACCTCCTGCTGTTCCTCCAGGAGCTGGGGGCTCTCATCACCCTCTCCATGGACACGTGGGCAGCTGTCTCAGGATGCAGCTCTGGCGGGGTTTACAAGAACGAGCTCCGAAACCGGAGCATGTGGCTCCTGAAGCCTCTAGGGACTCCACAGCCTTCCCTCAAAACTGCTTCCTTTCTCCTTTTCCCTCTGGCTCTGGTGCAGACCCTCAGCATCAGGAGAGCCGTGGGGAGCTGGGACTGGGGAAGCACGGACAAAATTATGTTCACCTTGTCCAGGCTGCTCACCTGCCCTCTCAGAATGCCCCAGCCCACTCTGTTAATGGGAACCTGGGAGAGAGGCTGGGTTTATCTCAGACGGAGTCACCCAGAGCCCTGCTCCGTCATTAGCGGTGAGTAAAGCGCTGTGAGTCAGCACTGCCATTATCCCCACTCCACTCAACGCTGGCAAATGCAGCAGCAAAGTGCTGTTCCTTGAAGTCACTGCTTGGAGCTCCTTTCCCCCATCAGGATCTCTGCACTGCGACCTGGCTCTGTCCCCACACCTGCCCCACGAGTGGCTGTCCCCAAGGCCGTGTCCCTGGGCCAGGCTCTTCACTCGGGGCTGAGCCCCTGAGCCCTGCCTTCCCCACTCCCTAGTGCTTGCCGGCTGCTCCTGCACTCCCGCGTTTCCAAAGGTTAATGCATGCAGGCCACTTGTGCTTCTCCCCAGCTAATTGATGCTGAAGACACCACCAGCGAGGAGCTGCTCGGTGTCACCGTGGTGAGGGCAGCGTGGCCCTGCCTGTCACCCCTGTCCACGAACCCAGAGCTGTTTGTGAGCCCAACAAGGCTACCCCACTGCCTGTCACCTTCCCCTGGCTCAGCTCCATGCCACGGCTGCTGTGCCATCCATGGCTCCTGCTGTGCAGGGATGCTGCTGGGACCCCCACCTCCATTCCCACCCCAGCCTTGCTCCTGTGCTCTGTCTGAGGGTCACACAGGTGGCACTTGGGACAGGCTGTGGCTGTCACACCAAACTGCTGTTCCTCACAGTGTCCTGGATGGCCCCAGCTCAGCCTCTGTCCCTGCCCATCCAGCCAGGGGCTGCTCCTGCTCTCTGCCTTGTCCTCTGCTCCCCTCACACCCTCATCCCCTCTTCCTTCACTGCTTGTTTTTCAGCTTTTTTGCTTTTTTCCTCCCCTTCCGCTCCCAGGTCTCATTTTATCCTCAGCATTGAAAACAAACACCAGCACACCTAAGACCGGGTCCGTGCTGGGACGGGTTTGGCCTGGGGGCTTTCCCTGGCCCCAGCCCATCCCAACTCCGGTGTGCCTGTGCCCAGCTGGTTTGCCAGTGCTGCAAAGAGCCTTGGTGACACTGCTCTGCCACTGCCACCACTGTGGGGACCCTGATGCTGGGGCTGCTGTGCTGGATACCACAAGGAGAAATGAAAACTCCAAAACACTGGAGAAGAGAGCAGAGGGCTCAAGAAACCTGAAATTGGAGAGCAATTCCTGCAGGCACCACGAGGACTCTGCCCGCAGCCCTCACCCCTGCCCAGAGAGCTCTGCTCCACGCTGCCATCCCCGTGTCCAGCCCAGGCTCCAGGGCGAGACACTCAGATCTTCCTATTCAAACGGATTACAAATTACTGTCTGATCCACTAATTAGGACGGGAAGATGAGTGTGCTTCTGACAGTGCTGTTTAGCAGCCATTTAGAAATTGCTCTGAAGGCAGCGAGGTTCTGAAGGCAGCGAGGTGCTGCAAGCACCGCACGCTGAGGGGCCACATCTGCTCCAGCAGCGAGCCTGGGACCACCCCCGGGACCACCCCGCCGGCCCCACTGCCAGCAGCTCTGCCCGACCCCATCCCCGCTCCCACAGCCAGTGCTGGCCCCGGCAGAGCCCGCCCAGCTCCCACGGAAGTCCCCAGGCCATTTGGCTCCCAGCCCCGCTGCCATTACTTCGTATTTATTTAACAAAATTAAAACCTACTTAGTGGGGCTGGTGAAGGCAGGGCAGACAAATCGGATCTGCTGCTGCTGCCGGGGAAGGGCAGCCTGGCGCCGGGCTGGGGCCACCTGCGCGGCCTTAGGGGGACACGGACCCTCTTCTCCATGACTGGGAAGTCCCACGAGGGGCTGGGCAGCAGCACAACCCCAACTTCCTGGAGCTCCCCCGACCACTGGTTACGGGGCTGGGTCTGGCTGGGGAAGGAGGAAAACCCCGTGCTGGGCTGGGGCTCCCCTAGGGCTGTGGGGTGCACCAGGCGTGGCTGTAAATCCGAGAGGACCGCGCAGCGCTGTACCCACCAGCCAGGCATGTGGGGTTTGGGTGATGCCAACGGTGTGGAGGCTCCTCTGAACCCCTCCCGTGGGCAGTGTCCAGGAACAGGACACTGCCCCAGCCCAGGAAAAGCCTCAGCCCCCTCTGAGCCCTCGCTGTGGCCCATGTAGCTCCTTACAGGACCAGGCTCCTCTCTCCCGGGTGAGAAACCTGCTCCAGGTGGGTCCAGGATCACCTCAGAAATGGCTTTACAGCTTTGGCGTTCCCAAAAGTCATCCTAGTGCTGACCCCACTGCCCAGCATCACACCCCTCCCAAACCCCGCCTCAGTGATGGGCACAAAGCCAGGAGGCTCAGCTCCCTCCGGAAGTGCTCCAAGGCTTCACACAAGAGAGAGCACAGAGCCAGAGCTGGAAAGCTCCAGCCACATCCTCAGGGCACCAGGGTAGGAATGGATCCCCCTGCCCTCCAGGACCCACCTTGGGGTGTCCCACCCTGGGCACTGAGCCAGCCCTGGCACAGCCCTGATCCAGCATCAGCCAACACAGGATTGCAAACCCCTGGGAAGGCAGCGGGAGGGGCTGGGAAACTTCAGGTAGAGGCACAGGCGCTCACAGAGGAGCAGCTTCACCACAGAGCCCGGTCCAGCCATTACCAGAGGAGTTACAGTTGTCATTAACGAGTGCTTTCAATTTTAATGAAGTTAATCTACCTCTAAAAGCTCTTTATGCCCACAAACATATGATCTGAGAGAGAACAGGACCTGCAGCCACATTTTTACAGCATTTGTGCGTGGTTTTTGCAGCCACCTATTTCCCAGCAGAGCAGCTGGGGGAGAGCACCCACTGCCCAAACTGTGGCCCCTCCGCTGCGTGAGTTCCATGTGAAGATCCATGGCCTTCCAGGAAAAGCAAGATTCCATGATCCCATTAGGACAAAAATTAGATAAACAGCGAATTTCAGTGGAAACATAGACATGGTCTTTTCTCGGCTGGGGAGGAGGTGGCACCGGCAGAATGAGGTGCTCAGGGAGGTGATGAGAAGCCCCTGCCCAGCACAGCCCCCAGGCCCCTGGGCTCTCCCTGTCCCCTCTGCTCCCAGCCCGAGTGCAGAGCCCATTCTGCTGGTCAGACTCAGACAGAAGGAGCTGTGCTGGGGCCATCAGCAGGTCCCTGTCTGCTCTGCCAGCTGAGGATCATTTTTCCAATGACTCCTGTTACTCCTGGAACAGGGTGTAGGTACCCTGGGTTTGATCCTCTGGTTCCTTCCCAGTTTCACCTTTCCCATCACTGGGAAAAACAGGAGAGTTGGAGCCTGATTTAAACCTGGGCTGACCTCGTCAAACTCACAGGTTTGGATTTGTTCCTCCCTCCTCCTTGTGACTCCTGTGAAATTGTCCTTCCCCAGCAATGCCAGCTGAGATCCCAGTGCCAACAGCCCCCAGGGCTCCCTGCAGAGCTGGCCCTTCACACCTACAGGGGAGGCAAAACAGAGCCACTATCCCCAACAACATCCAGCTGAGCAGAAATCCATCCCATCGCACCTGCAGAGCCAGGGAGGAGCAGGAATGGCACTGGAAGTTAAAACATGTCAGAGGGCAGGACAGTTTTCCTCCTCAAGAGGCAGATGGGGCCTCTGAGGGCTCTGGGGCTCTGCGGGCTCCGTGCTGGACAGCAGCTGCTCTGATCCTTGGGGACAGGCACAGGAGGGATGGCCTGGATGAGGGATGAGCTCCACCATTCTGTCTTTCCAACCAAAACTGCCAGGAGATGCCCTATGCCATGGGAGCCTCCAGACATCACCCAGCCCTGCACCCAGCCCTGCTCCTCTCGCTGTTCCCACAGCTGTCACAGCCCCGTGGGTCTCAGGAAAACTTGGAGATTCCCAACACCCCTCCCACACTGGGGCCTCAGCACAGGCTGCTACAGGGACCCTCCTGTGGCAGCACCGAGGCAGGACAGCCCCAGCTGCACCCCCCGGCACCCCACAGCTCAGGGCACTGCCCAGGGCCAGCACCCAGGGTGAGCCAGGGCTCCTCCTCCTCCCACCAAGTTCCCCAAAGGCCACGATGTGCTGGGACTTCTCCTCACGGAAAAGGTCCCCATGTGCCCCTCAGACCCCTCGGGGGGTCACTCCCTGGCCACGGTGGGCAATGTCAAAGCAGCTGCTCTTCTCCCTCTTGCCCTTCTCCCTCCTGCCATTCCCACTGTCAGGAGAGCAGCTCCAAGACCCCAGCCCTGAGCCCAAAGCACACAGAGTACCCCTTCACACCCCTCTGAGATAGGGAGGTTACAGCAGCTTTCTTGCCCCAGAGAAAACCAGTAGCTCAGTGTAAACAGACATTTGTGGAAATAATATTCCTTTTACCTTTCTCTGAAATTTGCCTCTGTTCACAGAGCCTCAGTTCCTCTTGCCAGGGACTGTGGGGTGCTCCTGGAGCACCCACAGATCTCCCCTGGACTGAGGAGGAATCCTGATGGACCTGGTAGGTGCTTGGTCTGAGCCCACCTGTGGCAGTGGCTGGAGGAATGGGGATGCCAAATACATTCCTGTCTGCTGGCAGGGGCAAAGATGGCTGGATTTGATGGTTTTGAGGTCAGAACCACAAGGGAGGAGTTCCTACAGAACCACATAATCTCCTGAGCTGGAAGGGACCCACATGAATCATCCAGCCCAGTCCCTGGCCCTGCACAGACACCCCAACAAACCCAGCCTGGGCATCCCTGGCAGCGCTGTCCAAATGCTCCTGGAGCTCTGGCAGCCTCGGGGCTGTGCCCATTCCCTGGGGAGCCTGGGCAGTGCCCAGCACCCTCTGGGGGAAGAGCCTTTCCCTGATCTCCAACCTCATCCCCTCCCCAGCACAGCTCCAGTTGTTCCCTTGGGTAATTCCCAAATAGTTACAACTCAACTTCGTGGGGAGGACCAGCCTAGGAGGGTCCAGATGATCAGCCCTGGATGTGTGGAATGCTCTGGGGCAGAGATGCGGGGAAGAATTAATGAATTAATGAATTAATGGATGAATGGATGAGTGTTGAGAGGGACAGGGCTCTCCAGAGGCACAGCAGATGCAGTTTGGGGTGTTCTCTAAAGAGGTTAAAGCCTGGCTAGGAAGGACCCCTCTAATCTCTGGTTTGCCTGTGCGGCTTTGGCTCCAAGGCCACTCCTGTGTCCTGTAGCTGTGGCAGGCACTGGATTTGGTCACTGCACCTCATGGGAAGTGGGATGAGGGCTGACCCAGCTCCTGCCACCATCACTTCCCTGACCCTCTCCTGGAGGCCAGCACGGTCCCCAAAAGCCACCAAACCCCCAGCAGAGGAGAGGACATGTTGTGATCCAGCCAGGAAACAGCGAGGGAGGAGCCCAGCAGGCGGGGCTCCCTGCTGGGAGTGGCTCACCTTCACTGGGACAAGCAGTGCCACCAAAGTAGGGCTGCGGGGCTCGCGGGGCACAGCGGCTCCCTCGGCACAGAACAGGGCGTCTCATCTCTAATTATATCGGCTGTGTCCCACAAAGAGCAGCTGGCAGCTGGGCTGCCCTATTTCCAGAGCCCTCCTTTGGGCCTGGCAGCGCCGTGCTGGCACCAGCCCGGCCCCGGCCCTGCACTGGGGTGGCCACCAGGAGGGAGAGTGTCCACATCTCCACACCCAGGATGGCCCAGCACAGCCCGGATGGGAGCTTCCTTCAGGGCAGGAGACAGCTGCGTGGGTCTGGGGGGGTTCTGATGGATTGGTGGTCTCCATCCCAGCCTCCAGACCCTGGCCTGGCTCATCCAGGGCTCCCCATGGGCTGGGAGCAATCCCACACTGCCACAAGATCTAAAAGAGCAGAGCAGCGCGCTGGGGACAGGAGCCAGCCCAGCAGTGCCCGCCTTCCCACAGGACACCGGAGCTTGTGGCCAGGGCAGGTGTGTTCCCACTGCTCCTCCTCTGGTGCTCTGGTGGGCTCTGAATCAGTGCCTTGGGCACCCCAAACCCGGCAGTGACCCACACCTCCTCCTGCCCCTCTCCCTGCCCAGCAGTCGCTTTCCAGCTCAGCTCAGCCCCTGCCCCAGCGGGTTCCATCCCCTGCTGGGTGAACTCACCCCAGTGGGCTGTAGTAGAATCCCAGAATGGTTTGGGTTGGAAGGGACCTTAAAGTTCATCTCATTCCACCTTCCCTGCCCTGGGCAGGAACATCTTGCACTATCTCAGGTTGCTCCAAGCTCTGTCCAACCTGGCCTTGGACACTTCCAGGGATGGGGCATGGATAGCAGCCCTGTGCCAAGAGCCTCTGAAGGTAGCTGGAGCTATCAGGAGCTAAATCCCACCTCAGGCAGCACCAGGAGCAAATTCCTCCTGCCTGTGATGGAACAACTGGAATGAACACTCTATGCTGGGGTTATTCTCTGCCTTAGACAGTGCCAGGCAAGGGACTGGGCAGGAGCCAAGGACACCCAGAGCTGGTGGTGGAGGGGGTAACAAGGGGTCAGTGGATCCCGTCCAAAGTTCTGTGTGTTCACCTCGCAGAAACTTCACTCTGGAGGTCCTGGCACAAGCCTCCCTTTCCTCATACGGGACCTCTGGATGCTCCACACAGTCAGCAGAGACCTGGCTCCTCTGTGCATGCTTGGAGATGCCCCTTGGACCTGCTCAGGAGCTGGTCCTGGGGGACCCCTTCCCTTTCTGCAGACAGCTCAGCCCTGCAGCCGCTGCTGTTGGGATGTCAGTGGCAGGCGTGGTCCCGCTCCAGGGGGCTGGCAGTAGAGAGCTCCCCCAGCCCCATCCCAGGGAGTTGGGAGTGGCTGGGGGCTGCCTGGCCCCTGCCACCCAGGGGGATGATGGTTTAATCCCCGACTTATTTCGGTTGCTAGGTGATCAAATCATCCATCTGCTGGTGACGGGAGAGCGCCGTGAGTCAGCCCCTGCCACAGGCAGCAGAGGGGTTCACTCCAGCCCACCCCCAGCCTGGCCCGGGGCCCTGCGTGCCCGGAGGATGCTCTGACAGCACAGCCTGCCATGGACAGGGGAAGCAGGTCCTGCCTGGGGAAGCCAGGTTGCCATGGGGCTGGGGACATCTTCTCACATGCTGCTGGAGAACAGGACCCCCACAGCATCTGGGAGAGCAGCACCGAGCTATGTCCTCACTGCACCACTTTGCAGCAGGGCTTTGCTTTGTTGCATTGGATTTTAGGAAGGAATTCCTTCCTTTGAGGGTGGGGAGGCCCTGGCACAGCTGCCCAGAGAAGCTGTGGCTGCCCCGTTCCTGGAAGTGTCCAAGGCCAGGCTGGACAGGGCTTGGAGCAGCCTGGGATAGTGCAAGGTGTCCCTGCCCATGGCAGGGGAGGCGGAATGGGATGAGCTGTAATGTCCCTTCCAACCCAAACCATTCTGGGATTCTACTACAGCCCCATGGGTTGAGTTCACCCGGCAGGGGATGGGACCTTTCAACCCTTTCAATGCCATTCTGGGATTCGGTGATTCAGTCCAGAGCAGCTTTGAAGGATCAGATGAGCCCCACTAGAAGCACAGGTGGGTTTGGTGTTGCCCCCAGCACAGCTCAGCCCCCCCCAGCACAGCCACCCCAGCAGCCTCCCCCTTCCACAGGGACATCCCTACCCCTGCACACTGGGAGCCCAGGGAAAGCCACCAGGCTGCTCAGGAGAACAAGGCAGAAAGGCAACAGTTTGGGAGAAAATAACATTTTCATAAAGTGTTTGAAGTCATTTGGAGGAGGAAAGTGGGAAGGAAGAGGAATCAGAGTCTCTGTGTGTGTGTGATGCGTGTGTATGTGAGAGAGCGACAACAGGAACCTCCCTCTGTGCAGAGCAGAAACCATCTCAGTTTCTCAGGTTTGGGAGAGTGTTGAGACACTGGGAAATTAATGCCCACAGAATGCGTTTGCAAAGTCCGGCTTCTTTAGTGAGGCTCTGCACCACGTGTAGGTGTCACACTTCTGCTGCCAGCGGGCACGTGCTGGGGATGGGTGCTGGCTGAGGGACTGGGGGCTGCCCAGGAGCCCCATCCTCTGCCATGTGCAGCCCATGGGATCTGAAGCCCAGTGGAAATCTCCTGTGAGATCCAAGGGCCTCTGTGGGAGCATCAGGGGCCACCCCCTGCCCACGGCAGCCCTGCAGCAGGGTGAAGAACACCATGGATGGCAGAAACGGGACAAAACCATGGCAGAGAAGCTGGGAGCTGCCCCAAACTGCTTTCTCTGTCTTCTGCCACAGCACATGGGCAAGAAACCCCCTGCTTGTCTCCTCCGTCTCCCCCCACACGCCTCATGCTGTGCCACGGGCTCAGCCAGCACCGAGGCGGCCCTGCAGCATCCCATCCCCAATGCTCAGCATCCCAAATCCCGGGAGCTGGGGCTGGTGGCCTCCCTGCCGCTCTCCACAGCCCTCCCAGGTCCCCCGGCAGCTATCACGACTTCTTAGTGCAAAGAGACTCATTAATGAAGTGGAAAAGGAGGAGGAGGAGCAGGCTGAATGGTCCGTCCTAAGGGACAGTGTAGCAAGCAGGAGGAGGAGAGTGCTCAGCATTGATCTCAGGATAAGGAGCCACACAACAGGGGAACAAGAGCCCGGAAAATACCCGGAAAAACCAGGGTGGAAAGGCTGAGGGCAGCCAGCCCGGGGGGTGGGAGCCATGGAGGGGTGGGCAGGAGTGGCACAGGGCAGGAATTCAGCCCCCAGTGTCACAGCCCCACCCGCAGCACCCTGTCCCAAAAGGCAGGAGGCAAAGTGAGGCCTGCAGAGTGTGGGCAGGAGACATCCATGGCATCCCCACAGGGCTGCTCACTCAGGTGTCTCCATCCCGCAGGCCACCAGCCCTTTGCTGTGAGCTGCAGGTCCCCACAGCAGCAGTGGGGAGGGAGGGAGAAGGACAGGCTGGGCTGTGTGGGAAGGGCGCTTTCTCCAGCTCAGCGGTTCCCAGTTTCCCAGCTGTCTCTGCAAGGCCTGGCTGCCGTGCCTGTGGGAAGCAGTGCTGGCAGAGCCACTGACCCCTGGCCACCAGCCCTGGCTGGGCACAGCCCCACTCCTGGGGCTGTCCACACCTCAGGGGAGCCATGAGAGGGGAGGGTTTCCATCCCCAGCTCGCAGCTCCAAGCAGAGGACAGGAGACATCAGGGGGGCAGCAGCTCCTGCAGCTCCAAGGCCTCACTCTGTTCCTTGGGTTCCCAAACCTAGGGAGCCCCAGGGTGCAGCAGCCTCCTGCCCCTGGGTCACACAGGGAGCTCTGAGTCCACCTGGGCCCCAACTGCTCCTGTGTGGGCAGCGGGAGGGTGGCTCCAGCTCAGGCCTGGGGACAGCACTCCTGAGCCTGGCCAGTCCCAGGAAAGGACTGAGGAGCTCATGGGGAGCTTGGGTGTCCCATTCCTGCCCATCCCTGCTGCCCCATCCTACAGGGCACCCAGCTCCCATGAGCATCACCCCCTCAGGGAGTGTCACCATCCATGCTGAACAGGGCAGGGCACACCTCTGTGCTGCAAAGGTCTGTCTGTCCGTGTCCCTCCACACATCCTGCTTGGAAAGCAGAACCCAAACCTTGGCCTGCCATGAAATCAGTTTTCTCATTGCAGAGGCTTTCCCCCACAGCTGATGGGAGAGGCAGGGAATGGTGAGGGTTAGGGTGAGAGCTGAGATGTGAGAAATGCTCTGTGCTCCAGCCAGCTGAAACACCTCCTAACACATCACTGAAAGTCACTGGACTTCGAGCTCTTCCCAAACCAGCAGCAGGGCCCAGCTGAGACAGAAGGAAGGTGGGTTATTTAGAAAATGCCAAACCAGCCTCCTCTGCTCATTCAGAAAATCACCTAAAACTGCTCAGAACAAGAAAATCATTGGACAAAGGACCTTGTCCATCAACTGGGTTGATGGACCCAGCCCCTGCCCGAGCCCTGGCTGCACCAGCAGCTCTGCCCAGGAGGGAGGTGGTCCCCAGGGCAAGGCAGCAGGTCCCTGTCCCACCTGGTTGTGGTGCCCATCTCCAGGACTTGCCCAAGCCCACTGCACCCCAGCTGAAGCCCCAGAGCAGCCATCCCATCTCCACCATGGGAAGGATTAATTGGACGAGGAAAACAGCGAGGGAGCGTCACCTTCATTCCCACAGTGAAAACTGTGCCATTAAAATCCTCTCTCCTATGACACACACTGAGCCTATTTCCGTAATAGTTTGGCAGGGGAATAACATTACGGAGCCTATAAATACCTCGTGAGGTGCTGCTCTGCTGACGGAGCGGCAGGACCTGCCCCTGCCCACCCTGGGAAGGCTCAGCCACCACCACCACGGCACCCTGAGGGTGAAGGGCAGGAGAACACGGCAGGGCTGTCCCAGCCCCGGGGGAAGTGCCCTGGGAGGGCACCGTGGTCAAGGGGAGCAGAGCAAGAACTGGGCAGGACCAGAGCGGACGGAGCTGAGCCAAGGGAGCACGGAGGTAAGAAAATGGTGGAAAGCTCTGGCCTGGCGAGGGTGTTCCCAAAGCAAACTGTGAGGGTCCCTGTGGCTGCAGCCAAGGACTCTGAGCCAAACCAGGCTGACACACACAACCAGCTCATCTCTGTCCTCCCCACGGGCACTCCAGGGAGTGTCTCACACCAGAGCAGGCACCAACAGAGGCTCCTCAGGGCATGAGGGGATGCCCTGGAACACCCCAAGGATGCTCACTGTAGGTGCTTCCCAGCTCACCCACAGGAGGGAAGCTGCTCCCTGCAGAGTCCTGGCCATCGGCTGGGCCACCCAACACGAGGGATCAGTGACCATCTCCAGCTCCTCTACCGAGGCCCTGAGACACTGTGGGTAAAGAAAACACCCAACACAGCTGAGAGGAAAGCAGTGGGGAAGGAGTCCGAGCCCCCCAGCCCCCAGCCAGCCCCCCTGGAATGGCTGGAGCCTGGTGCTGCCACCCATCTGTCATCTGCCAGGGAAAATGATGTGGGTGGTCCCTGTCCTGCGGAGAGGCACTGAGATAAACAGCTCAGGGATTGGGATATTAAATACCTGTCGTAAGGGGACTTTCATGATGCTTCACAGGCCTTGCCACTCCTCCTGGGCACAACTGTCACCTCAAAGCTCCTGCAGACAGCTCAGCTCCTCCGAGTGCTCAGCAACTGCTTTATGAACAGCATGGGAGATACAGGGGACACCAACCCCAAAGGGAGCTGGGGGAGGCCTGAGGGAATGGGGTCCTTCCCAGTGGGAGTCACCTAAGGGATGCGCAGAAGGGTCCACACATCCCAGGGACTGCAGGAGCCAGGTCCAGGAGCAACTAAATCATCCCACACCACACCAGCAGAGTGTGGATTTGGGGCTGCCTGTCTCTTTGCCCACCATCTCACTCTCCCCCAGACCAAGATCACAGTATCTTGCAATCAGAGACCAGTTTGGGTTGGAAGGGACCTCAAATATCCTGTTTCCAACCCTCTGCCATGAGATCACCATGACAGCTCTGGAAGTTGTGCTCCCTTGGCCAAGAGCTGCAGCCAGGCCTCATTTGGGCAAAGCTCTCGGGAAAGACAGTTTTCCTGACAGCCGATGGTCCAGGCCTACCAGGCAACCACGGGAAAGGCTGATGTCCATGGGAGCCTTCCTGAGCCGAGCCAGAGCTGGCATGGGAGGGCTCAGCACGGTGGGAACCTTCCCTCTGCAATGTGTCTGCAGCAAGAAGGGGCTCAGGACCTTTTCTTGCTCAGAGAGAGAAACACGAGGTCACACATGGAGCCCAGGGCAGTGTCTGCTGGGAGCTGCATGGTTGGTGCAGCCACAGCCTCTGCCCACAGAGGGACCCAAGTGGCCTCCCAGAGCAGAGCTGTGAGCAGGTCCAAGGTGTGGGACACAGACATCTGCAAACCCTGCTGTGCCCACGCCAAGGAGAGCAGGACACGCCAAGCCCGGGCTGCAGGAGGTTGGTGCCAACCCCTGAGTGTGGTTCCAGTAAAGTTCTGCTGTAGGGACCCAGCTTCCAGTGCCTCAAACAGCACCTTGAGCCAAGGGCTTCCCTCACAACCCGAGCAGAACCTTCACCTCTGTTTATTCTGCACAGAGCTGAACACACCCCCAAAATGAGAATAACAAAGCAGTCTCGCTGCTCAAAACAACTCCCCTGAGCACTCCAGTGATGGCCTGAGATCGCCTGCAGCCCCTTTGCCTCGGTGAGCCCGACCAGTACCCCACCACAACGGGATCCTGGTGAGAGGTGGGCAATGCTCAGCTCGCCCTGGGTGCCCACCCTGCTCCCAAAGGGGCTGTCCTGGGCCATCGAGCTGCAGGGAAGGGCTGCCTATTGCCCCCTACCCTGGCATGGCTGGTCAGAGCACAGCCAGCTGTGGATCCAGGCTGGAAACAGGGCAAGAAAAACCCCGCCGAGCTCCGAATCAGCTCCTTGAACCTCATCCAAGAGCAAATGGGAGCCAGCCCAGCTCCTGGCAGCCCGGCGCTGCCTTGCCCAGGGCTGGCGGTGCTCGGCACGAACCAATGGCCCCGGCCTGAGCCGGGCAGCAGAACGGGGGACGCAGGTGGCTGTCGGGGACAGGGCCCTCCCAGGGATGGTCCTGGGGTGCTGCTCCCCTGTTCTTCTGCCCTGTGCTGCGGATGGCGAGGGGAGGATGCGGGCAGCGAGGACGGCAGCTGCCATCTGGATCCAGGGCTCTCCATCTCTGCGGCGGTGGCAGCAGCAGCTCGGTGCTGATTGTGGGCAGATTAGAGGGGACACAGCGTGTTCATCCCGATCCTGCTGCGCTGCCGCTACCCAGGCTGGAAATAAAGCCTCGTTTTTCATGCAAAGATGCACAATGGTTAACAGGGAAAAGCTTGCCTGGGAGGCATGCAGGTAGCAAACCAATTTCCAAACGGGTCTCCAATTACTCCTGATAGTTATTCGATTTACATTTTTTTTCTGGCTCACCAGATGTGGATGCTCCAAGGGTGAAATTGGGCCCAGCACGAGGGTGTGGGGAGGTGCAGGAGTCTCCTGCTGCAGAGTGGCACGTTTCCCTGGAGCTGCTCTGTTCCTCGCCACTTGCAGCCGTGCTTCCAACTGTACCGTGCGTCATGGACACGGAGAGGAGTGAGGGAGCTGGGCTGCTGCAGACACCAGAGCCACATCTGCCAAGCCCACAGCTGGAAAAGCCCCATTTTCCTGCTGGCACAAGCAGCAGCCCCGTGTCCTGGAGCAGGAGTGGCAGCTCCTGCCAGGCGACAGCTTCCTGCGAGAAGCCCCTGAGCTGGCTCTGTGTTCTGCTTCCTCAGAGGAGAAGCAGTTGGAGGTGGATTTGCGAGGCTCCGAGAGTCCATTTTGCAGGAAGTGGCTCCAGGCTGCCCAGGTCCTGCAGAACACCAGCCCTGCACCTCTGCACGGCCACGGCTGCTCCCAGCCGCACGTGCAGGCCCCACAGCAGGCACAGGGTCAGGAAGGTCACCAAGGCTCTGCTCCTCAGGCACGTTGGTGCCAAACTCCAATGGAAATGATGGCAACAAGGCTCTAAATCCCGCTCCTGCCTGGGCCTCATCCTGGACTGGAGCTTCCAGAGCGCGTCATGGCAAAGGCCCATAGGAGACTTTGTTATGTGGCACCTCTTTCCTGGAGGGGACTGGCAAGTGGAGAGGACATTTGTCTGCCCCTCCAAAAGTCTGAGAGTGCAATGACCCAACCACTGCCCCGGGACTGATCCAGGCCCTTGCTGCAGCTGGAGGGGCACTGGGGGTGGCACACAGGGACAGGGACAGCAGGCACTGCCCTGCCAGGCACTGCCGATCAGCTCCATTCCCCGCTGGCTCCATTCCCCACAGCCCCACTGGCTCTGGGCAACCTGGAGCACCTTTCCACGGGAAACCTGGCAGGGTCAGGCAGAGGGCTGAGGGTCAGGCAGCTCTGCCCACAGCCACCACCCTCACACTGCAAACCACGCCGGCCGAGGGGAAGGACAGGGCACGTCCCAGGCACAGCAAACACAGGCTGAGGCCATGCTCAGTGCCAGTGGCCACTCATGAGATGGGGACAGGTGCCCAGAGACCGCCAGGGGCTGCAGCCAGGCTGGGGCCCAGGGGGAGCAGGCAGCCCTGGGCACGGGTGTGCTCACACAGCTCCCCACACGTGCCCGCTCCCTCCATCACCCCATGCATTCCCTGGCACACACCCCCAGTCCCCACAGGGCTGTCACCGCTGACCGCTGCACACACGTGTGTGTGACACGCAGCCTCGGCAGGGACCACGGAGCCCAAGAGGAGCACACACACCCCCGGAAGGGCACACGCACATCCAAGGGAGCACACACACATCCGAGAGGAACACACGCACGTCCCAGCGAAGCACACGCACCCAGAGCAGAGCACACGCACATCCAAGGGGAGCACGCACACCCCGAGTGGGGCACACGCAGGCGCGGGCTGGGGCCGCTCCCCACCCCGGCTCGCTGCGGAGGGCACGCAAGGGGAAACAGGGCCCCTCTCAGCCCCGCAGCCCGAGCCCGGCCGCCGCCGTGGGTCCCGCAGCCGGCGCGGCTCCGCAGCGGGTGCCCCGCACACGCGCCGGGCAGGGGCTTCCCGCACACGTACAGATTTGTGCTGCGGGGAGCAGCGAGGCAGCGGCGGGGCCGGGCTCTGCCGTGGTTCCCGCACCCCT
>VZRN01000693.1:330983-383951 GCA_013397935.1 Dasyornis broadbenti | reverse complement strand
ACCCTCATAGGGAAGAATTTTTTTTTATATCTCTTCTCCTTGTGTACTGTCCAGATAGATAGCTTGTTCCTAGAAATAAGTCTTTTGGAAGTGCATAGCAATGGGATTTGTGCATTCTGCATGTCGGAAGCCAAGGACTGATGTATGTATTTATAAAGGAATAAAAGAATAGACATTACACATTTTGAACCACTCAGATGCAGGCTTACAGTACTTTTCAAAGTGTTTTTAAAAGTGAAGGGTTTGAAATTCCCATCATGTGCGGGACTGAAATTGCAATCTTCAAATTTATCTGTTCAAAGCAGCTATATATCCTTAGGTAAGATGACCTGAGGCACAACCCTGAAGGTTAAAGAACGGCATTTGATGTCCCCTTGAGGAGCTGGTACCTCACCTTTGAGCAATCTCACAAAGTAAATTGCACATGATTTAACTCAGGTGAAGAATATCAGGCACTCACTAGTCTCTGTCCAGTTCTATGTCAATGCTTGTCTCACAGTTCTTCTGCTTGATAATTGAGATTTTATTCTGATTCTGATTGTGAAAAGCTCGTTTTCAGAGTGTTGACAAGCAGAGAGTTCATTGTCAAAGAAAGGCATCAGAGTGACGAAAGGCTTTGCCTGAAATATGGATATACCTGGCAATATCCCACCCCATGAATCCAGCCTTCATCTCCGCTTTCCCTCTGCGCTCATGTCAAGGCTTTCTTGTGCTTTGCAATAGCACCATCTCTCCAGAGAAGAGGCAGGTTTTCCCTTCAAACAACACAGACCAGAGAAATGTTTCTCTTACAGCCGTTCATGACAGCCTGAGCTGGGACCCCACTGTGACAAACACTCTGGTTTTCACTGTGAAGGGACAGAATGAAAAAAGAGAACCAGGGAGATGGGATCTGGCCAGGCTGTGGGACTGTGCAGGTCACAGACTGAGGGGCTTTTGTGGCTCCACCAAGGATTCCCAATCACAGAATTAGAAAAAGTTGATTTGGAAGGGACCCACCAGGATCATCGAGTTCAGACCCTGGCCCTGCCCAGAGCCCCCAGCAATCCCAGCCTGGGCATCCCTGGCAGCGCTGTCCAAACGCTCCTGCAGCTCTGGCAGCCTCGGGGCCGTGCCCATTCCCTGGGGAGCCTGGGCAGTGCCCAGCAGCCTCTGAGGGAAGAACCTTTCCCTGATCTCCAGCCTGAGCCTGCCCTGGCCCAGCTCCAGCCCTTGCCTGGCTCCTGTCCCTGTCACAGAGAAGAGATCAGTGTCTGTCCCTCCTCTGCCATTCACAAGCAAGCTGGAACTGCAGTGAGGTCTCACCTCAGACTCCTCCATCTGAACAGCCCAAGCGCCCTCATCTGCTCCTCACACGGCTTCCCCTCGAGGCCCTGCACCATCCTTGTGGCCTCCTTTGGATGCTCTCCAACAGCTTTAGATCTTCCTTATATTGTGGTGATGAAAGATATGCCCTTATGGTACAGTTTATAACATCCATGTTCAAATACGCTGTTATTATCCAGGAAATCTGGAAGACACTACAACTTTCTGAACTTGGGATAGCCTGAAACCCAGGGTGCTCCAACATCTCCCTCTGGTGTCGTTGCCTGACCCCCAGCTGCATTTGTGGAGTACATGATGCTGAAGGTGGTGGGGTGCTGTCCAGAGAGGCCACCATGTCACAAGTCATGGCTGCAAAGACAGATGGTCACCAGGCCAGGGGCAAGCAGGAGCTGCCAAGCACAGAAATGTGTGCCAGGATCTATCCACATGTCAAGCAATTATTTTAAACTGTAGACTTCCAAGGCTTGTGAGTCACTGCAGTGCTGGCTCTGATGTTGTCTCCGCAAGTGATTCATGGGGATAGGTGATTAAGATATCTTTAAATCTGGCTTGAGGAAAAGTCCTTTACAGCAGTTTGGTCACAGTAAAAGCCAAAAGGCCAAAAGCAAGGTCTTCCGTACAGTGCATCTACACTGGGGATTAAATGTGCTGCATACTTTATAGCTGAAATTCTTTAGCAGCTTTTTCTTAACCCATGTTTTTCTTTGTTTTTTTTCATTTTTTGTAGCACATATCTATAAAATAAAATGTTATTTTAAACACCTTGTGTTTCATTTTTGTCAAATTTTTGGATTGCTTAGATGAATGGAATTACGAAATTTGCCTGGGGTAAAAAAGAAGTTTGGACATTTGTGTTGGAAACAAGGAGATGCTTTGGTAGATGGAAGGGACAGAGGCAATTTGCAGGTAGCAAATTAGTGTCGGCAGATCTGAAATAAAGGAACACTCTAGAAACTGTTTCATGAGGGAAAAGAGGAAACTGAGCCCAACTTCCCACTTTCTCAGAACTGGACTGTATAGAGGAAGTTCGCGTTCCAGTGGAATTAGTGATTTCTGTTCCTATCACCCTGTCACTCATAGAAGTGAGCCCACAAGAAAGTCACTCTTCTTGAGCAGACGGTTTCCTGGAGCTGTGTTCTGCTGTTGCACTTGTGAATAGTGAAAGGAGTCTTTGAAGTGTTGTCTGAACATCCAGCAGTCACACACAATGTGTGGGCAATACAAGTCGTATCCGTTATGTCCTTTTAAATGTGATCCTCATTCAGTATCACATTTTAGCATTGCTAGTCCCAGAACAAGGTGTAATATTAGATCAGTATCCTATCACATATCTCCAATATCATGAAATCATATGATGTATCCCACTGTATTGGTATCACACCTTTCATATCAGATCATTCTTACTAAGATGATTTTCATTTTTTAACATCCTGTGACAAAATGTGAATTATGATAGCCTGTCACTGCTATGAGGGGACAGTTATACTGGTGGGTAGTTTACAGTTGAAAAGGACAAAACATTGGGGTGGAAATGGGATTTCTTTGCTCATATTGCACACACAGTGTTTCCAGAGCAGGAATACGCCTGCCCTGTGACACGAGTGTAAACTCTCTGCTCATTTCACAGCACTGTCTGATATGCTGAAATTACTTCGTTCTAATGTCTCTATTCATCAAAAATATCAACAGTGGAGTTGGGGAGCAGCAGGAAAAATTTCCACGTGTAGCAGGTGGTCAAGAACAGCCTCTAGGAATGTGCAGTAGAGTGCTGCACCATTAGAAACCCGTATCTCCTTGAGAGGAAAGGTGCTCCAAGGACAGGTGCCAAGAGCAGCCCTGTGTATGTGCAGCTCTTAAGCGACGTGTGAAAACACTCCTGCACACAGGAGTTTATCTCTGCTTCTCCTTGTTATCAGCCCTATTATTTGCAGGGCTCCGGATCATATTTTGATGTATGTCACGTTAGTTTTAAATAACTCTAATCCCCAATCCAATTAAAGGCATCACCTCAAAGCGGATCGTTTTATTTCCTTTGAGGACAGATGCAGACTTAGTATTCGGGGTAGTAAAGCAACCACTACCAAACTGACCTTTGTTTTATCTCGCATGCTTTCATCTTATCACCTTCCTTTTCTGTGGCATGCAGCTTTTCAGATGTGCACCTGGTGTGTCAGATCCAATCCAAATTTCCACTGGACAGGCATTCCTTTACATTAAAATTTGTAAATCCATTTTTAACTCCCAAATGCGATATCTTGGTTGGAGCAGATGAAAAAAGAATCTTTTTTTTAATTTTCTTTTTTTAATATACTATTAATAACGCATTTTTCTTTGTTCTTTCTCAAAATGATTTTTGTTTAGAGCCATCTCTATGATCCTTTGTTCTCTATTAAAGAAGATGTTCTAAACTCAGACAAAATATTGTTTATTTAGCACCTCGTGTTCAGAAGAATCATTTACATTAGACCCAGCCCATCCAGAGGAGCTTTTGCTGTCTTACACTGCCTTTACAAAACATCATTTTCCTTTAGACTCACTGCTCACCTTCATTCCAGCAGCCTGTTAAGTGATGGATAATTAGATTTTTCTCCCTCGCATCCCATGACACAAACGTTCTTCAAGAAGAACTGTCTCTGTGTGATGCACTGGGAAACTTTCATGTCTTGAACTCTGTGGCTCCCTTGGTGGAAGATTTTATTCCTTGGTGATGGTGTGCCCATGAATCAATTACACTTTAGATAGCAAAGCCATCTAAAGTAGCTGACAAACAACTTGGGGATGTAAGGAACTAATCCTGCATTACATCCTGAGGGAATGGGATTAACCTGCACTATCCTATTTATTTCTTATGGATTTCATTCTGGAGCATTCTGAAGGGACCGGGTTTCCAGGCCTCAGTGTTCTGATGGACTGTGTTGCAGATGCTGTAAAAAAGTCATCTATTTTAAATCTGGTTTTCTGCCTGTGGAGTGACGAGAAGATGAGGACACAAATCCCTGCTCTGAAGTGTTTTTAGTGTATTCAGGCCTTGTTGTGCTTCTAGGGCATGTGAATATTTTGCTCTGTGAAATTCAAAAATAAGAGAAAAACAAGAAAATGCAAATTCATGGTTCTTCCTTCTTTCACAGCTGCCTGTGGCGCATTCTGTTGGAAATTCCAGAAAAAAATCTGGTTTTAAAAAGCAGAATTCTTTCTGAAGCTCTTCTGTTTGATGTAGCTATTCACTGCCTCTAGTGATGAACTCCTTCTAAGTCTACATTAGCTTCAGAGTATGCTTTTTTTAAAAAATAACCTTTATGGAGATGAGGACAAGCTTCAAACATAAGGCTGCCAAGAATGACTTTCCTTCTAGAAATAGGGTTTTTTAAATGTTAAGGTATTTTTTTAAGTTATTAAGAAGTTTTGTCTGTATTGTCTTCAGCTTCTGTTACCAGAATAAGATCTTTTTAAGAAGTGTCTGAACTAGAGGTATAATTACCACCTTCACTGTAAATCATATGGCAATATTAAGCATCCAGTCTTTTCAAAAATTCAAATACTAACATTCTATTCAAAACTCCATGCTTTTGTGTGCATGTGTCATACCTTGGTGTTCTAAGATTGAAATTCTTATTGACTTGAGATGCTGATAATCTTCATTTGCAGCTTGTTGCACCAGGTTTCCATTTAGTTATTATGCAAGGAGGATGCAATTTCTTTCCCACTGACTTACTGCTGTATTTACATTACATTTCTCCTTTTAATACTTTTGTTTACGTCTTTATTAAATCACAGATTGTACTGATTAAATTTGGCCTCAAGTGATGCTCTTTCATCATGAAGTGATTTAAAGTGCACGCAGATAAGGTTCATACCTACAGCAATGTCCTGCACTGAGTGCACTCACTCAAAAGGGTGACATCGGTCAAGGAACCCATTGGAACGACACAAAAAGAATGAAAGCAAGTTCTAAACTGGCACTTCTGAAGGGAGAAATGAAAATTTCCTCTCTCTTCAATGTCTTTCACTAGTGGTTGGATATTAAATCAAATCAGAGGAAATCGTTGCTGTCCTTATTGAAAATTATATGGGAAATGGGAGATTCTCCTTCTCCACCAAGACAGTTTCTATTTTTTTTATGCTCTCAAGCACAGAGATTCCAGTCCTCTCACTTGGGTTCCCTAATTTGGGTGGATGTGAGTGCCAGCACACCCCCAGCTCTGAGTCACAGCAGGTGTCTCACTGACAGCAATTCAAGGGTAGCATCAGGTCTTCTGTTCCAGGGATTTTCAGCTTCTCAGCACAGTCATTGCATTTGAAACTAAACCTTACTGCTGTGTTCACCAAAACAGAAAGAAAACCCACTTTCCCTCCCCATAACACAGTGACAAATGTGCACCCACAACTGGGCTTGCTGCTTCACCCCTTCTTGCCACATGTGAGTTACAGTGGCCCTGTGCAGTATAATTGACATTTATTTACTTATTCCCTTCACTTATTTTGTCTTTGACAAATTGAAAAGGTTCAAATGGGAAGGTTCAACCCGAAGGTGAAGTGAGAGATGGCTCACAGACGTTCCCCTTCAGTGCAGGTGTGAGTCACAAGGCTCAGCCTAAGCTGTGAGGAAATTTGCCCTCACCAAGCAAAGTAGGGCATCGCTTTCTGACCTCATTTGAGGAAGATGCTGCTGGAATCCAGAGCCTGGACTATGTGACTAGTTTAGACCTTCTCTCAGGGTAGATGCACTCCACAACAAATCCCTTCCAAAAATTAACCATTGCTCCCCACAGCTCGTGGCCGTGACGCACACGATGAGCTCGGGGAACACACGTGCTTTAACACCTCAGCTTGATGCCTGCGAAGCAAATGCGCTGCGCTCCCCGCGCTGTTCAACAGCCCTCCCATCTGTGTTCTGCACCACCTGCTGATTCCTGCAAAGCAAAATGTGTTGTGCCATGGCTCAGCCACGTTCCTGCACAAAAAACCTCAGCAGGAGCTGCCCATCGAGTGGGATAACAATTGCTGCACGCGCTGGGCTCTGCCCAAGAAAACACAAGGATGCTCCACGTTTTCAACGTGTCAGTCCAATGAGAACATACTAGAAATTATCCCTTCAGTCTCTTGGAGCAGCAGAGCCTCAAATTCATGGGGGAAGAAGCTCACCTGGTAGTAGTACTCCACAGAACGCATTCCTTTTTCAGACAGCATTGTTTTTTAATCTTATTTTTCTCTTTATCACTGGAAATTGAATGTTTTATTAGTGCATCCTTATGCACGAAATGGGAGCAGATTGCCTGCATAGCAATTTTTCTGCTCCTTGTTGGCTTTGAATTTTGGTTGAACTCAGACAACCAGTAAATGCCCCACTGATGACAGAAAGCATATTGATTAATTCAGGTGAATTTTAACAGTTGCACTCAGCAGTGCCATAATGGTTTACAATGGAAATCTAAGGGTGTTTGATGTGTCTTGGCGTGATTTTGACTTTCAGGAAAAGGACCAATTATCTGTTTCATGTTCATGAAAGCAAGCTTAAGAGCTGGGCAGAACATCTGGAACTTGAAAAGATTTGCAGTGAAGAGAATAAAGTAAAAATAGTAATCCTGTGCCCACCCCCACTGTACATAAAAGTGCTGCAGTAAATTGTTCTGACCGCTAGTGCAAGCTGAAAGAGAACTACTTGTACTTTATTCTAACTGAGGAATATAAACTGTGTTCCGAAAGGAGACATAGAAATGTAGGTTCTTTAACTTTCAAGTTAATTGAGTCTTTTTTTGCTACGAACAATGAAGTTAGGAGAGGATTCAATGGTATTTTGGTTTCAGGATTAGAAAATTAAAATATTAATATAATTATGTCTTATGATTACTAAGTGGCTTGGTCTTCCGGAAACATGAAAGAATTTGCAAGCGATTCTGTGTAACTCTTTAATTAAGTCCCATTTAGAACAATCACGCAACAATTTGTTTCGTGTTCTGTAAAGGAATTTTGTATCCAGAGGAAAGAGATGAGTATTTTCAGTAATTAATGATAACCTTGACCATATGCAGGGGCTCCTTCAGGCGTGACCAAATGATTTCTGGCAGACTGCGTAGATAAATCCCTATAAAACTCCAGTCTCAGAGAAAGTTTCCATGAATTCCATTAAACTTTGAGGACATACCCCCCAGCTTCATAAGAGAGGAAAACCAACCCTCACTTTTGAGATATTCTTTTAAAAATCCTTTGACATATCTTCTATTGATTTGTGAATATCTTCTTATTTGTGACATATCTTTTATTGGTTTTACTCCCTGCCAACACCATGACCTTTATAAAAAGTTGCAGCACTGCCCCTTTAATCTGCATCTGAAAAGACACGTGCCCAAAAAATACCACTGACAATAGTATTTATATCTTCATTAACTCAGTCCAATTTCTCTTTCCATAACAAAATTCACAGTAGCAGAGCCCAAACACCAACCTGAAGTTGTTTAGAAAGCCTTGGAAAAGAACGACATTTTGTTCCAGTTCCCCCTTGTTGTTTGTTTGAAGCCTCGACTATCCGTGGCACACTGGCTCAGGCTGGAAGGGACCTTAAACATCGTGAAGATGTTTCTTCTGCTTTTCTTTCTATATTCTCATGAACACAAAATAATTTAGTACTGGGGTTTGGTTCTCTCATTCCACCCACTGTCTGCTGGAATGTTTGATGTTGCATCCTGAGCAGTGGTTCCTGTTTCGCCATGGCATTACTCAGGTTTTCATTCCAACACCGCCATTCACTTACCTGTTAGCAGGTGTCAAAAATTCAGTGTCTTACCTGCATTAGCCATATTCTCATCACAAGGAATATCTGAAAATATCCTGTCAATGATCTGTTTTCTTTCTCACTCTCAGGCTTTTCACCACTGATATTCCTTGATCTACTACTTTATCTTGACCTATCCGATTTTTTTTTTTTTTTTTAAACAGGTTCGGACATTAAACCAGTTTTCTTTTGACCTTTCCCCCTCGCTTCTCACTTTAAAGCTCCTCTTGTCAGCCATAAAAGCCTGGATGTCAGAAGGCAATTTGCCCAGATAGTCAGATGGAATCCAACCTTTGAAAACTGCCTCTTTGAACAAACGTATCCCACTGGCAAAGTATTCCCAAGCCTGCCTTTAACACTGATCTTCGAGTCATCTGTTGCTCATCAGCACATCACACACCCTTTCTCCCTCTGTACTGACAAGGAAAAAAATCAGGGTAGTCACTCAAATGAGACACAATTAACTTCAAAGAAAGTGACGGTATTTCTGAGCTGGAGATGCACCGCAAAATCAAACCGGTATAAAGCTTGGTGCAACTCCCTGTGAAGCGGGCAGACTCATTGCTGGGAACATTTATTGTCATAGAATCATGGAATGCCAGGTTGGAAGGGATCTCAAGAATTTTTTTGGTCCAACCTTTCTTGGCAAAAGCACGGTCTAGAAAATCTTAAATTGTCCAGCATTGGGGAATTTGCTGCTTCCCTGGGGAGGGTATTCCAGTGACTGGCTGTTCTCATTGTGAAACATTTTCCTCTTGTGTCCACTCAGCATCTCCCCAGCAGTACCTGATACCCACTTTCCCTCATCTTTTCCATGTGATTCCTTGTAGAAAGGGGGTCCCCATCTTCTTTTTGTTCCCTTTTAAATACTGGAACATGGAGATAAGGTCTCTCAGCCTTCTTTTCTCACCAGCAGACAAACCCAGGTCTCTCAGCCTTTCCTCATAGGGCAGTTTCCTGTCCTTGGATCGTATTGTGACCCTTGTCTGGACCCTCCCAAACCCAGGTCTCTCTCTTTGGCACAGTGCCACATCTTTATAACAAAAATAAATTGTGAACTTGCATATTCTGCATTTGAAAAAAAAAAAAAATCCTTTGTATAACAAGAGCTGTCTTTTGATCAGTCCTTGCAATCCTGATCTTTGTTTTACTTATCTCACTTCATCTTTATCACTGCCATTATCTACGGCAACCAAAGGTTGTCCCAAAGCCCTACGGAGGTTATTTCAGAAGAGCCGATTATTTAAAATTATTTGAAATACATTGTATTACATTTTGGTGGGGGAAAAATAGTGAGGCTGGCTTATTTCTTGTGTTCTAAGGAGCTCTGGGTTCCTGCAGAAATCACTCTCGGTGAATCATCTCTTTGCAGGATGCTCATTCAGGTCATGCCCAAGACACACCCAGGAGGATAGGAAGCTCTGCAGTGATTATATAACCTCTCTTAACAGGCTGTTTTCTCATCTTGAAACGACCCCACAAGCGCTAAAGACATTTTTACTTTCAACTACCAGATCCCAGGGCAAAGCACGGTATGTGGAAGAAGAGGGGCACGAAAGCCACCAGCACTGCCTCCTGAAAGAAGGGGAAGGGCCGCCCAAAAGGCAGAGAAATTGATGGAGCTTGAGCTTGCAACAGCAGAGCCAAAAGCGGGGTGGGGGCGGTGTAAAGTATCCCTGGCAGTTCTGGAACACTGAACCTAAACTAGATTTCTTTAAAATCAATGCAGAAACGTGCTAAATGCAGGAGTCACCGGACTATCCCACAGTGCTAGTGCTCAGAAGAACAATGTCCTTAAAAGCTCGTTCATTTCAGATTTACTGTAGCGTCATTGTGCTAATTCCAACAAAGCAATTTTCGACCAGCAATCAAGTATACCCGCTTTATGCTAATGCAGATTTGATTAGCTGGCTTTTAGGATCTGTCTGTTTCTAGGAAGGACTGAAACTCTATTTTCTTTCCTCAGGCATCCTTTCCAATCTAATTCACGTTTGACGAACGAGACGGGGAAATCAATTGTGTGTAGCATACACTGTATAACGGCCCGCAAAGTTCCTGAAATAGTTGTGCTTGCTCCAGAGCAGCTGCTCAGGACTCTGCACGCAATTCTTTGGCACCGCTGCACCTGGCCAAGTGCCACGGAAAACACGGCCCTGTAAAAGAGAGGCGAACCAAACGGGACGAATCTGCGCTCGCGCCACTTCTGAACTGCCTCATCTCCTACGCAGCCACCAAAAAAATTTAGGATTTATTCTGACCTTTCCCACTGTATTTAGGAAAACAGGAATGGAGCCATATTGCCAGCTGGGATAGCTCAGCTCCTCCAAACACCAGGACTGTACCCTGTGCCTGCACCATTCCCACATCCGTGGCCTCAAGGAGATTTTAGTGCCAGGACAGCAGTTTGGATTTCTCAGGATTCCATCGGCTTCCTTACAGCAGTTTGGATTTCTCTGGATTTGAGAGCTCCTTACCTCTGCCGTGGCATGCGGATGAGCGGCTGCTTGTGGCACCTCTTGCTGAGGCCGAAGAGCTTGTGCACCGTCCTCTGGGCCTTGAGGAAGAGCTGCTTCATGCTGCTCTCCAGCTGCTCGTAGCGGCGTTGGAAATTTGAATCCATCGTCCACAAATGCATCACAGCAGACGTGTTCAGGAAATAATTCATGGGCAGCCTCTTCATAAATAATTTGAATTCGTCTGGGAAAAAAAAAATAATTAATTGTCTTTAATTATGCAGCTATGGTTATTCTTGCAGCAGAAATTAACTTCTAGTTTGGTTTATTTTTTTCCCTTGAACCAGTTTTCATAAACTCAGTCTTTTGAAATTTTAAAATTGGGCATTTTAAGTCTTTCAAAAGTAGAAAGGTGAGTACATTTTTATTGGTAATATTAGAATAAAGCCAGAAAAATCCAATATTCATATAATCTAATATTCATATAATTTTTAAATTGATATTAAAGCACATTGTCCTTATCTCTCAGCCTGGATAATATGAAGATTAAATAAGAATCAGATTTTCTTACCTTCAAATCTAGGATCTGAAAGCAAATGTGCATTTAATGATCAATGTTTATTGACTCATTTGAAGAACGTCAGAAACTGTCTTAAAAGAAGTATATTCCAATACTTAGGAAATGCAAGTAAATGTGATTTCACAGGCCATTTCTCTTATATGTATGTTATTTCACCTGAGACAAGCCATTAAATTAGACTTTCATAAGTATTTACAATTAAAATGGAGCCTTTCGAAGCATTTTACGGTACTTCAAAATTTTATGACACATCAAAAACGTTCCCATAACTCCTTTTTGACTCTGCAGTGGTGGAAAGTTCTTCAATCACAAGGTCACTGCTACTGTGAACATGCCATGCTTTGTGACTCGTTCTGGTAGCTCAGTCCACACAAGATATGCAGACGGAATCTTATTAACAGCATTTTATTAATCAGTGAGTGTGTTTCCATTAGCACAGTGATTTATAACTTCTGAACCTAAACAAACTCGCATCAAAAGGGCTCCGGTTACTGGGGAAACACGTGAGAATGAGTGGCACACTTGAATGCACACGTTTATCCTTTTTCTGTCTTGTTTCCATGTATCAGTAGATTTTCCTGCCTGCCCCCCTGCCTGCTGCTATCCTCCCACCCTTCACAATCCATTTTTTTCCTTCAGCCTGTTCCTGCAACAAAGTCCCTTATCCCACAGTTTGGCTTTCACCCTGCCAGATGCTCCTTTTTGGGTAGTCTACACTTCAGCAGACTATGTGAAAGCAAAGATCCCACTGCCTGAAGTAGCCTCCCTCTTCAAACACAAATAATCATAATATTTAACATTCGTGTAATTTTAGGTTGCCCGTGGGAGAGGGTTGATTGGGGAAAACGTCTGCTCACATCAAAGAATACTCCATTACCATCCTTGTTTATAAGTCTCTTGGTTTTAGCTTTAGTTTCGGGTTTTTAACAACATTTTTGCACAAAGCAGGCAAAAAGATTTTCTTTTTCATGGGCGCAGAAAAAAAGATCTTTTGAAAATAAGCTGCAGCGGCCCTTGACCACATCCTGAGGCACACGGGACAGTGCTGGAGCACAACACTTTGGCAGAGTATTTTCTGTGATGGGTGAAGGCTCATAAGAAGGCAAAAGGCATTGAAAGGTCTTCTGGAAGGTAAAAAATGAAAGGCAGGGAGCCAAGGCAATGATTTTATGTTTAACAAAGTGTTTTTAATAATTCCTCTGGGAATGTGTTGGTCATTTTGCCCTCCTGCCTTCCTCGTTGGGTAGGAGTTGTTCTCCGCTGGAGGACAGCACTGCTGGCCCCGTGCTGTCCTTAAGGAATAAGGGAAAGGGCTCTTTCTTCATCTTATCAACTGTTTAGAGCCTTTTATCTTTTGCTTTTTCCCTTCCTTAATTTTGTCTGAGTTGGTTTTTATATTCTGTCCAGCGGGAGTGTCCGTTCCTGCCTGTACAGCTAACAATTTGAATTAATGGGAATGTTTAAGAAATTCTACAGATGAGCATCTCTGGGAATCTGAATGTAGCTTTGGGAAAAACAGGTCCGTTTCCTCCTTCCCAAGTGAGAATTATTCCTTCCTTAGAATTACAGAATAGTTTGGGTGGGAAGGGACATTTATAGTCCAACCTCCACTGCCGCGAGCAGGGATACCTTCCACTAGATGAGGTTGCTCAGAGCCCTGTCCAACCTTCCCGATCTCTGATTCCTTGTTGGAAATGATACAACTTTCCTTTTAGTTTTGGGTAGCTTTAGTCATGGCTTTGTTCACCTTTGCCAGGGGGAAGGAGAGCCGGGCTCTGTCGCTGGTTTAATCTTTAAACCACCGAGGCGTTGGGTCTGGCTGGGCTGGGCTTGAAAAGCTTCAACAAACAAAACCAGAGTTTTGGAAGCCTGGGATTTTAAAATGTACGTGTCGGGAATGTAGAAGATATGGAGGAGATAAACAGACATTACCCCCTGGCAAAGCTGGAGACACCCTGCCTAAGAGAAGAATGCCCAGGGAACCACAGAACTGGACCAAACGAGCAGTAAAGGCAAAGGGATCGATATCCAATAGAAGATCAAACACTAACTGATAAAAAGAATTCTGTAATGTAGAACCAAGGAAGGAGAAATTCTTTGTTTTCTACAGATGTATAAACACGTGAAAAGTATAAATGTGTGAAAAATCTTGTAAGGGACGTGTGTAGTTGGAATGATTCCTAGGGCACATCCCGGCCAGAATAAAGGAATACCTGACTCACTGACAGCTCACACACAGTGTCAGGGTTCCATTCCTTCCCCAGCTCAGTGACATCCTCACACGGCCCTCCTCAGTCTCATTCCCTTCCAGAAGGGAAGACAGAGGGGTTATGTCTGCCTTGTATAAAGGAGCCACACACCCACTGGCTTGGTAAAGCCATCCAGACTTTAAGATTTGAAAATTTAAAATATCGTAGTATAAAAAAAAGAAAAAAAAAAATAGGAAATAAGTTTAACTGAGCTGATAAAAAATATGCCCTTTGCAAAGCACAGACCTACAGCTTGTAAAAATCACACAAGTTCTAGCAACTTCAGAGGAGTGAGGGTATATATATATGTTTAAATATATACTCTGACACCTTGGGAGGACTGGATCCCAAAGCCACATTCCTGACTACCTGCTTGATTCCTAAGGTCTCTTTTCCCTTCTGCTCCTCTGGTATATCAACTTCAAATGAGCTTCACGGAGCCAAAACAAAAGCAACTCCCTCAGGAGGCAACAGACTCAGACGATGCCTTTTCAGCCCTCACACTGCTCTAATCACTTATTTAAGGAGCGTTGTCACTCTGCTGTCCTCTGCGCGGTGGCACTAATCTCTACAGCTAACAACTGCTCGATGCAGTGTTCTGGAGCGATAAGGAGGGTTTACACTCCTCAGCTCGCGATGCAACAGCATTTCCAATAAGAAAAGGTTTCTTTTCCTGCCTGTAATAAACGTCGTCTTTGACTACCCCTGTGCCCTGTCTGATCCTGCTAATGAGCTCCATGGTGCAGGTAAAGGGAGAGACAGAGATAAAACGAGCATGGCTGGGTAGGGCCTGCTGCATTTAAAAAAAAAAAAAAAAAAAAAAATAGATAATGTGCCCATATCTTAAACAGACACATTTCATGATCTGTGAAACTACAACATGAACTCCTGACACTGAGAGATGATTAAACTATTACGCTCTAATCAACACGCGGTGCCAGCCATTCCCGAGGATTAACAGCCAGTATTACAGTCCCGGCGGGCCACAGAAATGGATACTTTAAAACACAAAATCAGAGAATATCCTGAGCTGGGAGGGACCCACAAGGATCATCGTGTCCAGCCCCTGGCCCTGCAAACACCAAAAATCAGACCATGATTCTTGGTACCACATAAAATCTGATTTCAGCACTTTTATTTTCACATGGGTAGCACCTGCAATACGATTTTGTATATTCTTAACTAACTGCAAATAAGGCAAAAAAGGTAGAGCATTATGTGCAGGGGTGGGTCAGGCGAGTTCATTTTCTGGCTGGCTTTGCCTCTTTTCACTTCCTCCTTTCTGCCAGGTAAATCTTCCTTGTGTCAACAGTGCCTGGAGATTGAAATGGCATCCCATATTTCAATGGGAAAGAATAAATGAGAAATATCATAATGGGAGCAAACATTCCTGCTGAAATCAGATGAATATCAGACGTATTTAGGCTATGAGAAATCCCTAGAGCTGCAGAGACGTAATGTGGATTTTTATTTGGTGCCAGAGCAGGGCTGAGTGCTGAGTGCAGTGATTAACACTCTGCAGACCGAGCTGGCAAAGGCCACCGAAATGCAGGCAGCCTCATCCAAGGATTTGACAGGGAAAAAGGTGCCTGCTCTGTGTTGGAAGAGAGCAGGAGCCCTGATTTCTCCGCTGTGAGTCTTTCGATGATCCCTGGTATTTTGCTACAAGGTCTGTACAAGACTGCCCCACCCACAAGACCACGGCACGCTCCTGGTTTTGTTTCAGCTGAGGCTCACTGGTTTGTGGAGCTTCTCCAGGCTGCTAAAATGTCTTGGGTTAGCTTCTTTCCTGAGATCCCTCGTGGAGGATCTTTGGAAGCATCTTGGGAGTCAATGGATTTATAGCTGCTTGGGGATTCACAGCAGCAGGTTATTAAAGGTGCCACAGGCTGACATCTGGCAGCAATGTAATGCTGGAAGTATGAAAATAACCAAATAATATCGCTGCGCTTTCTTCTCCTGTTTTCTTTAGAGAGAACAGAGCAAGTCCACGACTGAACTTTCAAACTGCCACTCCTAAAATTTGCTTTTAAATCATACAGGCACTGTTTCCCCAGTCAGTGTAACAGAGATTATCTCCGAGCAAGGGTGTTGGAGCAGTTTCCTCCTCACAGCCCAGACACTGCACAGAGGCAGGGAACAGCCTGAGCCTCTGCAGCCAGGGTAGCAGGAGCAGGGGGATGAAACAGCAGCTCCTTTAAGCCATGTGTCTAGGGAGGTCTCAGTAATGTGCCTGTGGAAAACCAGAACTCCTAAGCAGGAAAATTCAAATCTGACGTGGATTTCTAGCAAAGGAAAAATAATTTTCTTTTTGTTTTTTTATTTCCTGCTGGTTCTTATTATGGCTGAAATTTATGACAACATACGTATGAAAATAATTGAGGTGAAAATCTACGTACAATTTAGGAGACCATAAAACAAATCACAGTTTGAAAAGAATCTGCATTTGGTGATACGCTGAGAAAAAAATTATTTCGTGGCAAAGCAACTTACAAGAAATTTCAGCCACCTTCTCTCAGTCTCCAGAAATGACCGTTTCTGGGGAGATGACATTCCATCGAGCTTTATTCTGTTGTTTAATTTAATGTCATATTCTGATGAGCCATTTTACCTAAAGTGAAATAATTTAATCTTATGGAACAAAACCTTCAGCATTAGAAATTACAGCATAGTGCTTCAGTAAATATATAACCCTGTCTAATTGTGGATTACATTGTCTACCCAAAATCAATTTTAATTTTTTTAAGCAATATTCAAACCTTGAAAAAGCAATTATGTTTTCTGAGCAAAAGCAGCCTGACAATGACTGAAAAAGTTTAAGAATCCTTTGTTGACTGAAACATACAATTCACAATTATATATAGTCTATGTATTTTCTAATATTAATAAAGATTTGGACTTCAGTGGTTTTTTTCATTTAACAAAGTTCAGTAAAAGCATGTCTATAGGAAAAAACCCCTTTTTATATCACATTATCGTGTCGAAATCTACCATTAGACAGCAATTGTAATGGGCTGTTTTGTCATTTCTCTAAATGATGCTTTAAGAAAACATTTTTCTCCATTAAAAATCTATACATCTGTCATTCCTCTTTTTTAATCAAGTTCTGTAACCTGTTCTAAAGGTATTAAAGTTATGCCATCACAGCCTAGAAGTGAGTAATGCCTCACGCAAAAACGGCCCTGCTTTGGCTCTAACAAAATGTTACAGCGGGATTAAGGAAAAATTGACAAAAACCGAGGGTGTGATGCTGTCTGAGCAAGCAGTGATACCATCTGATGTGCAGGTCCAAGTGAGAGTGCTTCAGACAGCCTCAAAATGAGCTGAAGTGAATTCTTGTTCTCCAGTGCATTCCCTCTTGTCTCACTCTCCTAATGAGAATTGCAGATGATCGCTCCTCTTTACAGAGCGCTGCAGCTTTAGGAAGCCAGCTCGCTCCTTAAGCCGTGGTGACGGGATCAGGTGTTCAGTCAGGCTTGGTATTTCCTTGGGCAGTAGCAGTCCAAGGAGGGACGATCTCGTGCCCCAGGCAGGTCAACTCTGACATCAGATCAACGTGTTCAGGGCTTGGTCCAGTCAGGATGTGGAAGCTGCTGCAATCAAGGCTCAGCTGCCCTCGTGGAGAATAAATTTCTCCACATGCCCAGTGTGGATCTCTCTCGTTTCCCTTTATGCCTGCTGTCCCTCAGCACACAGAGCCTGGCTCTCTCTCTCCCCTCCCTGCAGACAAGGTGGCTGCTCTGAGTTCCTCAAGTCTCTGCACCCAAGGCTGACCAACCCCTTCTCCTGTGGCCTCTCCTCCCAGGGCAGCTTCTCCAGCCCTCACCTCTCCAAGGCCAGCCCTGGCCACACTCCAGGCTGCTGATGTCGTCCCTGTACTGTGGAGCCCCAAACTGGAAGCAGAATCTGAACGTGGTCTAAAAAGTACTGAGGCGAATCCCCTCCTTGATCTGCTGGTCCCTGGCTTTCTTTGTAGCACCCACAGCGTGGCCTTGGTGCTGTCAGGCCACTCCATTCTCTGCTCCAGGAACCTTCCTGCAGAGCTGCTCCTGGCCAAGCAAATCCAGCCCTGACTAATGCTGGGGCTTTGCCTGTCCAGAGCAGCATTTTGCTTTTTTCCTTCTTGAACTTCACCAGGTTCCTGTGGTCCTGACCCACCAGCTTGTCCAGGTCCCCCTGCATGCCAGCCCTGACCTTGAAGATTCCTGTCTCACTCCCTCAAACTTGCAACATCTGAAAACTTGATGAGAGTGCACTTCATTACTTTCTCCAAGTTATTAAAGAAAAAAAGTCCTGGGATAGGCCTTTGCTGGGTCTGGGATAGACCCTGGCTGTATTCCACTTGCCACCAGTCTTCAGAGAGGATGTGTGACCCTCCAACCCTGCGCGCTGTCTCCCACAACGTTCTGGTACCCAGGGTAAGATACAGGGCTCTGGATGGAAGGACAAACAGATGGGTGAAAATCCAATTGTGCAGAGCCTTGCTAAAACTGAAGTAAATCTCCTCTCATCCATAAATCCCAATTTTATCATCACAGAGAGAATGAGATGGGGCAGAGATGATTTATCATCTCACTCATGTCCCTTGGCTCTCCCTTCACCTCAGCTGGCTGCCAGATGCCCCCCAAGCTTGTCTTTCACTCCCCACGGTGACAAGATGAAAACGTTCCTAGAATGAGATAAGGACAGGGAGATCCCACTTACAAATTACAGACATGGGCAAAAGTGACTCAGCTTTGGGAGGATTAATATATTGCCAGTTAAAAATAGAGTAGGAGAGTGAGGAGAAAAAAAAAAGACAAAATAAAACCACCTTCCCCCGCAGCCCGTCCTTCTTCCAGAGTTCAGTTTCACTCCTTGCATTCCTTCCTTTGCCCCACGACCATTGCAGGGGGATGGAGGAGGGAGGCTGCTATCGGTCCATAAGACTTCACCTCTCCCAGTCCCTTCTCCTCTGCTCCAGAGTGGGGGTCCCTCCCTCCCATGGGGTACAGTCCCTCACTGGGTCCTTCCCACAGTCCTTCAAGAACACATTGCTCCGGCCTGGTCCACCACAGGCCACTGATCCCGCCAGACAACCTGCTCCCGCTTGGGCTCCTCCTTCCTGCAGGACATCTCCCCCTGCACAGGAGTGGGGTCCCTCATGGGATGCAGAGCGTTTGCTCCACCATGGCTCCACAGGCTGGACCTCTGCTCCAGCACCTGGGGCACCTCCTGCTCCTCCTCCTTCACCAGTCTGGGTGCCAGCAGGGCTATTTCCCTTTCCTCTTCTCCCTCCTCTCCTTCCTCTCCCTCACAGTTTTTACCCTTCTCATGTGTGCTCTCACAGAGGTGCCACCCGTGTCACTGACAGGAGCAGCTTCAAAACAGGTCACCCTTGCAGTCCCTCACTGCCAAAACCTTGCAGGATAAACCTAACACATCTCCGAAAATGTTGCCCAAGAGGACTCAGTCCATGATTTTCCCAGGGACCAAAGTAAATCTGATCAATCAGTAATTCCCTGGACCATCCTTTCAGACCTTTTTTGATGATCAGTGTAATATTTGCCTTTCTCCAGTCATCAGGGATATTCCCCAGCCTCCACAACCTTCCAAAAGAGGGAGACCTTACCAGGAGATCATGATTCATCTTCCGGTGAAGACTGAGGGCAAAGGGGGCATTAAGAACTTCTGAAACAAATCCCTAAATCACTCAACCTATTCAGCAGCAGGCTCACAATTCCTTGTTCAATCTTTCACCACCAAGACAACTACAGAAGCTTTTCTTGTTGCTCTTGGCATCCCTGGCAAGCACTGGAGGTACCTTTGCCCCTCGCCATCTCTGAATGCCTGGGCAATGTTCCTGAGGTTTTCCTTGGTAGCCTGTCCCTGTTTGCACCTCCTGCTCTGCTGCCTTTCTGCTTTGGAGCTCTGCCCTGAGCTGCCCGTTTTAGCAAATCCCAGGACGTGACCTGACTGTCAGAAGGAACAGTTCTGCTTGAGGATGCTGTCCTGAAAACCTGGCCAGCTTTCCAGAGCTCCTTTGTCTTCAGAGCTTTCCCAGAGGGAACACCTTCTCCCAGTTCCCAGAACTGGGTGAAGACACTTTCATGAAGCCCAGGTCTGCGTTCTGCTGCTGTCCTACCCGCTCCTTTCCCAATCCTGACCACCACTATCTCACGTCCTCTACAGACAAGGCTGCCATTGATTATTCCATCCCCAAATAGCACTCCTTTGTTAGGGAATAATCAGGGCAACTCGATGTCTCTCCTTTTGCTTGATGCGGTGCCTGTATCAAGATGTTATTGCTGACAACCTCCAAAAGCCTCCCTGACTGCTTGTGTCCCACTGTTGGTTTTTCAGGAGATTAAAGCTCCCCAGGAGAGCAGGGTCTGTGATCCCCACACGTCCTTGAATTGCTTAGGGAAGGCTCCATCCACTCACTCACGCTGACTGTGTGATCTGTGACACATTCCCAGCCCCATGCCGCCCTTGCCGGCCTCTCCTCTGACCCTGACCCACAAATTCTCACCCGTGTTGCCCATCCCAGAGCTCAGCTCCACACATCCAGCCTATTCCATAACGGAGAAGGCAGCTGCCTTCCTCCTCAGCCCTCCTTCTACTCATTTCACACATCGAGTACATCTGAGCAGCACACCCAAGGTGCATTTCTATTTCCCGTCCTTTACCATTGCCCTTGTTGCTGTCACCCTGCACTGTGTATTCCTAGGAAAAATTCCCCCTTTTCCTCACAGGCCTGAGCCCTGTGTGACTCCTGATGCCTTCCAGCTGTGCTATTCCCTCTCTGAGCCTCATCTCATCCGTGAGATGATATTCCAGAGGCATATGCCTGTAACAATCCCTTTCCAGATTCCTGCCCCACAGGTGAAAAACTACTCAAGGAACTTGAAACTTTACATCAAATTGATAAAGAAAATAATAAAAAAAAGATCACCTGCGGTTTCAGCTCATTTGTGGTGTGTTTTGCCTTCCAAATAACCTGTCTCCTTGTCTCTGCTAATCATTTGCCTACACCTGGTTTTAATATGACTCCAGCCTTCCTTTGGCACAATTCCTTCTAACAGGAAGCCAAAACAAACAGATATTATTGCACAAGGAAAAGCAGCCACAGTCAGAACCAACAGGAATATTCAGCCCAGAGGCTCTCCTTGAAAAACACTCAGGAAACATCTCGAGTAGCTCCAGAAGTTGATTTCCCTGCAGGAAAGGGGACAGGGAGCAGCAAAGTCAGCCAGCCCTGCTCTGTGTCCGTTTCAGGGCTGATTATCTGCTGGTGCTGTAAACAAGCCCATTATTTAATAAAAATACTGGCTGGTTTTTCTTCTAGGTTAGGAGCTGGAAAGAAGGCTGCCAATTAATCACACACAACAGCCAAGGAAAGCTGCTAAAAGCTATTCATGTCACCACCACCAAGAAGAAGAAAAGAAAAGCCATTTTGTGAAAGGATTTTCAGCATTCCAAAGTTACCTTAAATCTTCGGAAAGTTTCTAAAATTTTCCAAATGTTTCTAATTCCTCTGAAATCCTCTGAAAGGAACATTGCAAAGTTTGCCTCTTTTGGTTGGCTTTGAATCAGTCAAAATACTTCACCTTGACAGAACAGAATTTTTTTTATTATCGTTATGGCAACCTTTAGTTTCATATTATAACATCAAAGTTATGAAGGAAAAAATTACAAAAATGTGTAAACTTTTCAAAACGAGGGTTAAAAATGCTTTCCTTAAAAAAAAAAAAAAAAAAAAACACAAACCACAAAACAACAAACCATAATTTTACTGAAAGATTATTCCTGGTTGGTTTATTCAAAGTAGCTGCCTCTGTATTTTGTATCATTCTGCGTTATAAATCTTCATCTCTGCTAGACTTCAACAGACTTTTCTGTTTATACTGCAAGCTCTTCAGAGGAGAGCCTGGCTCTTATTATATCTTTATAGGGCACTTAGCACAACAGACCCCAGATTTAATTGTTGCCATTTATTGCAAATAATAAAAATAAATTTGCCCGTTGCTCCAGGCACCCTCCTTGGAGTCCTCTGTGGGAGCTGCAGCTCGTGTGAGGAGCAAGAGTTCTGGTAGGAAGGACCTCCTAATCCCGGTTTTATCGCACCTTTTATTGCTCTGCTTGTGGAACCCTCCAACGACGTGACCACCGTGTTATCGTTCCTCTTCCATAACAATGCTTTTTTTTTAAAATTTTAATCAGGGCAATAAATATGACAGCGAGTCAAATACAGGTGTCAGCTGTAAATCAAAACCTGAAAGCACAAGGCTGGAAATCTGAGAGGATATAAAGCACGGGACCCACATTTCAAAGGGTTGGATGAGATTGCTGTTCATTAAAGTGCTGCCTCAATATTGTGTAGATGTTATTAAAGAGATTTATAAAAGATAGATTTTTTTTTTAAAATATCCCACCATGATTCAGAAGCCTGGAGAAAACAAAGTGCTAAAATGAACATATATTTGTTTTTATGTTGCCATGAATTTTAGTTCCTCGTGATGCATTACTCAATTTGTCAAAGAAGTAGCAGCTGTGTTCCAAGAAATATATGTTTGAAAATAATCCAATTCAAAGAAGCAGAAGACTGCAGCTGGAAACAACCTTATTTCTTCAGAGAAGAGATAGTAAATCTGAATTTTCCTTCCCCTTCTCCCTCCAATTTAGGCTAAATCAGCCAGCTCTCCCGATAATTAAAATATTTCCTTCTCCAAAGCAAAGGATTTCTCCTTTAAACTTTCTGAAGGACAAAGTGAACAAAGGAAGGAAATACGTGTTTTCTGCAAGATATGGCCTCTGGTTTTGAAGGAGGAGAGGAGGTCTACACTTCCTTTTGGACAGGAATATTCCAGCTGCTACAGAATCCTCAGGGGAGCAAATTTGGATGATCCTGGGGTAGATTTATGGGGGGGTTTGTGTTTGATTTCTTTTTGAAGTGAGGAATGCTGCAAGGATAGTTCCTCTCAACCCTGTGCTCTGCAAGAAGGAGACACCAGGGATAAATGTCAATGTGGAGGTGGAATCGGTGGGGAACAGATCCTCTGGTCAGTCAGTTCTGTGCTGTTCTGAGGCACCTCGCGCAAATGTTAAAAGTGACGAGAGGAAACGGCCTCAGGCTGCACCAGGGAAGCCTCAGATTGGATAGGAGGGAAAATTTCTTCATGGAAGGGGTTGTCAAGGATTGAACAGACTGTCCAGGGCGGTGGCGGACTCACCAAGCCTGCCAGAGTTTATAAAACGTAGGGACACGGTTTAGGGTGAACAGGGTGGTGGTGCTGGTTCGTGGTCAGACTTGTTACTGGAACAGGAAACCACAAATCCTCCTCTCACAAGCCCCGAAACTCTCCCAGTGCCACATGAAGGTGGAAAAATTGCAGAGTCAAAACTGGTAGTAAAACCAGAATATCATCCTGTAAACTGTGGATTAATTCGGAAGTTCTGCTGAGCAGGAGGTAACGACCCTGCCTGGACTCTGCTGTGAGCTGAAAGGACTCAAATTTTACTACAAGGAAGTGACTTTTTTCTTATTCTCCATCTAAATATGACCTCAACAGCAAATTCCCTTTTCAGAACCCAAAAAGCCGGACTCCACAGCTGTCTCTGTAAGCCCCGACATCTGAAGGACATTCCCTTCATCCTGTCAGCTTTGCTTTCAGGTGTGATTTTGGTTCATTACCTCCTTTAAAAATGTTTCGCCCACTACCCTTCAAAGGGATGCTCCTAGGAATTCACAGTAAGCTTTCAAGAAAAATGCCTCCAAAATCTATGCATGGGTTATTTTGGAAATTTTTTTTGGTAACCATTTTTATGAATTCTATGTGGTTTAGAAGTAATCCTGCAACATGGATGTCCCAATGTCCTTTATCACCTTTGTACAGAACTAGAAATGCACTTAACCCATAAGACATAATCCTTCTGGGTGGATATGGACATAACCTCTGCCAGTCCAAACTTTACCTTAGCTGATCATGCTGGGAACTCTTGCAGTTTGAAAGCTGGGTAGGTTAAATAAACATGTAATGATTCACAGGAGGATAGATGAGGGGAGAGAAAGAGTGAAACCGAAAAGTGTTCTTGGAAAACACATCGGAGCAAAGAACCAGTGTTGAGCTGTTCCAGGAGAAGATTTAAGAAGCTATGAATCACAAGAGACAACACTGCCCGAGAAGAAAAGAGAGGCCACGGAGTGACATCACTCTTAATACAGCAAGCCCAAAGCTGCCAAGGCAGATTGGAATTCCACCAAGCACGAGGGGGTTTTGTCACTAGCTTTGAAGGGAATTACATTATGTCCTGTACATGGTGGACATAAGTAGAATTATATTAGATCAAGCCTTCTGCTGCTCCTCCTCTCATTACAATGTCATCACCACGTTTGAAGTATCTCCGGGTGCGATGCCATGTAAAAACTTTAATAAGTGGATTTGCCAGGTGCTGCTTTAGCAGGAGCTCTCTAATGCTTTTAGTTTTGGAACGGGGGCAATTCCATTGGCTGCACCATCATTTGCGGGGTAGGAGAGGAACAATTTAGACACTGACTCTCCAAAGAAATGATGCACATCCCACCTGTTCGTTTTATTAAAACAGGGACACCTCCACAGGGGTGGCAGAGGTGGGGAGGGGAGTACTGGACACAGAAGGAATGGCAGCTTGGTGTACCTGCTCGTGTTACTGATTAAACCTCCTGACAACCACAGAGGGAAGTTAATTACTGGGAGGCAAATTAACACCCCTGCAAGATAATAGAGAAAACAATAATTATATTAAGAACTCAGGGGGCTAAGTTTTCTTGGCCCTGAGCCTGAAGCTGCGAGCGGTGTTTGAAAGCAAACCACTGCTCTACTGCTCAGGGGCAAATAGTTTGAACCATATTGATTGAAGTCTTTATTCTCAGTGATTAAAAAGCACCTTTAGCTGCCAGTGAGTCCGTTCAGACTGCTCACAAGGAGTCTTTCAATTAAGATTTCAAATGAGACTCACTTTGCATGGCAATGGGTCTGTCCTGGTCAGCAGAGGGACCCAGACTGTGCTGCCTGAGTGACCTGGGCACACCTGGCGAGGGCCCCGTGCAAGGGCCCTTGGAGGGGCACGTTCCCCATCCTCCCAAACCCACGAAAACAAAGCTCATCCGATCGCAAGGTTAGATTTGTTGCGTCTATAAACTGAAGAAATCCTCCAGTACTCAGTCTGAATTCCAGGTTTCGTTTTTAAATCTCATTTTACGTGCATTCTAATTGAACCACGGGAGCTGGAAGAGCAGGAACACGTCACCGGACCACAGTAAGGGAGGACTTCCAGTGCAAACCGCCTTCACTGCAAATGACAGAGCGGGGCTATGAATTTGTAGTCTGTCTGTGATGCCAAGTCAAACCTCGTCATCTTGAGAAGTTATTTAAGGTTTGGAATCTTGACATTGAGTCTGAAAATCAGTCTGGGCACTTTTTTTTTTTTTCCATTATAAATGCAGTAAGTTTCTTCTGATCAGAGCGTACAACACAAAATCTCTGTTTAAACTGACATTTTCAAATTATGCCTGCAGTTACCTTCTGCCCTTTTACTTCCTTTTAGTAATTTGAAACGGGCATGAATGAGACATTTGGTGCATTACCTACGTTTTAAAATGTCCATCTCAGAATGCAGCTTCTCTCTGAGGGACTTTTGTCAATCTTTTTTTTGGTGGGGGAGTTTTTCTGGGGTTTTTTTTTTGGGGAGAGGGGGGTGGGTTCTTGCTCTTCTCCCGCACGAGGAGAATCACAGGGAGCACTACAAAAGCCAAGATAATTTTTAGCCAGTGATTAAACGGCAGTCTGAAATTTTTAAAAATACCATTCCTCTAGTTTACACAGGAGTTACTGAGGGCATTTTTCAGCTCTTAGGGCTGCCATTATTACCGCTGGTAAGAGTGGGGAGAAGGCTGGAACCCGGGTCAGTGTCTCCACGATGCCAATCTCCAAGCTTGGCAGCTGGGAAGAATTACCAAGAATTACTTGTCAGCCAGGTGACTTTGATTTAAATGCAGTGAGAGGCAATACAAAGGAATCCCACGGTCTCCTCTTCTGCTAAAGCAGCTTTAAGAAAGGATTTGTGCCACGGGAACAGCAGAAATCTGTGCCTTGTTGGGGTGGCAAACAAAACTGCGCTTGATTTTTCCGAGGGATTTCTGAGGTTAAACTTCACAGGCTGAATGCAGATTTGCTGAAGCTTTTCTGGAGTTGTCCATCATAAAGAACATGACACTACAATCACAGCAATAGTTTAAAATGTTTGTTGGATGAAGAGGAAGGGAAAGACTGTTCTGCTGGTTGCGTTCCTTAATGCACTGCCAGGAGATATTAATATAATCGGTAATTAAGATGATTGCAGAACTGCAGCTGACAATAGGACGTGAAATGATGCAAAAGCACTTATCTGATGATGCAGCCTTCTTGCCCCCAGGTTTCCTCTGTCTTTATCTTGTGATTCACATTTGATCTTCAAAATTTGAATTTGTCTGTGGCTCTCCTCATAACGCATTCTGTGTATCAGATTCCTGAGGTTTCTGCCTTCAGCACCGAACAATCTATTTAAATGTATTTACTTTTTTTTTTTTAACTTCAAATATATTCTATTTAAATCTACATTAAAGGTTGAACTTTACATTTTGTTTAGCCTGCGTTCTTTAAGCACCAGTGTATTTTTAGCAAATTAAACAAGTCCGGCTGTATCTGTTATTTTCTGATTGCTACACAAAATTAATGGAAAAGGAACTCAACAGATGTATTACTACGTATTGGCATTTTACAGCACGGGCTTGTTTAATTCGGGAAAACACGAGCTGAAGGAGAAGGGAGAGCCAGGAAGGTGCACCAGCAAAACGCGGTGGTTTTCCACGTTTTGCAGTTTTGAAAATGGAGATATAAATTCATGGCGCTACTAAACGGATAATTCTCTAAATCTCACTGCAGGTTATGGAATGCTGGAGATGATCTTTCCTATTACTTTCTGTAGGTTTTGCATCAAGGTAATTATATAGGATGCAAACGCTACCCCCAAAAAATAATGGAATGGTTGAACTTCCTCATCTTCAGTATTGCCGATATTTAATTCAGTAATAAGCTTATCATCTCCTCTGTTAGAACCCACTTTCTTCAACCCTTTAAATCCAATTCTTTCATACAAGGGATTTTGGGGAACATCATTAATTCAATCGTTGTAAAGAAAGGGAAAAATATAATTGAGCTGAGGAAGAGGACTCCAAAGTCTCCAAAGCAATCTCTGCTGACGCAAACAAAAAAAACTTTGGTAACATCTAAGCAGTGCTGTGTATTAACTGAGGATTCAGACCTCATTTTTAGGTGAACCTTTCAAAACTCTGCATTTTTTCAGATGATTTTAAGTCAGGACGTGTAAAGGGTAACCAATGCTCAATAGCAAGGGATCCCAGAGTTATTAGGGAATTATGGAATGCATTAGACATGAAATCCAAATCCAGTGAAACCAGGGATTTAAGAATAGCTTGCACCAGCAATTCACTTCTGTTAGTACTTTGCAATCAAAGCAGTGATGGAGGATGGATGAACAATGAAAAATAGTTTCAGCAAATATTAATGTGAAAGTGAATATCAATTTACTTTGGCTGTACTTTCATCACCCGCACTTTCTGTGATACTGAAATTTACCTTTAGAATTATCTCTGTAAAGCAGATACGGAAGCGGCTGGAAAAAATCAAACTCGACATTTTGAGGAGCTGTTTGTCACTCAAAGCTGTAGAAGGATGCGTTTCAAAATATTTACAAGGTGACTTTTGATGTTTAATTCTGTCTGTGAACCCATGTGTCTGCTGGAGTGAACAGTGTTTGGTGTTCAGTGGTCAAACCCTTCAAGGGCCTCGATGGCTCTGGCTCTGCTCTGCTGGAGCTGATGCTGGACATTCCAGTGAAATCCCTGAAGTTAATGGATTTAAATGATTCCCACAGGCACATATTTCAGTGCTTCACCGAAGCACCTCTGAGCCCAGCTGGGACAGGCAAATTTCTGCCCAGTTTGTTGTGGGCGTGCTCTCTCCTTCCATCTTAGTTGTATTTAAACTCAATGTTTAAAGGAATGAGTTTTTCATTTCAAAGCTCCTTTGAAATGACACCTCACAATGTTTATTGCACATCTCCCGATCCCATGCTTTTCAAGGATATATTCAAAGAGAGATTTGTTTTGCCTTCAAGGTGGAGGGAAAAAATCCAGTGCTCAGCATATTGTGAAACATGCAGAGAGAAGGCAACAAGCTGCCATTGCATGTCAGATACGTGAAAATAAATGCTTGATGGAAGACTTTACTTTCATGTTTGCAGGAGGTCTCTTAAATGCTAGTGATAAAAAAAAGAAATTATGTAAATGCAATTTTGCCCTTTTCTATTGTTTGAGCAACCCTATCATTCACATCCTTATTTATTTTGATAGCCTTTTTAATTCAGGAAAACGAAATTGAGTCACTGCAGGGACTGTTACAGTTTTGGGGTTTTTCTATGGCAATGACCAGATCACCTTAAATTTAAATTGTCATTTAGATTGTTTAAAAGAATTGTTCAGATTTCCAAAGGCACTCAGCAGCCAACCACACCAAGATTAAGGCACAGGCAATGTGTGATCATGTTCTTATCCTTGTCGTCAGAATCCAGAGCCTGTGGATGGTTTTGGGGTTCTTCCTGACTTCCTTGGATCTTAGAGCAGTGGGTCATGATCTCTGGAAATTTCCCAGTCAGAGCTGTGTGTTAGAATTGGCTTCTTTGTGCATTAAGTCTTGACAAGAAAGTCTCAAAATCTTCCCCAAGCAGTGACGTGTGACACGGCAGCGTTTTTATCCACACCCTCTTCAACAATGCGGCAACCACAAGCTGTGGAAGCCCCACCCACTTGCAAAATGGGAGCAGTTTTTTCAAGGAATCTTTTGGCGCTCTCTATGGTGGGAAACAAATCACACCCGAGTGCTCAGGTCAGAGCTTTTTTTCCTGAAATGGAAAGGTGGAGCTCACTGAGAGGATGGGGCAGGAGAAGCACCTGGACAAGTAAGCGCTCCTCTACTGGGGCAGAAGGGGAACAAGAAAATTGGCGACATCAAAGAACAACTGACCACTGGAAAGGCGGGGAGGCCTGCAGGGACCCTCGTGAAGATTGCCCAGCTTTATTCTAACGTGGGTGGACCCCACGGTCTGGAACCTCAGGGAAGCTTGGTGACTTGTGAGAGCAGCAGGTCACCTGGATCGTCTGGCTGCCCTTTCAGGCTACACATTCCGGTGAAAGGCTGCTTTCATCACACCAGGGAAGGTGAATGAGGCATGGCTTGAGTCCATTAGAGGCGATATTTTTAGGCCGCGTGTCAGCGGTAAGAACACGGCTTCTCGGAATGGTGATCTCAGGGAGAACTTTGCTTACACGGTAATTTCAGCCAAAGGCCTCAAGAAACTAATGAAATTTGTTAATAAAGGTTGAACAGCTTCAGTATGGATTTTTGATAAGGAAACAGCTGCTCATTTGCTTGGGTAGTAGTAGAGTCTGGAGGCCACAGGATCTGATAAAGAATAAGCAGATGGTTCAGAGTAAACAATTTGAAGTAGCTCTTGTAATTTCTTTGAGATCTTAGTACATAACCTGACAGTAAGAGGTTATAAGAAGCCCATTGAGCTAATGGTGATCAAGTATTTATTGCTGGAGGGCAGCTAGAGAGATGAAAAAGGCAGCCAAATTCACTGAGTGATAAATAACATACTGCTGCGCATCCTCCAAAATGGGATTTGAGTAGTTAAAAAGTGCCAGAAGAGCCTGAGTGAAATGCAGTCCGCACACGAGGATAAACAGCACGCTCTGAATTGGAATGTGTTTGGTCATGTCGCCTGTGATAGTCAGAGTGGCTCAGAAGAGAATTGTCACTACCAGCAGGCCCAGATCGCAGACCAGAGTCCTCCTGTGTGGAGACCAGGACAGTTCTTTGATCACAGAGCAACAGAATGGCTGAGATGGGAAAGAACCCCTGGTGCACAGCCCTGCTGAAGCAGGGAACCCAAACCCAGCTGCCCAGGACCATGGGCAGTCAGCCTCAGGATAACTCCAAGGGTGGAGGCTCCACAACCTCCCTGAGCAAACCAAGCGAATGCTCGGTCACCCTCAGTGAGAAAGTGTTTCCTGGTGTTCAGAGGGAACCTCCTGTGTTCCAGTTTGTGCCCATTTCCCCTTGTGCTGTTGCTGGGCACCTCTCAAAAGAGCCTGGCTCTGTCGTCTTTGCATCCGCCCTTCAGGCCTTTACAGACATCGTCCCTGAGCTTTCTCTTCTCCAGGCTGAACAGCCCCAGCCCTCCCATCTTTTCTTCAAAAAAAAAAAAAACAAAAACATTCCTCAGTTGTTTTATCTTGAGCAGACAGGAGGAGAGATAACGCTGAGGGTAAACAAACCATCTTAAATAGAATATTTACTTCTTCCTCTTTAAACTAAATCCTGCCCACAGCCACTGTGAACGGCCTCGAGTGAACCCAGTAAATCTTACAGGTCTGTCTTAGGGGACAAGATTAGTTTGTGGAGTCACAGGACTCTTGTAACATGTGAGATAAGAGAGGGTTTGGAAGGCAGAAAAGTTTAAAAATCGGTTCTCTTTACCTTTAGTTGAATCTGGAGTTCTCAGTGTTGTGGCAGGGAATTCATTAATTCATTAATTTCTCTGCCATCAAGGGTAGGCTACATGGGCCAGCAGTGAGTGCTCTGGATTATTTTGCCCTTCGCTGCTCAGACTGAAATTACTACATAATCTGCCCTCCTTTCTGGTGAATTTATTTTTTATTATAAATAGATTCAAATAAAGCAGCACACTGTTATCTCAAAAGCTGACTTCAACTGATTCAGACAAAGATTTAGCAGTTTTTTTAGTTTTCCTTGATAAAGGTCACTTTTTGTCCCAGCGCATGCTATTACCATGGATCAGATCGTGCTGATATTTGTAAATAGTTTTTCAACATGTGAATATTGGCCAAGCTCCAAAGGTTTCAGACTATGTCTCAGTGGTTCCAAAAAACCCCATATTTATATAAATCAGTGTGGATGGAAATGCTTACAGACCATGTGTGACAGCACTGGAAGAGCTACTCAGTGGTAATATATGATTTAAAATATAAATACATATATATATATATAATATAGTAATAATTATAGATAATTATATATAAAATTATATATAATAACATATAAAATACGAGGTTGAATGCTCAACAACTAAGTTGTCAATCCAAAATTCACATGCCAGTGTTTTTCCAAGTGCAGACCTATACAAGGTTACCCGTCTCATCTTCCCATGAACATCTTTATGCAAAACAGTTTATGAGATAAAAGCAGAAATATTCGTAAGCTACCTCTGAGTTGTGGAAGTCACGCTTGGTACATTTATGAGATTAAAAATGCTTTAAATATTGCAAGGGCTAAAGAGGGGAGTGTGGCACATGTCTTAATAATGTTAATAACCTAAATTTCACACTTCTTAGTAACCACACCTACTAGCAATTATCAAATTGACAGATATATGTGAAGTTGGCCTCTTAGTGATTCACCCAGCAGAGCTAAAGAGTCTTTTAAAAGCCCAGAATTTAACTCTTACTGATTCTCCCCTGACATTGGTGTCACAGACCTGAGCATAGGACTAGAAATGGAGCTGACAACAATTCAAACTCGTAATTAACTTGATGTCCATACACAGCTCGCTGTGAGAATCCTCCACAGACTCAGATGCGTGTGCTCTTCCAGATTAACTACAATTTCTGTTGAATAGGTGCCTTCAAAGGGCGTTCTTCAGGCCCTGAGCAGTGTCACAGATAGCACAAAATTTGTGCCCCTCTGAAGAGTCAATATGTTTTCCCTAATTTGCAAAGTAGAGAATGATAGCATGGCTCCAGAAATAACTAAAGGTGTCCAAATAGGCGCTGGGAAAAATGCACCCGAATGTACCCAAAACCAAAACATAAATTCATGCTTTTGTAGTCAGAGAAGTCTGTGCTCCTCCAAGGAGGAAAATTCTAAGTTCTGGTGGCCTCCTGCCAAAAGTGAGAATGGGGATGGGAAAAGGGCCTGAGATCTAAACAGAGTCAGATCAAAAACAGCATCAGGTCAAAAGGTGCAACAAATGAAATTTTAGCTGGTACAGGGCCTCCTGAAATTCTCAGTTCTCTTGAATTGAGGAATCAAGAAACAAGAAATATAAAAGAAGAAATATAAAAATGAATGTATATAAAGTGCTGTTCACTCACAGTTTTGCACTGAGATTTATTCTGCTCTTCCCTTGACCACTGTGGACTCTTCCTCCGTTTCTCTTCCACAGATTTGTTCTCTTTCTTCAACACAACTCATTAAAACCTGTGATTTCTGTATTTTTTCTGACTCTAATTTCTTATTCCCCTAAATTTTATTTTTTTCCTCCATGATTTTTCCTGGGTCTGCTGAGCTCTCCTTACTTTTCCCACCATCTGGCTAGGCAGCTGTTCCTGCTAGCACTGAGCAAGCGAGTTGTGAAAACAGTTGTTCAGAAGCTGATTTTACCTGTAGTTCCCATTCTCTATGGGACGGGAATTTCTGATGATCAGGACAGGTGAAATGATGTATGAAACAAACCTTGATGCATTAAGGAAAAACTAATGGTTTTTGTTTGTTTGTTTTTTGTTTTTTTTTAAACCAGCGAGTTGTAGAGACAACATGGCCCTATCTATGAGATACATCCAAAGAGCGGGGGTGCTGAGGGGGAAAGAAAACCGTAAAAATCTCACCAGATTCTTCAAATTCGCTGTTGTACGCATTCCAAGTCTCACTTATGCGGAGCAGGTTTTCTTCCATGGCTTGAATGTCCATGTAGGGGCAGTTGCACTCCGGGAATTTGGGGCCACACTGACACCAGCAGTCATTGTCCTTGCAGATGAACTCCCCCTCAGAATTGCAGGCGATGTAGCTCAGAGCTGCCTGCACGAAGTGCTCCTGCAGGTACTCGGGCAGGATGACCTGAAGACCTGGAGGAAATGGAGGAAATACTAAACACAAAGGAAGTTCTGGAGCCAAACAGCTTCCCCAGCCTATGTAGCAAACAAACAGCTACGAAAAAGCAAAAAGATGTGGAGTTTTTAGGACAGTTTGCACATCTGTCTAGCGTTTGTACTATGCCACGTATTTTCTTTCTTAATAATTATTTTCAGACATGCTCCTCACATTTCCCTCTCAGCATGGAACATGAAAAGCACTAAGGAGCAACCTGTATTCCTCAGACAGAGCATTCACTGTTGTCATCTCTCTAGGGGGAGTGGGTAACATCAGCTCTTCTCCCTGGGAAGAGCTGCTGAGTGAACAGCAGTCAGGGCCCTGCAGCAGGAAACCACGCAGCTGAGTTATAATCTTGGTGCCAGCAATAATGCAGATTCTGAAAGTGCTGATGAAGGGAAAGCAGCGCTGAGAGACCGAGTAATGAGACAGCATAATCAGGAAAAGAGGGATAAACATTTCCATACGAAATTGGGCTTGTTTTCCGTGTTTCCTTTGACACAACAAGACGCAGCTTGTCTACATAACTCCAGTTATCTGTCGTGATTCTGTGGGGGCGAACTAAGGAAGGGGAAAATTGGGTTGGAGGAAATTTTTGAAGACTAAAATTTGGCTGAGGGTTCACTTTTTCCAGCATTGGTACTAAAGAGCTCTGGGACAGTCAGCTGGATGTGAAGGGTAGGGCTACAAGACCTCAAGAGAGAAAACTCATTCTTAAATCTGCTAAAGGTTTAGCATGGAAAGAGTGCAAAGTCCAGCTCCTGTGGGGCTTCAGAAAGCTCCTGCTCCGTGTTTCCCCTGCCCTGGCGTGCAGAGGCCCTGCAAAAGCTGTCACATTGATGTGTCAGAACCACAGAGCAGGTGAATCCAAAACTCCCCGTGCTTGTGACCAGAAAATGTTGACCGTTGTTCGTGAGACCACAGCGATGGGAACGAGCATTTTCCAGAGAAGTATTTTAACTGTCTAGCTCTCAGTCGCTGCAGCTGTGTAATTAGCAATAATTAATCAAAGAACCACATGAAGCGACACTGTAAATTTTATTTGTTATTTGTTGTTATTTTCTACGGCAAACATCATCTCTTGGAACCAGCAGAGCTTGTTTGTGATCCAGGTAACTTCTCAGCATATGAACTGGGTGTTTGGTGATGTAACTTTCTTTTCCACAGGCACTTGGATGATTTCACAGAGATTTATCCCTTATTCTTAGGTATATACAAAATTATAGCTGTAACAGCAATTTCAGGACCCTTCCAAGTGGAAATTCGTGTCACAATTGCTGAAACCTGGTGTGACTGTGCTTTCTTCTGTCTCGTGTCAAAATTTGTAAAACTCTGCTGTTCCCTGAGTAAATTTTCTAATGCAGTTGTGTGCTTGTGAAAAACCATGAGGCTGTGAAGGCAAAAAAAAAAAAAAACCACCGTTTGATTCTTCCATTAAAGAGTTTACACAGTTCTGAAAATGCGTTTCTCCCCATGACAGTCCAAAGCCAACCAACCACAGCCTGAGAGATGCAAAGATTATTTTCCAAATTATAACTGAGAAACAGCCTGAACATCCCGGAAACCATCAAAAATAATAATAAAAAAATTATTTCTGGAAATATTCATTGCATCCCAGTGGAAATGATAAATATTTAGTAAAAAAAGAATAAATGTTCTCTCTGGGAAATAATTCTGTGCTTTTATGGCTTTTAATCTGTTCTGGGGAGAAAGGAAAGGGAGAACACATACATGGATATTTCAAGGAAGAGTCATGGAATTGTGGAATATCCTGAGACGGAAGGGACCACGGGGGTCGTCATCCCTGAGAGCTGCTCTTAACAGTCACCAGCCACTTCACACCGTGTGTCTGAGGGATTTAAAATCATATAGAAAATGTTGAATATTGGAAATAATTGCGTATCTACCTGCAACTGCAAATTAAGAATTGTACTGTTGTCTTGTGGCACGGAGTCAGAGGTATACACAAATATATACATTAAGGACAAGCTGGTGGGTCCTCTCATAGTCACAAGTTGCTCATGTAACTGGAAATAGAAATTATTAATGGCCTTTTACCATAAAGGGGGACTTTTCAAAAATTTTTATGTCCCAATATGCAGGTTGGGAAATGCTTCTGCTGGAATTAAAAAATTTAAAATAAATTAGAAATGGTTACTCTCTTCTTCCTTTTGCTTTCTCTCTCTGCTTCTTTCTATCTTTCATTTTTACATATACACAATTGCTACTATTCGCCTACTGAGTGAGATTTTAACCTTCCAAGTTGTTTTGTTTTTTGTTTTTTTTTTTTTCTTTTTTTCCAAGAGGAGCCCTTTGACTCCTCCTGCTTTACATTTGAAAATGTACGCCCTGCTCCTCCGGCGACTCCATTAATTTCGGTGGAACAACTGCACGAGGTGCGAGGCAGGCTGAGCCCACGAAATGTCACTCCCAGCTCGGTGGGAATCCCTGGGAATCCAGGCTGTTCCAGAGGTGTGCCAGTGGATGCTGAATAGGGATGCAAAATGTTAACGGGGGCTATTCAAATTATTTTCTGATGGCTGCAGAAATTGTTTCTGTTGGAAAGGCAACACGGGGCGCTGACATTTCCTTCACTTTGTCTGGAACCCACTTACTGCACGCACACGCACACAAAAATTAGGAAAATGACCTTTGATGAGGTGGGAGAAGGGAAAAACAAATGGCGTGATAAATGCCACCCCTTTCCGAAACAAATTAATGAAATTGCACCTACATACCTTGCAGCTGAATCTTGTTTTCAGGACTCTGAACCAGAACAGAGCTGACAGAATCTAGGTTGTCATAGTTACTGCAGCCGAGAGGGCCGGTCCTCGTCTCCGTTACCTGATGGAAGGGAAGGGAGAAGCACTTGCTGGATTATTCCAAGCAGACCGAGGAGTTCGGAAGATTGCTTCATAAAGTTTCCCTCTGTTTCAGGCAGAAGTACATTTCAGAACTTAATTAGGGTGAAATAACTCCATTTAATTGCAAAAAAGGACGAGTGCGAGGGTTTCACCGGTGCCACAAACTGCAGGAAGTGCCATTCCTGTCACAGACAATCCTTACAAACACTGCAATGTCTCACAGGACTGCACAAACACCACAGCAGTGCAAGGCTAGAATGGGGTGAAGGCACACCAGCAGCTGACCAACACTCAGACAGTTTATTTTTCACAGCTGTGGCAATCAGGAGTTTACTAAACTCGGTTTATAAAAATGAGGACTGTGATTTTCCCCTCTTGAAACTTGTGCGCACGACAGCTCCTTCTTGAAACCATGGGAAAAGCTTTGATTTTTCCAGTGAAGCAGATCAGCATTTGGAATTAAAAACCCCTTCATGAGCCGTATTTATAACAGTGGTAGGATGTTTTTCATAAGGGAAGGGCCTAAGATAAGTTTAGACACAAAATCCTGGACATTCTGTCTGTTGTGATCACCAAACCCACGGCCGCAGAACCAAGGTACATCTCCATTTATCAAAGCAGAACCTCCACAAGCAGCGCTCTGGCCTCACAGCGAAGGATTGTGCTTGGGAGAGAGCGTTATTGAAATCACAGAATCATTAAGGCTGGAAAAGCCCTTTCAGATCTTCAAGTCCAACATTAACCCAGCACTGCCAGGTACACCGCTAAACCTTGTCCTAAGCACCACATCATGGATTTTGAGCGCTTCCAGGAATGCTGATTCCACCACTGGCCAGGGACTGGCCATCCCTTCAGTGAATAAATGTTTCCTAATATCCAACTGAAACATCCCTCGGTGTAACCTGATGAGTAAATACATTTGAATAAAAAGAAGAAGAAAAAAAAAAAAGTTAGCAATTTATATGTTTTCTGGGATATTATGTATAATTCTTAAGTGCCACCAAAGTGATTTAAAAGGCCAATTTCTTTTAAAAATGAGGAGGGTCTAATAGAGTTTCTGGGCAATGAAGCACCTGTGATGGGCAGGGCAGGTCAGCAGAACAGGCAGACCCAGAAAACCCAGCCCCTTAGCACGGGTGGATACACCATGATCTCACATTTTTTGAACTGCACTGGGTACTGTAGAAAATTCGTGGGTTTGTAGTTCCTTCTCCTTTGTATCAAGATGAGGCAGAGAGAAGAAGGTGAAAGTGGGATAAGGGCAGTACAAGCAGGGAATTCTGGCCGTGGGATATCATCCCAGACTCACTGACTGCCAAAGAACAGCCAATCCCTCTGAAATGCACCTCCCAAACTGGTCTCAGCCTCTCTCCTGGAACTTCCTACTTCCCTTCCTTTAGCTATTTCAGGAGTTGTGGCCAGATTTACCCTTGTTTGGTACCTGCCTCCGTTTTGAATACAACCACTTCAATTTTCTCTTACTTCAGGTAGCACGGTCAGCTCTTGCTGAACAAGCAACGACCAGGCAAAGACAACCAACGTGAAGTGTACAGAACAGAAGGGAGCTGGCTATTGGAGCAGTCTGTTTTGATGGGAATGTGAAGGTTTGCTGATATAAACTCTGGTTGTTTACATTGCCGAGGACTGCCCGCCTCGCCCACAGCCCGTGGGTGTCTGCAGCTGGGTCACCCAGATTTCACGTGCTTCTTGCGTTTTTTGCAGAGAACCTACGAGATTTCCTGCCATTCCAAGCTCCTGGCACCTTTTCCGCTCCTGAGGGTGGAGCAGGAGAGCCTTTGCAGAGCCGCAGCCCCTGGAGAGGACACGGAGAATTGGCCTCCAGCAAACCTGGGAGCAAAGTTCCAGCTGCGCTAGGAAATGGGACTGTGCCAGCTCGTGTCTCTCCCACCTACATGTACTTGGCGATCTTTAATATTTATGACAGCTCCAGATTTACCATGGTTTTTGCTCAGTCATCCCGATTCGGCACAGAGACCCTTGCACAGGGATAAGGTTTGGCTTGGACGGGGCTGGAATGGCAGTTGAGATTTACCTGTCGTCCTCCAGTCCTCTGCCAACAAGCAGTCTAAGATTCCATTCTAAAATCTTGGTTTTTGGAAGTACCCCCAGTCCATATACAGAATCCTAATCTTTTTTTACAATAACAAAGAGGGTCACCTAGATTAAATAAGAGAAATAGNAAATCTCAAAGCATGATGCTGAACAATGATGTAACAAGAAAAAAAAAAAAAAAAAAAAAAAAGACAGGTAAGTGTTGTAATGAATTTTATCCTTACTCTGAAATATTATGCTCAGCATTCATCTCTGCGATTCTTTATTTAAAGATCCATTCATTTTAGTGTTGTTTTGATTTGCGTATTATCATTACAGTTTCCAAGCATTTGTCTATCAGGCAATGCGGCTTCATAAAGTTATATGGAACGTATCAACTGTAAAGAAACTTTTACAATTCCTATCCGTTGCTATCGCACTTAATCCTCCTGAAATCCCAAAATAAGGAAGGTTGGTAAACAGCTTTGTGAATTGCGCCCCTTTTTGTTCGTGATTCCTCACTCTTCTCTGAATTATGCCACGGGTAGCGCCTACCACTGTTTCGAGTGATGGTATTTAGGTGTGCCAAGGGGCAGAATGGGGGAAAAATAATCACTAAAAGTTTGTTCACTTTTAGAAACCGGTTACATAAATACATGGGTTCAGAAGAAAACCATATATGTATATAAAAAGCTGAGGGCAGTTCCATGTCGATGTGACTTACAGGCATTTATCATTGTTGCAGGGCAGTAAGAAAATACCGTTCTAATAACAGCAACAATAGACAGCACCCTATAGATAGGGCGATAAATAAGGACCTTTTCTAAATGTTAAGTTTCCATTCCAATGTATATATTTCTATTATTCATTCCTTTACTTTTCCAGGTACCTTCACACCCTCTGTCAGATGCCTTGCTCTGGCACTCTTAGCTTCTGCAGAGAAAATACACTGCAAGAAGGAATTCAAGATTTATAGTCTCGGTATGTAACAAAGAAATGCTAAAGAACACAAAAATCATCCAACCTCCAACTTTTGATGGATGGCAGTTCCAGTCAGAGGTCAAAGTTATGCAGTTACATGTGCTTTTTTATACTCTGCACAAATCCTACTCCGCAAAGGTTTTAAATCAGAAAAAAATGTGAGTGATCGATAAATGAAAGCCTCAAATTCCTATCAGATTTTTGGATCAAATGAAAACGATTTGATTGTCCTGACTCATATAATCACAGACTAGTCTGCCTTGGAAGGGAACTTTAAAGAATACCTAGTTCCAACCCCTGCCAACACTTCCACCGGTCCATGTTGATCCAACCTGGTCTTGGACATTTTGGGGTAACTTTGGTGATGATAAAGCAGACTAAAGAAAAAGAAAATCAAAAAAGGATACAAATACATTGCTTCTGGTTTGATCCAAGTGTTACTGATGTCGCTGGTGATTTTATATTTTTTGTTTCAGGAACAATAGAAATGAAATTGGAAAGGCAATGGCACAGCTTTAATTATCTTCCAAGCACAGAAGTGTGACTCTGCTCAGTGCCGAGATCACAGCTGAAAACTGTTTTGTCAGAAAGTGTATTTAAAAAAAAAAAAAAAAAAAAGAACCAAAAAGAGGAGAGGGAAAGGTAATAAAATAGAAATGCAGATTAGGCTGGGATGCAGCATGGTCCAGAAGTGACTGTGTGCAAAGAGCACCACGCTTGTTTCGCGTGACCCGCAGCCCACAAAGAACCTTAACTCACAAAGCAAAAACACCGCAGAACAAAGTTATTAAATACCCAAAACCCCCTAAGAACCAGCAACAAAACCCCTCTGAAATCATCTGACACGAAGCAGGCAGGATATTCTCCAGCGCCTTGTTTGCACAGAGAATCACAGAACAGGTTTCCCTGGGCAGCAGAGTTTTCAGTTCCCAGAAATAAACTCCAGCGTTTGGCATTAATGAGACAAATGCCTACAGTTTTCAGTCAGTTAAATCTCATAACCATGGTGATAATGACCCGATTAGGAGTGCACTGAGCACATGCCTCCTAGCACTCGAGCGAGGCTGAATTCCTGTGATATCAGTGGGTAGTATTTCCCTGGGAAACAGCCTGCTTTTTTTTTTTTTTTGTCCATGATAATTAAGCCTACAGAAGACTTTCCTAATAAAAGGGAAACATTTTTCCGCGGAGGTTTTGCTCCTGGTGCGCCCTTTCAAGCGCACGCAGCTAATATTCCTAACGAAGTGCCCGTGCAGAGGCGGTGTGTGCCTCGCATAAAGGACTGTCCTCTTCAGCAGGACTCTTAAAAATGGATTTGGCTGCTGAGGATGAGAACTGAGCTGGCACAAAGGAGGATGAGGCAATGCCGGTCACCGCAGAATAGGCAGCTCACATTCACCTAAACCTCTTTAACGCTTTCAAATAAGGATTTAGAGCAAACTCCTGGCGTCTGCGTGAGGGGGGAAGGTCTGTTCCGAACGGCTGTGCCCAAGGAAGAGAGGGCAAAAGTGTGGGATGGGGAGAAACTTGGAAGCTTCAGGATTCCCCTGAACAAGGTGATGGTGGTGCTGGGCTGATGGCTGGATCTGCTGATCCTCGAGGTCTTTTCCAACCGTAATGGTTCTGATTCGGTGTCTCCCCTCCCAGCTCACCTGCAGCCCATGCTCCTACACCCCTTGATCCCTGCCCAGTGCTCATTTCACCCTAAAAAAAAAAAAAGAGTTGATCAAATAAATAAGCACTAAATGCACTTTCTATTTAAGATGCGGATCTCCTGCCAACTCTCTTCTTTCTTTTCCCCCAGGCCTGGCAGTTTTTCACAAAAGCACCTTTCTTCCAGCACTTCCCTTTGCCGCACAATCGTTGCTGCTCCACCGCCCTGTTTTTGTCATTGAACATATTAAAGAAACACCTGCTAATGAGCGTGCGATTAAAATAAATCAAACTTTCTGAGCGTTCCGAGCACTGATACTTCTCACGCTACGGCCTGGATGAACATTTCTGCAGGAAGTACAGACAAACCAGCAGCACTCACAATGTCAGGGGTTGGATTCATGTGTTCAATATGATTTTTTTTAATTGCCAGCAATCCAAAACAACACCTCAAAGGCATGCAACGTTCTCAACGCGTTTTCTAGCAGCATAGGGCTGATTCTTTAATTTGAGGAACCCACTAACTCAGGAGAGCTGGAAATGCTCCCATCGTATTTTTCTGTCATCTGTGAGATGGAACAGGAACAGTAAACCTGATCTTTCTGCAAAAGAGATGATTGCGAAACTTCCATTAACTTCATTAGAAGGGAAATAGGGACTTCTTTCAAGTTTCTGGGCAAGGAGACGACTTTGAATTTTACTGAATGCAACACTAAAGCTTCCCAAGAGATCAGTCTAATCCTTCCATTCCCTCTTCTTTGTTTCTACACTCCCAGGAATTTACTGTGAACCGGACTGCTACATTAAAATAACAAAAAAATGGAAATGTATTCTCTTCACATAAAGCATTAAATACCTCGGAATTCGGAATATTTCAGGAACTGGAAATGAATTCACACTGTTTGAATCCTGCTCTGTTACATCTGTTAAAAATACAGTGATTTTTTAAGGCCACTTAGGTTCGTCTGATAGGGAACAATCACCTCTCTGCTCAAGTCTATTCCCCACTATCTCAGAGAGCAATTTATTGTCTGTAAATTCCAGAGGAATCCACAAGAATATTGGAACAGGTCTGGCAGCACTGACAGGTCTGGCATTGCAGCCACAATTTTCCCTTTTCAAGGACATTTTAAATCTGTCAGACGCCACCTTCCCGTGCAGCCTTCTGGATTGCAACGGGGGAAAGTTTGCAGGAAATGAGGCTGCGGGAAAACCAGGCAGGGCAGCAGTGCCAGAGCCTTTATTTCCTGCACTTTCAGAAATCAAAGGTGCATCAGCCTCGTACAGAGAGTAAGGACAGGCATTCTCTCCAAAAGAACAGGTTATCTCTTTTAATTAATCTTGAAGAATGGATGACAGCGAGGTTCTCTTACAGAGAAGTAATAGAGTTGGCAAAAGTGTAATAAAAACGGAGGACTTTGTTTCAGTTTCCATTTAGCTACTTCTGCTTGCCCATATCTTACTTAAATTAGCACTAATATTATTTTTTGCTCCGCTTTTATTGCCCAAAGAGACAGCTGAGAAACAAACAGTAAATGAAATCTATATATTTGGTTTAAAAGCTAAAATTAGAAACAGAGAGAACGGTATAGATACAAATTAAAATAATATTTCACCTTCATAAAAATCTCAAGGTATCTGCAGAAAGCAAAAGCAAAGATGGCAACTGAAGAAAAGCCCAGTTCCCAACTTTCCATCCTTACAAGACTCACAGATATTATTAGTCATAATAATGCTGCAGCTGAATGGATGGGCTTTTGAGGGGGTTGCTTTTTTGGGGGGGGGAGGTTTTTTTTGGTTTTGTGTGGTTTTTTGGTGTTTTTTGGGGTTTGGGTTTTTTTTTTTTTTTTGGTTGGTTGGTTTTGGTTTTTTGTTGTTTTTTTTTTGTTTGTTTGTTTGTTTGTTTGGGGGTTTTTTGTTTGCTTGTTTGTTTGGGAAAGTATGAATAAAAAATGTAGTCCTTCCTGAATCAGGATGAAAAGTTTAAATGTTCCTTTTCTTTTTGAAGTGTCAGGAAAGAAGATCGTCTCGGCAAATACAAAAATTATCTTTGGATAATTTGGGCATATTTTACCTTTGATGTGGTCAGTTTTTAAGATTATGTATCTATTATTTTACAAGAGAAAAAATTATAATTAAAAAAAAAACAAAACCAAAGTTGTGCTAAAGAAAAAATGCAACAGGTTAACATTAGGTCCTAAAAATAACATGAAAGGCATTTAAGGTCTTGAAACTTAAAACTCAAAATGACAAGGGCAGGTTAATTAAGAACTCAATTTCCCACAGAGGTCTTACCTCTGATTGTGCATTTCTGTGCAATTCTAAAACTTATTTGCAGCAATACCTCTAACAATTTACCAGTTGAAGCTGTTTCCAGGATTTGTGCTTCCTGCCCTGAGCCTGCTGCATTATTTGTGCTGCCCGTGGCGCTCCAGCTCGGAACACCCTGCCCCTCACTCACGGTCAGGACATTTCTCGTGTCCATTTTATTTTGCCATCAAACTGGCCCTGCTGGGGTTGTCATCCCAAGCTCTCACAAGGAATCACGTTAGTGTCCATAACGTGGACGTGTGCCTGGCTCACAGAGCTGTGTGCAGGGATTTATTTTTAGGTTATATCCTCATTACTTCTCACCCATTTATTCCCTCTGGTAAATGACTGGAGCACGTTTGCCCTTTCCTGTCTCGTTGGTGTGACCAACTCCCAATTTACAGTTTTGCTAAACTCTCCTTTCAGTGCAGCTGGGTTTAGTGTGTTTTTCCTGCATCTTTGCAGACCTACCTACAGACACCAGGCAGCTACAAAAGATCCACAATTCAACCATTCAATCCCTATCGAGCTAAAGGGAATTAAGCTTTGCTAAATTTTTGCTGGAGAAGAAAAGCAACATAATACTGAAGCTTGAAACTTCATTTCATGATGCTGCTTCATTGATAGGGAAAGTTCTGGCTGAGAACCTGGTGATTCTCAATGTTGCTATTTCATGAACTAAGCAAGAAGAGATATTTTAATGTACAGAACGCTGCTCTTGGAATCGGGCTCTGAGGGCAACGTTACCCAGAGAGACTGCTGAGCCCAGCTGGAAAATCCTTCAAATCATCCTGGTTCCTGGGAATTGAAAGACCTATCAAATATAAAGACCTGTTCATTAAAATACGCATGAATGTGTCCGACTGTGGGTAGGAATAAATATTTAGAATATAGAATACAGGATCTCGCCCAAGGGTTTTTAGTCATTTCTTTCTGGTCCTGACATAGATGAGACAATGCCAAGGGCAAAGAATGATGAATCACGAGGGCAAGTGCATTTCTTGAACTTGAGAGTCAGAGTTCCAGTCACCGTAAGAATCCAGGGAAGGAGGGAAGTTCAGAAGGAAAGAGAGGAAACGTGAAAAGAAAGCAGCGTTTATTATCAGGACTGTGGAGTCCTGTGGAAGTGACAGGACTTTGTTCTGCTCAGAAGTGAAAGGAACTCGACCACCTGCAGGTTTTGCATTTGTTTCATGACCAGCACACGAGGCAGAACATTCCCAGCTATCTACCCGTCCAGCTCCTTTCCTGGTGTGCTAGGTGAAAAACCTTTTGACAAGAGTTGTTTTCTCAATTAAAGGTCTTACATGAGTAAATAGCTGGGTTAAATTCATACATCCCACGGCATGTTTTCTTTATGCCCTTTTGCTTATCAGAATGTTCATCTCACATGTAGTGCACAGTCATTTCGAAGCCATTACCCTGTGGCAGCAGGGCAGGACCCTCAGGTCTCACGCTACAGATTTGCCAGGCTGGGATATTTTCATCAAGGAAGGACAGATCCTCCCCACTGTAAACCAAAACCAGAGTAAGAAAAGCAGACCTGCACATTTTGTTTCATGCCTGAAGGAACTGGGGCTATTTATTTCTGGCGATGGCTCAGTATTCTTGTGAATGCTGTGTTTCAGTCAGAGAACTGGAGTAAGAATAAACTCTGCTTCAACAGACCAAAACATGACAGGCAAAAAAATGTTAATGGCCCTCTTCAAACCATTCTCTCTATTATTGTCAAAGTTTTATCATCACCTAATTTTACACATTAAGGATTTCATGAAAAGCTGAAGGAAAAACATGAAATGATTTTTCATTTGCCAGGCTCTAGATACACTTGGAGAAGATAAAATTAAATTTCCTTCTAAATTTACATATTAGTTGGGAGACGCCCATATCCTCTATTTGGTGGAATTATTATATGTGTTGGGAAATGATGAACTATTATAACTGTGACACAAAAGGGGCTTTTTATTATTTCTTTTCATATTACTTTTAATAAAATTCAAAGGAAGAATTGCCAAAGCCCGTGAAATGTATTAAATATTCCCTGGGAACTAAAGGGTAAGTTGGGAAGGTGGGAGCTGAGGCTGAGTTGTGGAAGCCCTGATCTCAGTGACACCGATACGAACGTGAAGAAACTTCCCTGACGTCAGAAGTTTTTATTCAGTGTACGAGGTCAGGATCCCACCATGCAAAATCAGAACCGCTCTTTGTTTTGCTCACTGGATTGTGCTGTAAAGTCTGTGGAACCAGTGATGAAACTTCCAACCTTTCAGGCATTAAAGATCTGGAAATAGTGATCACTCTACAGTACAGAAAGTCTCCTGGATGAATCATGAAGCCTTTCTTAAACCCGGCTCAGCTACAGCATGTAGAGGTGTTATACGCATTATCTTGTAAGAGATTAAATTATGGTTTTGCTATCAGACATGCAAACTCTGCTGAAGCGCCGTGAGAAGGTCTACGAGGTAAAAATGACAGTGAAGTGCAGAAGGCAGCAATGAGACAACTCTCAGTCAGCAGTGAAAAATTCCCACGTGAGGGATAATTTTTCACACCAAATGAATAGATCAAAGGGGATGATTGCAGATTGAATCATAAACCATAACAACAAAACATGTAAAAATGTAACAGAGGCAAAAATGCCCTGGGAAAAAAATAATATTTACAAGGAAAACTTTCCACAGCCTCTTATTATTCTCTAAGCTGATTTCTTCTGACTCAGAGTCTCCATTCGTCTGAGATATTCCTCCTAATCTGACCCGTGTGTTCATACAAGCTGTTGATACACGCTATCTCCTATTTCTGAGAGCTCAGAGGCAGGGAAACGCTCTGTGAATTTTCCAGTCCTTGCTTGACGCTCTCTGACCCTCTGACAGGCAGTGGCTGCCAATTAGAGGCTGGAGGACAGGCTGAGTGCTGAAGTTTCCCAGCCCATACACCAGGCTGCCAGAATAAAGATCAAATTGAAATCTGTACAAATCTGAGTGCCTCCTAATTCGTGCTGGAATGCTCTGCTCTAGCTGCACTGTTCAATATGTTCACCGTGGAGCTCTCAGTGCTAAAACCCTTCTCCATCTTCTGGGTTTATTTACTTTGGTTTCACTTTTTTAGGGGAAAGGGGAAAAAAAAAAAAAAGTACGGAACATTTAAGGAACTGTAGTGTGAATTGTTTACAGGTTTTTGACAACTGTGATGGCAAGTGTTGTGTGAGTGCTGTTAAGGTTTCTCGTTTACATATGTGTATTTATAGCCTGCTCAGGATTTGGCAGTCCTCATTTCCCTGTTTGTTTTTTACTCTTCTCCCTTGCCTAAATTCATAACTAATAGAAGTTATGAACTGAATTTTCAATTTGTTTAGCTTTATCATGTCATGTGTTCTTTTCTGTCGCTTTTTTGTGGTGCTTTGGGCTTTCTTTTTTGTTTTTTTATTAAGCGAAGAATAGTTATCTAAAATCTTTCCAAAATGCTTATCCAAGCATCTCTACGATGTGCTGTTTTATTGTTTTGAAAGCATCTCACGCTGCGTTGCCAACGAGCTGGCGATGTTATAACTCCTTGCACTCATTACTGCTCCGCACGCGGGGCTGCAGGGATAACGAGGGTGGAGCTGGTGTTGGAGGCTGCTGGGACACGTCCTTCAAAGAGAGCCTCGTGCTGCAGCTGCTGTGATGGATCGGGGCGGTGACGCTGCCGAGGGAGCCCTGAGAGGGATCTGTGAAATGCTTTAACTCGCTGGTCTGGATTGGGAATCACGGAATCCCAGAGTGGTTTGGGTTGGAGGGAGCTCAAAGCCCATCCAGTGCCACCCCTGCCATGGCCAGGGACACCTTCCACTGTCCCAGGCTGCTCCAAGCCCCAGTGTCCAACCTGGCCTTGGGCACTGCCAGGGATCCAGGGGCAGCCACAGCTGCTCTGGGCACCCTGGGCCAGGGCCTGCCCATCCTCCCAGGGAACAATTCCTTCCCAAAATCCCATCCATCCCTGCCCTCGTTCAGCTTTAAGCCATTTCCTCTTCTCTTGTCACCACTTGTCCTTGGCAAAAGTTCCCCTCCAGCCTTCTTGAAAAGCCCCTTTAGATACTTCAGATTTTCCCCCTCCTCCCTTTCCCTCACTCTCTGAAATAATGAACTGTGCTGTTTTACACCTGCTCAGGAACTGACCTCTATGTTACCTTTCAGAGAAAGCAGCCCTGGAGATTCAGTTTAATTAAAACTCCACTGTCCAGCTTAGTGAAAGGGTTTTTTTAATACCATCACCTGAAATTCCTCAGTAAGACATGGATACAGATCCCTAACCTTTGCACTGGGACTGTTCTTAGAACTGGTGAACTCCACACAGAGCAGTCACAAGATCTCGCTATACCTATGGTGAATTTACTCCAAAGATCTCCAACAGCTTCCAGATTAAAAAAAAAAAAAAAAAAAGTGTGAAACCCCAAGTATTTCATGTTTATAGTGAGACAAACACAAATCCTGTGCTGTGCAGAACGGGGACTTCATAGCTACCTTTGGTTGACACCCACTGCAGCTTCCGGTTCTTTTGGCAAGATTAAATAACGATCCAAATTTAAATTTAAAATTAATAGCTAGCCATACTAATAGCAAGCTGGATTTGTCGAGCTCTTAATACTGAATGAGATTTCTATAGAAACCTGCAGAAGTATTCAATTCTCACAGACATTTCAGGGGAGAAAAATATTCGAGATCACAGTTCCTATATAATCCCTAATTTTTAACTCCCCCTTGGAAAAACATCAAGCTTTGGTCTTGCATGAAGGCAGTCTGATCTCCCAAGGTAGTGGAGAACTTGGAATTTCATAATGGTCCTGAACAATGCCTGTCTTTGAAAATCTGTCCTGTGGCTTTTCCTTGACGTCCTTAAATCACGTCACCACACCCACACCGCGACGAAGCCCCACATTTTTCATAAGGATCCATAATTTCTGACTCTTAATTTCATAGATTTGTACAATTAAATTTACACTTATATTTCATTTCTTCAATGAAATCAATAAACCTGCTATGACAGGACTTTCCAAACCAATGTTTCTACCGGTGATTTTTCACTTTAAAGCTGTTGCTGGGCAAATTTGTTTCCCAGTCCTGGGTCTTTTACGACTTTTCTCAGCTGTACAGTCTTAAATTCTACCCACAAACTGAATGGCTAAAGTGAGGGCAAGAAGGGCTCGAGATCTGGATTTCAAAAGCTTCCCAAAATTGGCTGTTTATACAAAACTGTGCAAAGATTTAGAATTTGCCAGAAATCTGACAAAGGCTCAAGGCTTTACGGTACTTCAGCATTTCTACTTTTGATTACAGCAATTACTTGATTCCACAGAAAAACACATTCAAACAGGAGGTATGAAAGAACAAAATAATTGAACCAAGCAAGCTTTTTCAGACAAAACAAAGAAACAAACAAACAAAAAAAAAATATAAAGGTCTGTATTTCAGTCTGAGTTTTGAGTGAGAAACTAATTTCATTACCCTTAAGTTTCCTCTCTAACAGCCCACCATGAGCCATTCACGGGTTAATTATAGATAATCAGATATAGTTACCATCACAATAGAGCCCTGTTCTTTGTAGTCTAAATTTTTCAGATACAGCAAAATGCTTAAATCTCTCATAGCAAAGGGGGAAAAAAAAATTGGTTTGGGGAAAGTAAAAAGCAAATTGCACAATAAAATTTAATTGGAATTACAGGGCACATTCTCAGGGATGTTTATTCTTTCTCACTCAGATGGAATAAATGGACTGTAATCTGGCTGTAAATAGCCGGTGGAAAATTCAATTTATGCATCTGTTCTCCTGTTGCGCTGTGGCTGCCCCAGAACTGCTTGGACCCTACAACAACACCTCTGCTGTATTCACCCGGCCCAGCTCCCACCGAAGGAGGAGTATTCTGGGATGGGAGACGCTATCCCAGCTGTGGAACAGCCTCCCTTCATTCATGGCAATGCTATCTACTTTATCTGCATCCTGCTTCCGCAGCCCAGCAGGGTTTTATCCGACGAGAGCAGGGCCCACCATCCGAACGGGGTGTTAATGGGGAGAACCAAGAGCCACCTGTGCAGCTGAAGGGAGATTTTCGTAGGAAAACGCCTCCAAAGGGAGCGTGCCAGGGAAATAATGTTGGACGTGTCATCTTTCAAACACAACAGGCTGTATGTTCATGTAAATGTTATGCAAATGAGACACAGCCCTCGGGCACCTGGTGCGGTTCCAATGAGGCCCTGGAGGCTCCAAACTGTTGATTGAGTGCATGAGCCTCAGCACTTGCACTGAAATGCGCGCGTTAAAACCACATTGAAAGAGTGCAAGTACCGGGGACATCTAAATAAATTAAATATTGATACCAGCTACGGGTTCCGCCCACGGACATTTTGATTTCCAGTCAGAAAACGCGGCCGCGGGATGATGTTACCTCTGTTAATGTGGAATAAGCAGTGCATTGTCTGCGTGATTAATGTGAGGCCTCCATCAGCAGCAGCCTCACTGCTACTTTTAAGGGTGACTATGTCGCAGCTAACAAACTTGATTACGGACAAATTTGATTAACAAACTCGCATCATCAAACTCATCTCTCCCGCTCTTTCTTCGTGCTACACATTAGCTGATTTTGCTCTGAATGCTACTGATTTTCACTAGATGAATAGAAACTAAGGAACGGAAGGCTTAAATGTTAATTCTCACTTTCCCCTTCTTTATGCTTTCCTTTCTGTATGACACAACTTGGCTTCTCGATAGAAAAACTTAGCAAAATACTGTCTTTCTGCATCTGTCCCACAAGAATATATCAAGATCTAGAAGAAAAAAATTCAGCTATCACATATCTCAATGAATTTGAATGAAGACAAGAATTTCTCAAATATTATTTTTCCCAATCACATAAGGGAGACAAAAATATCCATTCTATGTTGCTTTCTAAAGAGTCATCCCTAGAATTTAGGAGAACAGACATTTCAATTTTTTTTTTGGTTTTTTTTCCCCAGAAGATTAATCGTGCTTGGTAATTCTCACCTAATATTTGGTCTTGTTTGTTTGTTAAAGGCTCTCGTTCCACGTCCCACCTGTAAAGGCCTCAATCTCTTAAGGAAGAATTCATTAGTTGGAGAGGCTGGAATCATCAGGAACTGAGTGGCCAAACCCAGACACGGCCCTGATTTGTGAGTGTGGAGCTGCTCATCCTCTTTCCTGGCCTAAATGAGCCCATCCTTGGTGGTGCTTCAGCCCTCAGGCCCCTATCCGACTGCTGCATGCTCAGATCTTTTTCTTACTCTTTTATTCACGTAGATCAGATCATATTTCTTCCCCTAACGCTATTTTTACATTTTTTGTTGATAAATAAATGATCATTAAATCTTATTAATGTGTTCCCATTCTGCAATGCCCAAGCCAGATGATCTACAACAGAGATAAGCAGGAGAAACAAAAAATCGCGAGAAAGGACACGGCGTTGATGTTGTAATTTGTTTAGAAGATACATCACGTGTTTTTTTTTAAATTATCCCTTCTTTTTTAGGAGAAAACCTGCAAATTTTTTTCATAGAAACAGAGAAAAAAAGAGGTGTGAGAGCGATGAAAAGGATTTCTTATGCCGATTTGGGGGAAAAAAAGAAGAAACACATATTGGCTTTGTTTGTGTGAGGTTGTGTGGTTTTGAAGGAAAGAAATTGTATTTGCAACCTCTTTCCTCAAATAATGTTTTAGAGGTGTCCCAGCCATCAAGATATCCATCTCCGATCACTGCAATCAGAAGATACGTTGGTGTGCAAGCAGTTGTGCCATTTTTTTCTGACTCCTGCTGCAGTTTCAGATTGCCCATCGTCACAGGAAATGGGACAAACAGCAAGTCAAAGAGCAAAGCAAATTGTTCCTGTTGATTTTGAAGTCCCAAACTCTGGGCACTGGAGTGGCAGATCTCATTTGTGCACCGGAGTGCTCTGATTCAACTGCAAATGTCAGGGCTTTTGATTTGTGTTTTGAGTCTTTTCTGTTCCGTGTAGTGGTTTTGTCTGGTTGGTTTATTTAGATACGCATTCCCAAAAGGGGAGTTGTGTTCTTCCTGTAAGAGCGTGAGTTACACGAAACATTTTTGATACTCTCAGCTCTCTTCTCCTAAAATAGAAACAACTGTTGGTATGGTAGAGTCTAGAACACTGCATATGAAAAAGCCATCCAAAATTAATAAAAAATTATAGCATCAAATATTAACTGGGTCCTGAACAAGATTTTTTTCTTGTTGCTAACTAGTCAGCCATCAAAAAATGATTGTGTATCACTGGGAAAACTTCTGATACTAATTTGGAATTTTAGGGATTCCTCAAGCTGTTGCAATACCTTCATCTTGGATTTCTTTGACACTGGTCAAAAGGGAGCTCTGCCAAGCTGAGACACCTTTTCCTGGGCTCCTTTGGCAAATCCCTCGTGCCGAGGAAGGCTTTGAGCAGAGCTGTGGTGAGCAAGCCAAACACGGGAGGTGCCGCTGTTGGAAATGGCACAACTTCTAAAATTTTTAGCCAACTTTGGCCAGGGGGTTGTTCATCTTCGCCCAGAGGAAAGGAATGGTTCCTTTCAAAAGACTCTGTGCCCTGGGCGAGGCCTGGCGAGCTCCACATCCACGGCCTGGGAGTGGCACAGAAGATACGCAGGGGACGAGCGACCATCAACCAACATCAAGGCCTGAACGTCCCCCCCTGGTGTGCCGGGGACACCTGGCCTGGGAAACGATCGGTAAGAGAACCAAGGATGAGGCTCTAATTAGTATTGAAGGCGAAGGGATCAACACCCACAGGAAACCAAATACTGAGAATTGTGTAATTTGGGACCGATGAACATTGAACCAATGGATCTCTCTGGGTTTTGCCTGCATGTGACAAATCCAGTAAAGAACCACGAATGTTGGGATTACTTTCTCTGCACAACCCAGGCGATGTGTGGGTGAAATGATTTCTGTTGCATATCCTGGCTAGAATAAAGCGATGCCTTGATTCCCTAACGCTAAAAATGCAGTTGGAGAGTTTTTGTTTTTCCCGCAGTTTCAGTGATGCTGGGACTTAAAAAAAGCTGCTGAGGCTGCAGCAGCACAGGAGGGGAGGGTCTGATGGTCACCCTGGTCCCCAGGTCCTTCAGGGTGTCCCTTCTCCCAGATCAACCCTCAAGCTGGGACACAGGGATCTCTTTCAGCAGCACTAAGGAAAGCAGTCTAACTCAGACATCAATACGAACGTTTTAATGAATAGTCTTCACATGTGCCGCTTACACCCTGGATCTAAAACTTTACTTGATGGTTTTCCAATTTAAAAACAGCAGTCGTTCAAAAACCTGTGCGGATAGAACAAAAAAATGCCTTCCTTGGCTGTTTTTGTGCTCCTGCTTTTCAACAGGAACAGGTTTTTTGTTCAATTAAGAGTTCTGACATTAGAAATTTGTCATGCAAATGTTCCCAGACTCTCAATGAAAGCAGTGGAAGAAGCCAGGGTTTCATTTATCACCACTGGTGCATTTGATGTGAGAACCATTTCCTGGAGGCTCCGGCTGTCAATTAACCAGATTTGCTGGTGGACTAAGGCTTGGTTTGCATCCACCTCAGTGGTGGAGTGGACAGAAATCTTTCATTTGCAGTGTTTGTAGAAATCTTTGGACACGCAGAAGGTTCGTGCCATAAATTGTGGGTGAGCAGGGTCGAATTTTGCATTGTAGCACAAATTTTCTAGAAGATATTTCAGCGACTAGAAAGGGCAAATTTCTCTCAGGCAGTGTTTTGTGTCTGTGCTCTGTCGCTTGAGTTACCGCTGGTTGCATTCATCAATTATCTCCACACAGAAGGAGTTTTGGCATGTGGGAGGGGCCTGGTTTTGAAGGTTGCTGTGCATCTACATAGTAAACAATCAGGTTATGAAGGTGAGTCAGATCAGAGGGGTGGCTGATACCATGGTCTGCAGCAAGGATCATAGAATTATTGAACCTTGGAGGTCTAAAAGACCTCCAAGAACATCAAATCCCATCTCACTCGCTCCCTCCCTGAACACCTCCGAGGATGAGGAGCCCAGGAGAGCCCTTTCCAATGTCTGACCTCTCTTTTAGTGAAGAAAGTTTTCCTAAAATCCATTCTGAACCTATCCTGGAACATCCTGAGGCCATTTCCCCTTGTCCTATCATAAGCTGCCAGGGAGAAGAATCCAATCCCACCTCGCCACAACCTCCCGGTCCAGTTCTTTCTCCCTGTAAAAACACTTCCAAGGAAGTACATTTATATTTACTTGAGTTGGGAATTGCATCCGGTTTTGGACGTCTTTAATGAAGATCTTGGTTACCAGGCGAAAGATCCAATGAGAAGAAAGGATCCTAAATCAATTATTACAGTAAGAGCTTCATAAGTACTGCACGTCCAAGTGCAAGTTACAATTTTATTTGCCCTTCCTTGCAGGAACTGAGCTGGGAGAGGATATTTCAAACCAGTAACACTGATCTCCTCAGGAGGACTGTTGTTGCTTTATGTCCTCCCTGTGGCACTGACCTTGGCCAAGCGTTTTCAAGTGCTAGGAGTGACCTGCACTGAGGGTGCTTTGACTGACAAACTGCGCTAAAACCAGCTCTAACAGAAAATAACACCTCTCCACAAAACTGTAGAGCCGAGAGCTCCAAATTGTGCCAAAGTCATTTAAAAAAAAAAAAAAAAAAAAAAAAAAAAAAACAAAAAAACA
>VZRN01000693.1:301599-314336 GCA_013397935.1 Dasyornis broadbenti | reverse complement strand
TTTTTTTTTTTCATTTTATTTGTGGCTGTTACGGAAGCCAATGTTGTCTGAAATTCAGTGTGAGGAAAAGGTAGGGTTTTAAACTTTGTAAATGAGGTAAAAGACTCACTTTCAGAGAAGCGGGTGTCTTATCTATAGCTAAAATAGTAGTTAACCTTTAAAATGGAGAAGGCTGCCCTGGAAAAGAGTTTTCTGACACAATAAGGAGAAGAGTTATGAGAAAGAGAAGCAGAAAGGTCTGTTCACAGCCTTTTTGCCTAACCTTAAGAGCCAGTTGATACTATGGTCCTGCCCCTGTAGTTAATTGTACAGGAACAAAACCTAAAGATTCCGGATTCTAAGAAAATGAAACTCAAAAGTCTCTAGAGCTCTCATCGGGGCTGGGCTTTAGGGATTTGGCTATGCTTGACACTACTTCAAAATCAACATGGAAGTCATGTTCTTCTTCCTTCGCTTTTTGTCCTGATTAAAAAGGAAAAAAAAAAAAAAAATTAACCATGTAACCATGTCCCTTGTAGAGAAAAGGAAGGAATGTGAATCTGTGGAAGTGTTTTAGTGCATAAATCAACACATGAAAATAGAGTTTATGAAGAATGACTCAGCATAAAGATCTGTTGGAGAAAATAAAACACAGCAGAGGATTCATAGATTTGATGTTGATGGATACCCCCAAATGAATCACAGGGGAAACACAAACTGCTAAAATTCTTCATCATTATGTGCTACAGCTCATAGTTCTCAAAGTCTTTGAAATGCCTTTTATCACTATTTTTACAACTCCTTTTTCAGAAATACAAATTGATCTGTAGTGCTGGGCAACGGAGAGGCGTACAGACAAACCCACACCAAGATAAATGATTTAGAATTTGAAGGGAGTGCTCCTTATTCACCTCAGCCCTCACTTGAAAAATGAGGCACAGCCAGGCTGAGAGTTCTGGCAGTGCTGAGAGCAGCCGTGACCTCCTTCTGCCCTGTACCCAGAGCCAAACACAAAACTTTATGACCTGGATACTGTGGCAGGTAAAATGAGCTCCCGAAGTCTCTGGAAACTGTTTGCTCGTTTCTGGGATGGTACTGATGCCCAGGATTGGCTTGTGCTTGGTGCCGCTGAGATCAAGCTCCCCACCGAAAGCTGATGTTACTCCTGACTGCCTGAAAGAGGGAAAAGGTACCTAAACTGTTGGCTTCAAACAAAAGATGCAGTCACAAATATATTCTTAAAGAAACACCGATCCAAAGCCTTATTTGTGAAGCTGTGTATAACGTCCAGAATTGTTCCTTTTCCAGGAAGAATGTTGAAGAAACTTAACCTTCCACAGTGCGGACTATTTGGCTCATTTTCCATTCAACTTAGAAGTTTATCATTCCAAAGCGGAGGCTTTTTGTCTCTCGTTTGATGCCAGCAGTGCTATTTACAGCACTGATGGATGACAGTTTCTTGACCTGCACTCGAATTTATAAAGGCAGTTGCTTCTCCCAACACTCTGGGATGGGTCTGGCTTCACACCAGTGCAAACCTCACAAACACATGCACAAATGCTGTCTTGATATTGTGAAATATAACAACTGCGCTACTGTTGTCTGTAGCAATTCAAATTGTTGAAAGCGGTAGAATGTAAACCAAAATATTTTCTGAAAATGCTTTGGTGTGCTATTTGTTTGTTTATGGCTTAGCTCTTGGGGGAATGTGCAGCTGATCTCCTTTGCATCTAAATGTTCTTTCTCTTCCTATGTAAGTGTTGTTTCACTGGTAGCAGGAAATCTCAGGTCTCTACATGCACACAAAAAAGTAAAGCCAGGAATTCTTATTCGGCATATGAAAGTGTTTCTGCCACAGCAAAGGAGCCTTCTCTTTTAGGAAAACTGTTTGCATTAATTCCAAACTGAATGTGGAGTGTTGGTTTATTAAACATGGTCCTGGTGTTCTTCTTTTTGCCAATGGAGTAAATTGCAAACAACTCTAAGGAAGCAGTGGAATTGCACCGGTGAGCCAAACAGAGAACGAGGGAAAGAAAATTGTCAATATAATTCCAGGTTGTAAACACAGAGCTACCTATTGCTCTTAACTGAATCAAAGCATTGGATGAGAATTCAATTATTAATTTCTGCAACACAAACAGTCAAGTATTAAATGTGTTCTGTAAAAGAATAAAGCCTATATTTATCTTTAGAGAGACCCAGAATCCCTGACTGGTTTGGGTTGGAAGAGACCTCAAAGCCCATCCAGTGCCACCCCTGCCATGGCCAGGGACACCTTCCCCTGTCCCAGGCTGCTCCAAGCCCCAGTGTCCAACCTGGCCTTGGACACTGCCAGGGATCCAGGGGCAGCCCCAGCTTCTCTGGGCACCCTGGGCCAGGGCCTCCCCACCCTCCCAGGGAACAATTCCTTCCCAAGATCCCATCCATCCCTGCCCTCTGGCAGCGGGAAGCCGTTCCCTGTGTCCTGTCCCTCCAGTTCCTGATGAATTGTCTCTCCCCAGCTTCCCAGCAGCGCCTTCAGACCCTGGAAGGAGCTGTGAGGTCTCCACACAACCTTCTCTCCAGGCTGAACATTCTCAGCTCTCCCAGCCTGGCTCCAGAGGGAGCAGCTCCAGCCCCCTCGGCAACTCTGTGGCCTCCTCTGGACTTGCTCCAACATTTCCATGGTCCTCCTTAAGCTGGGGACACCAGGACTGGACACAGAGCTCCAGGTGGGGTCTCAGCAGAGCAGAGCAGAGGGGGAGATTCCCTTCCCTTGAACTTGGTGGTCACAGTCCTTTGGACAAGCCCGGGACTCTGTTGGTTCCCGAGCTGGAACCACTCAGGACCAGCCAGGGGAGATTTTTGTCACCCACCACCCCCAAATCCTTCTCCCTGAGAGAGGGGCTGCTCTCAGTCCCTCCTCTGCCCATTCTGTCAGTCTGTCTGGGATTGCCTCGACCCAGGTGCAGGACCTTGCGCTTGGCTTTGTCGAACCCATGAGGTTCACGCAGCCCCAGCCCTCCAGCCTGCCCAGCTCCTCTGGTCACTCTTTCAGTCCTTCCTGAACGATAGGGATGTAGAAATTCCACAGGGTGGGGAGACACACTTGGAAACAAAACTTTCGAGTCTCTAGGACTTGTATAAAACAGCAGGTCAGCTGGTCATGTACCTTGTAATGCATCCATTGGAGAGCTACATGCTTTCTGTGCAACTAGACCTATTCTCAAGCTCAGGCTGTATTAAAAATTCTGAAAAAGATACTTAACCCCTCTACAGAGTCCAAATATGAGCTTTTTTAGGAAGCTGTAAACAGAATGAAGCTCTACATATTTACCATTGTAAAATATGCCTATTGAAAATGCATTACTGTAAAATTGTTTTGCCTCTGAATTCCTCTCATTATCACTCCCGGCACCTCTGTAGAAGAGGTCTGAGAGAGAGAAATGAAAGTGATTGCGGAAAATTTCAAATGGGATATAAACACCAGAGGCAGATAAAATAGCATTAATAATGCCATGTAATTATCACCCACTCTGTAGATTTTAGTTATAACACCACAAGCACTGACACAGGGTAGGAGGGAGTGAGACTTTATGCACCCAGCAGAGGCTGGGACAGGAACTGCAGGCGAGGGACACATTTTACAGCCAAGAGAAGACATACATGACATACCCTCCCAAACATTTAGCTATGGGTGAGGTTACTCTGCCTTTCTCTCCCATTTTTTTTATGGAACACGAGCGTTCACATATTTGGGAGCAGCGTAAGCCATGCAGGCCAGCTGAAATAAAGAAAAGGCACAATAATTTAATTAAAATTAACATATAAATTATTACTTATCTTCCAGGTATTTTTCAGTTTGAGGCTGATTAGCCAATAATTTCAGATTATTAGCCACAGTATAGCAACCACGCTTAAGATCACATTGTCCCAGCTGCTGCTCTGCCCCCAGCTTAGGATAACGGGGGCCTACATGAACATCACAGGATTTTCCCAGGAAGTTTGCTTCGGAAGGAACAGAATGAAACAAGGCTACACAGATCTAGAAATAAAGCCAAGATTAACTGGCTTTCCAACCCATATGCCCAACATATGATGGCGTTTTTCTCCGACTTCTTTGTGTAACGAACAATGCTGAGCAATTACCGGCGATTCAATTCTGGCCAGAGCAAAGTTAACATTTGCTCTTAATGTCTTGGCCAAGATGATTTCTGTTTGGTCGTAGCGCACGCCAGCTCCGCAGTGCTGCCAGGAAAAAACACCAGTGCACCTCTGCAGCCTGTCTTGCTTCTCCTAAATCGAGATTCGGTGTTAAACATGCTCCGGTGTTTTGTTCTCACAGTGGGAGAAAGAGGCAGGACGGTTGGAAACGTTCTTTCACCAGGGTAGATGCTCACTTTGGGCTGCTGGTGCATCGAGTTGTACCAGGCTGTCACTGCGACCACAGCAGAAAAAGGAGAAAAAGGAGGTTTCCAGAAGAAATTAATAACTCACACAAGAGCACTGGGCTTCATCTGAACGACTCCTGAAGCGAGCTGTGTTACACGGAGCCCATCTACTGTTGCCTCTCTGGGCACAATCCTGAGCCTTTTTTTTTTTCTGTTGTTGTTCCCAAGCAAATTAAGGCACATCGAGAATAAATGGAGATCCTGCTCTGAATCTGGATAACACCAAAAAATGCCCTTGATATGAAGAATTAGGAAGCAGTCTCGGATCCAACAGCTCTGACACAGCCGTGAATCCCTGCACCCTTTCAAGAGAAACTTGACCCAGCAGCAGCTGCACAGATAAGAACAAAAGCTTTCTTCACCTCTTTAACCCAAATAAGCACATGAAATTCACTGCCAAATTGGGACTATTTAAATGCTAATTGGGACAGCAGGTGATTTCATTTCCTCTCTGGTTTTTTTCTTGAAACAGAAATAAGAAGAGTTGCAGCAATCCAAGCCTTTTTTGTTATTAAAATGCTTGATTTTATTGTAACTCTTGTTCCGTGTGGTATTGCTGCTTCTTGTGATAACTAATGAAATTTCTGAAACTGAAGAAAATTACAGGAAAAAGTATCCTTCACATCTTACATCCGTGTCACATCAAAATTAATTTACAGAACCAATGAAAAATTAAAAGGTGAAAGTATTTAAAGTTGTTGTAAATCAAATACTTTTCACTTGCACTGTAATTTTTAATCTATTCTTTGGTTAATAGTTCGGTACACCTTGGCTTATGTGAAAATAACATAAAAAATGTTAAAGCATAAACCACGCAAATTTTGTTTTTCTTGTGTTATTTCTGGAGCATCCTGCACGCACAAATTGCGCTTTTACAACTTTCATAAGGAGAGAAGATTGTTACACCGAATAACTGAAGACCTCACAATCTTCACAGCCTTCTCCCTTGCCACAGAAACTCTGTAGCCCCAGAGATCAGCACGAAGTGGGAAACCTCTGTGCTATGGATCGGTTTGGAATTTCCCATGCTGCAATTCCATGTGTTGGTATCCACCTGCAGCCCCAATGAACGATGCAGGCTTGTGCAGCTCAGCACAGAAAGAGTGATTGCAGCTGTTTGGCTGAGTGTAGTAAACCCAGATTTGCCAAGGCTTGGTTCCTGGTGCTTTATCGAATTAGCAAGGATCCAACAGAGATTATCCTGAACCTGTTCTGTTTGAAAATCCTTATTATTGGGTAGAACGACAGAAAGTATATTTATAAAACACCCAGGCAATATTAAGCTGAGGGCCCTGGAGAGTGCTCTGGAAGACTTTCAGAAACCAGAAAAGCACTTGAAAATCAAAAATACGGCATGTGATAAAAGGTAAGGTACTATGCTAAGAGAAAAAAGAGAGAAAGCACCACAAAATGTGGGGGGGTCAGCCTTTTTTTGCAGGCAGTCGGTAACAGGACAAGGGGAAATGGCCTCGGGTTGTGCCAGGCAGAGTCCAGGTTATTAGGAAAAATATTTTCACTGGAAGAAAGGCATTGGAACAGGCTGCCCAGGGCAGTGGTGGAGTCACCATCCCTGGGAGTGCTGAAAAAAATGCCTGGATGTGGTGCTAAGAGATGTGGTTTAATGGTGTGCTGGCATCCGGTCCAAGGTTGCACTCAATGGTCTTGGAGGTCTTTTCCATCAAGTGATTTTATGAAAATAAATAATTAAGCAAGTAGAAATATGGTGCAATGCAACACATTTCCAAAATGCCCGCCTGATAATTTTCGGAAGTCCACTGCAATCTCTGAAAATTCTAACATAGAACGGGAATGTTTTATGTGTGACAGCAAAATAGCTACATCGCTTTCCAGAGGGCTGCTAAGATACCGATCAGAGCCAGCAAAGAGAGAGAAATAAATTAAAAATAAAATAACTGTTCAAATCCTTTCCAAAACAGAAAAAAAAATTAAAAAAAATGAATAAATAAAATAGTATAAGAAATTCCTTAGTAGGAAAGGCTGCACAGTTGGATTTTTTATGAGAACACAAGAGTTCCACTAAGATATGAAATGTTATTCAGAAACAGGAGGTGAACCATTGCTGGGTTAGGAAAAACGAGCTTTGTTTGGGGCAAGGAAGGCTGAACAAGAGCTGCGTCCCAGAGCCACATTTCTGCCAATGCAGAACTGGAGATGTGCGTGAAGCAGAGTGCTGAGTGACCAACCACAGCTTGTTGTGCTCCCGTTCCGCTGGCATCCGTCCACACCCTCCTATTTCCTACTTCCACTGCAAGCATCTGGGAGCATCGACAGCTGTTTCATGAAATCCCAGCTTTGCTAAGGTTGGGAAAGACTTCCAAGATCAAGTTCAACCGTCAACCCAGCACCACCACCACCACGGCCAGCACTGAAGCATCTCCTGAAGTAGCACATTGCCTCCAGGGATGGGGACCCCACCTCTGCCTTGGGCAGCCCCTTGCAACCCTTCCTGTGAAGAAGTGTTACCCCATATTCAACCTAAACCTTCCCTGGCACCTCCTGAGGCCTCTCCCTCTCCTCCTGTCGCTGTTCCCCGGCAGCAGAGCCCGTCCGCACCCCGGCTGCCCCCTCCTGTCGGGAGCTGTGCAGAGCCAGGAGGTTCCCTCTGAGCCTCCTTTGCTCCTGGTTTTGTGCACCTTCAGTGCCTGTACCTGCTTTAGCCTAGGAAAGTCTCGCTCTGTTGATGATTCCCAGCACACAGATTTGTAACGTTAACAGTCACTGCTCTATCCCAGCTCAACAGTCCCTGACAAGCAGAGAAACGTTATCACCGGGGAAAATAGGGAACTCTCAACAAAAGAATCGGGTTTAGTTATTTTTAATCCAAGGTAGGTTGGCTACGAGTTGATACGAGAATGAGAAATAAAATAAATTATAAAGAGCTAATTGTAATTGGGCTGTGTTTCGTAAAGGATCGGTCGTGTAGAGGATGGTACAGTATGCAGGGGGAATTATTCTGAAGTGCCAGAGTGGAGCTGTGCTCTAGAGCTGTAGTCAGGGATGTTATTCTCACTGAAAATGTCAAATATGCAGTAGAAACTGCCAGTTTCAGCATTTCAGTAGATTTACCATGCCTAGATAAAATGCTTTGTTTCAGTGAGACTGAAATTATATCAAGATTATTTTTTAATCAACTATAATTTTATTTAGACTGATATTTTTATAAAACTGACACATTTAGACTCATAGACACCAAGGATATGTCATTTTAATTACAGAGAAATTGGGCAATTGAAAGTAATATAACGTACATTTTTATCCACATGGGATTAAAAATAAGAAAAAGCACATATATGCATAATTTTTTATTACTATTAAGATTCTAGACTAATTTGAATCAGCTCAGTTATTATAAAGATTCTGACTTATCACTTCATCTCACACCCAAGAAGAGGAGGGGAAAAAATGATGTATATTCACACGACTAGCTGTGCTCGTAAAGAAATTGCTGCTCATCCCTGAAACCGTGGGATTCTTGGTGTCTGAAGTCACAGCAAGAGGAGCAGTCAGTGCTGGGATCACGGCCATGCCAGCAGGGACACGCGGCGTCCTTCCCGCGTGGCCTTGCCCTTGCAAAGCAAACAGTCATCGCTGTGGGATTTGAGGGGAAACCTCACAGCACAAAACTCAATTCGCATGAAGAGCTTTTCTCCCTCAGCTCTTACTTGGGTTGCGTGGTTGCATCTTCCAGTGCATTGTTCAGGAATTACTCGAAGCATGAGCGTGCAAAGTGCTGATTTTGTTTACACCACTGCTGCAGGCTAAAGTGCTCTCTTGGCAGCTCGTGGCAACCACACAGCTCCTGGAAATAAAGCCATGTTCTAAACCCTATAAGGATTAATCCTCATAAAGGATTATTTCGGGTGAACACGCTGAGAACAGGTGACTCTTTAGAAGCTGGTGTCCGCAATGGGAAGGAAAACAGAAGGAAAAACATCTCTTTCAAGCTGGAGGATTGCTTATCAGGAAACAGCATTTCCAGACTTTCCGTGGGTCCTTACAAACGGCATTTGTGGCGCTTTGCAGTCAGGAATTCAGCCGTGCCTGTAGCTCAGGGGTGGTCACTGCCCTGGCAGCTGGACATGGGGGACAAACAGCCCTTCCAGGGGACACACTGACAGCACTGGAATGTGCTGCCAGGAGAGAGCCAAACCGAGCATGGAAAAGCAGCAGCAATGCCCAGGTGAGGGGAACAGCCTTCCCAGCGCCCTTGGGGAGCGCTGGAGTGGCTGTGATCCCGAGCAGGATTCCTGTCACGCTGGAAGCAGAGGGGATTGATCTTCCATTAAACATTTACAAGGCTTTACAAGTGAGCTGTATGAGAGGAAATGTGAAAGCACCAGAGATGTGCTGAAGATTCCAGGAACGCCCTGGCTTAGCTCTTCGACGGGAATATCACGGGAAAGCGGAACTGAAATGCTATTTTAAGGTTCTATGGACCTCAAATAATTGTCAGGCTTTTTTTCTCACAATTTTTTTCTCCTGTATTTGTTCAGCCAAAAACTGGAATGCAAATGGTTTTGTACAGTGGACAAGGCCTGCCGTCTCCGTTTGAGCTCTGATCTCGTTTCCATGGGGAGCTAAGCCTACACTCTGTAGGTTTCTGTATGTCCTTACACATTTACACTGTATCAGAATAAATATTTTCTTTTTTCTAGCGAGTATTGCAGGGCACCAACTATGTGAGTAATCCGTGTGTACCTGACCTTATGTTGTTTGGGAAGCGGCTTTAGGGATTTTAGGAATAAGATGTGTTTTAAGAGTCTCATATGGCCGTTGCCAATTGCACTTGTTTAAACATAGAGAACACCCCCTTGCAGCCTCAGTTTTCCCTTCTGGAAAAAGATGAGTATTGAGACATTTATGGAAGTCATAATACCTGTATCTGTAAAATATTATTGAAAGCATAATTCTCTGCCATCAGAAATGTCTGCATTGGGAATTTAATTAATGCTTTCCTCCAATACAAGCATAGGATTTTGTAAGCTGCTGCTCGGAAAGAACAGAACCTAGTAAGAGAAAACCAGGAAAATTTGGAGAGGAACCTATTCACCCACTCCTTTTCCCCTGGCTTTGCTCTCTAGCGTTCAAGACTCTAAGATTTTACATATCAGATTTTTGGGGTTTGCCAGTGTTTTCCTTCTCTCTTCAGCAGGTCACGATCACTGTTTATTAACATGACAAGAGTGTACCGGAAATTCCATACCCCGCATCCCAACCCCACTGCAAAATGCACCTTCCTGTTGTGAGGGGAAAAAGTACAGAGACGCAGAGCCTCTGGCTAGGGAACAGCAAGAACAGAGCTGATAACTTTGCTCTCCTTAAAAGACAGCACGGATGCCTGTAGAGTGAATCTCCTGAGGGAAGCATTGCTGGAACCAGGTGAGGAATAAGGAGTTTCTCCAGGGAATAGGGAGTTTCTCCAGAGCTTACAGAGAGCTCTGCTTGGGCAGGGGTTTGTTTTAAAGGACCGTTGTTGTGGGGCAAGAAGAATGCTGTTCAGGCTGGTGACATAAAAAGGATGTTTAGGATGGGATTTTAAACGCCTTTTCCAGCATCATGTTCTTTCTGCAAAAGTAATTTTAAATGGGGATACCCTTTGATCTGTGTAGTGTAAAGGTATCATTTCCCTTGTGATTTTAAAGCACCTTGTTTCACTTCCCTGCAGCAGTGGAGCCTCACTATCTCCAAGCAATCATTGCTGCCCCTAACAGTCACAGTTTCTGTTCTCCTTGAGAGGTTCCAGTGGCAATTTTCTGTATTTCTGTGCAGATGCACTCGGGCCTCTGAGCTGCACTCCGATAATGAGACAGGAATATGGCCCTGCCAGCAGAATTTCTTAGCAAGGTAATAACCACGGCATCATAGGATGATCTAAGCCATGTATTAGTAACTGCTCAAAAACGTGCCAATAATCAAAGTTGACAGGATTCAAATATATTTCGTTTCATGGGCAAGCCGGCAATATCACTTACGCACGCCTTGAACATTTTTGGGAAGGTGCAGATGGCTATGGACGGGTGGATCAGTTGATTTAACCCTCTCTCCTCCAGCTGTCAATCAAACTGTTATCCCCAGCATCAGGGCTCAGGTTAGGCCGCATGCCTGACACTGCTCTATTTTTACAACTGTGTACACCACCACTTGAAACTGCAGCTGCGGCTGTCGCAGCTAAATGGTCCAGAACGACAGGGAATCCTTCAAAGAGGTGGTGCAAGACAGACAGGATGGGAAGACAGCAGGAAATCCCTTTGCCTGCTGGAGCCCTTTTGGTTTCTCCCTGCCTTTTACTGCAACAGGCCTTTGACCTCAGGCCGTGTCAAAGTGACTGCTCGGCATTTTGTTTGTTGGCCAAACGCTCGCACCCATATCTGGGACGCTCCTTGTGACAAGTTTATTGACGTGATAAGAAAAAAAAAAAACGTTGGATATTTTAGGGCTTTTAACTTCTCTTTCTATATAACACGAGTACAAACACAAGTAACGGCAAAAATCAGAAGCACTGCGGACCCGTGCAAAAGGTCATAAAACAATAGAATCCCTATTAACTGAGAGGGATTAGTTTGCCCATATCTCACCTTAATCAAGATAAATCAAAGAGTAGAAACATTCTAAGGAAATTCACCCCTCAGGAAATCCTAAGCATTTAAAATGTGCCAAAGAGAATGATTAAAATTAAAGATAGAGTAATTTTAATTTAAGGTAGAATCTGGTCTTCTTCATTCAGCATCTGCTTCAGTAAGGAGTAAATATGCAAAGTGTCTGTAATTCTCTTTCTTCTTTCCATCTCCCACCTGGTTTTTGACTTAATTGATTAAAGACAATCAAAAATAGGTATAAAAAATTGTAAATGCTCACCTTTGTTTTAATCCATACCCAGACATTTGAATATCTAACTTCTCCCTGAGGCATCTTTACGAGGATGAGCCATCAAAATCCTCTCAAAAGCTCCAATAAAGCGGTATTCTTCTAAATACAAGTTTGGAAGCACGACTAATGCAGTAAACAATGATTACTTCAGAAATGGCAGGGGAATGGGGAGTGAAGAATGTTTGCTCTGCACCTGCTGGAGCTATGCAAATCTGCCACGAGCCACCGGAGGCCTCTCGCCCTGGGATGCGTCCTCAATAACGAGGCAGAAGTTGGTGTTTATACCAACATCAAAGAAGAGCAACTTTCTGGGCTTACTGAGTGCCTCATAAACGTGCTCAGGGCACTGATGTTGTGCAAGATTATTTTGAGCCTTAGTGTTCCAGCCCCTCTGATATTGTTGGTGTGACACTGAATAAAGATATGCAAAAGCAAAGTTACCCAACACTGATGAAAAACCAGCGGCTGAAATGTTCTCGTCCTGAATGGACATGGTGACTGAAAAAAAAAAAAAAAAATGAACTTAAAAGGGCCTATTTATTAATTTGTAGTAGGTATAAATAAGTGTGTATCTATATTTAGGGCTTTTGTTGTGTGTGTAAGGGTTGTAATTTAATGATACACTAAAATACCTACGCTGAGGACAAATAATGCCATTAGTGAGCGCTGCTGATAATCCTGCTGCTCTGTAAGTAAATTAAAACCCAGGCCTTAGCAGAAAAGCTAACGGTCCCAAGAGGTTAGAACATCCTATTTACTATATTTAGAGATTTTAACAGAAAAAAAGTTAGGAGATGCAAATTAGTTTTTGTATCAAGCGCTAGCAGAATAATTGCCATTATTAAAAATGGTGAAATGGACCCTGAGTTTGATGACATCCAATGTAAGGCTACTCTCTGAGAGCTCAGTACAAAGCCCACTGAAGTAAATGAAGAGACAGAAAGTAAATCCACAAGCCACAGAAAATTTGAACTGGTATTTTTAGCCCTCTGGTCTTAAAAACTGATTTAAAACTATATATTGGAGTAAATTATTCACAGTCAATGTCTGATCAGTTTGAATTCTTTTCACTCACAGCATGTCCAGTAGCAGATTTTTTTTTTTTTTTTTTGTAGCTTGTTCAGTGTTTGAATGCAGGGAGAATATTTCCCTTTTATTTTGTCCTGGGTGCAATTCATTGTATCTACTTGACACCACACCCAGAGTGCCAGTTAGCTGGGATCGCTGCTTGAATCTCCTTTGATTGGATTAACGTAAGAGGCATAAGCAAGCAGATGTGCAGATGAGGCTGAATCACAGGAAACGTGCTCATCTGTCCACTTCAAACTATTTCCCTGGCTTCAGAGGGAAAAGAATTTAAATTCATGTACTTCTTTTCTGGAACCGTGCAAAGAAAGGGGTACTAATGTTTACTCACAAAAGTAAGGTTATTCAATCCAA
>VZRN01000693.1:290432-301564 GCA_013397935.1 Dasyornis broadbenti | reverse complement strand
ATCCAAAAAAAAAAAAAAAAGGAGGTTACAGCATCTGAAACCCTCAAAGGAGATGATACTAGAACCTTCCCATTGCACACTCTGAGCCTGGAAAGCTTCCCTACGCGTTCAGCCTGGAACTGTTCTGGAAGAATTGGATCAATAGAAAGTTACCGAGGCCAGAAATCCAGATGGTGTTGGTTTCAGCCAGCTAAAATTAGCTTCACTGGGTTTGGCTCACTTGTGTGTTCCTGTTGATCTATGAGAATTTATGGCGAGCTGGACAAGAGCCAAAGCCATACCCCATTCATTACTGGATGTGACTCCAGTATTTCCTGTTAGAGGAGAGTACAGTAGATGATCTTTTAATCTGAAGTACGTAAGAAATTTGATTTTAACCAGCAGTTTGATTTGCCTTGGTGAAAATTGTGTGCCTGTTTGTTAATCAATTTTCAGAACACAAGTGTTAAATTTTTAATTTATCAACCAAAACTTCAGATGACTTTAACAAAATAACTAATGACTTTTTAATTACCCTCTGGATATGTCTGCATCGGTGGTTTCAGATATGATTCGTTCTTTCTTTGTTATTTGTATTTTAGCAGTGTCCCAATACCTTAAGCTACATTATTAGCAAGGTTTATTATATAAAATTAGACAGCACAGCGAGTTGCAACTGAAGTTCATTCTATTAATGAGTAAAATAGGTACTGATAACTAAAAGCAAAATATTTTTCTGTCTTATTCTACAAGTATCGTACCACTACCATAAAGTGACACAATATGCATCTACAAGACGTGTGAACGATAGGAAATTCTCTCCAAAAAAAAAAAAAAGGTTGATGACGTTAAATAAAACACATTCCCAAGTGAAAGTCTCCCTATCCCAAATGAACGCGAGGAGAGGCGATCATTGCCCCCTGACTCCTGGTGTAGGACACAGTTTGCAAGGCCTCCAGCAAGCCAGTTGAAAGACACGTTTGAAGTGCAGTGATGGTGGGTTTTACCTTTCACATCTATATTTAGTTCCAGCTGTACTAGGTCAGAATCAAAGGCAAAAAGGCAGAACTAGAAACGCTCGAATTTCAAAGCGCCGGAACGTTGACTCAGGGAGGTCATTGCCAGATAATCTGGATGTTTCCTCGTTGCAATCTGAGCTGTGGGTTGTTGGAAGGGTTTCTCAGTGCTGCTCACACCTCTTCTTAAGCAGTGCCGTAAGCAGATGAGAGTGGGAAGAGTTTGGTCAGAATGTTCCCTGGCAGCTCCCTGACAATGAGCCGACCCGGAAAAAGTAAGATTGTGTCGCCTTTGCCTCGTTCCGTTTTGTATGCAAAAACCAATCTCTAATTTAACCAATTCTCTCAATTTTTATATCCACGGAGCATCACAAGAGTTTTGTTTCGAGGGAAGGACTTACAAAGCTGTTGACTTGTCATTTCTGAGTTAAAGCTGTCCAGCAACTTCTTAATGGCAAAGGAGAGGCGCACCCAAATTCGATGTAAGGTGGATAAAATGATACAGGGAATATTTTGGCACTGAGAAGGGGAAAAAGAAAACCTTTCAGACTGCCATTAAACTAAATGCATTGGTCACATTAGCCTCAAATTGCAAAGCTGAGGTAACTTGCAGGCCATAGTGAAGTTCACTCGATTGTGTCCAGCTCACATCACAGTTATATTACCTGCATGTTCTGTGTGTACATCTATTTTATTATTCTGTAAATTCAGCTTAGGGAGTGAATGCAAAATTCAGGATAAGTTTAATGTAGCAAAAATCTGTTGGTGTAGGCAATTCTTTCAGCAGGTACCTGATATGAGCGATTGCCTTCATGTCTGTTATTAAAGTTAGAAATTCAAACCCTGCGTTATGTCAGTAGATCTGTCCACAAAAAATATTTTAAATTAACGAAGTATTCCAGACCTTGTGTAGAGACTGCAGAGAGGAATGAAGAAGAAGATACACATGACTGGGGTTGTTTGAAGCTGAAATGAGAGAGACGCCTTTCTCTGCCTTCAACATTATTTTCAACTTATTATTATTTTGCTCCACAGTAGAAAGTGACTGCGGGTGAATTTCTAAACCTGGTGCCTGCTGCAGCTCATCCCTCTGCATTCCCTGCGTGCGGTGCTGACACATGGTGCCCAACGTTACCCTCTGTCACACTTCAGTGGAACTTCTGTCCTTTTTCCCCAGTGCCCAATTTACAGCAGCGAGCAGCAAAGAGCAGTCGCCCTCCTCCAAGAGCTCTGAGTGCCATTTGCCCATTTCTATGCTTGACAGCTTCCCTGTGAGGAGGCACGGGATGTTTCCATCTTCTTTCATGTACACTTTGCTCCTGTTTCATTGTCGTCTGCTAAACAGCGTTGCAGCAAATGCTGGAATGCATTATCTGGGCTAACAACGACCACACAGCTGAGGACGCCGAGATTGCTGCATATGCAGCAACTGTGTCATTGCTTCAATGTGAGCTCGTCCTCCCCCGGGTTTGTTTTGCTCTCTTTCTCTATCTTACCACCATACTTCTCGTTTGGCAGAGAACTTGTGTTTTATTTATTGCGCTTCTGAAATACTTGTGCCTTCCTGGAGACACTGAAGAGTTCCCCGCTCTCTCTCGCCTTTAGGACTCGTGTGTTGTTGCCTCAGCTCCCACTTGCCTTAGCACTGAGGCAATTACGCGCACACCTCTGACAAAATTAGCTGCTCTCCTCAGGTAAAAGGCTTAGATTTATCAAGCGAGGAAATTTACTTTAAATCCTCGTGCCTTTTATCACCCCACAAGCACTGGCACAAAGATTACTCACAATAGCCAATTCTCAGCCCTTCCCAGGAGCTGCTCTCTGGAGGCAGGAGGAAAGTCTCATCTCCAAAGCAATTCCACCTTTTTCATGTAGGGTGATAATCCTACTCAGGTTTTCTTTACTTGAAAGTCCTACTTTTCTCCATTTGCTCTCAGTCAGCTTTCATGGCCAGGAATTACTTTTCTCATTATAATCATGAGCTTTTCTTCATAAGATATTGCAGAGCTCAGAGATGACTTTGAGCGTGTCCTTCCCCGTTTCCCCATCAGTTGGCATGGAGACACAACAGCTGCTACAAATCACAGGAAAAGATACTTAACGGGTACATTTCAGAGAAAAGTTCCTGCTAAAGAAACCACTAAATTCGCAATCATAGCCCTTGTTCTTGGGTGGCTGTAGCTAAGGCAAAATGTATTTTGGAAGTGAATGCCTAAGGTATGAGCAAGCTTGTGTGGAGAAACAACCTGCGGAGGGTCTGAGGCGTTCACATTCCGTGCACGAGGTGATTCTTGGCTTCACGGTCAGAAATGGAGCCCACACAGGTCGGGATCACGCGGATCCAGCGACACCGAGGTGCAGCTGGAGATGCTGCCTCAGCTGTGAACTCCTCTGGCCTTCTGTGCCACCGTGACTCTCCAGCACTCAAATACGTGAGAGTTTAGAGCTGAGCTCGTCATATACAACTGTAATGTCCACATTTTGTGGGGCAGCCGCGCTCAGGAAATCCTTAGGTGGCAGTACAACGTATTCATCTGTCATGGCTGTACAGTCCTGCGTGCCAGAAGCAGAACCAAGCACCCTCTCCTCCTCCCACCCTGCCTTAGGAGCACATGGAGATGGGCCAAGGTACGCTGCCAATGCTCCCTGGGAGCGCCTTCCTGGATTGCTTTGGACTTAAGGATGGTCTTTTTCCAGATAATTGCCTTATCAGACCGTGTAACTTCCTTATCAGACCTTACATAATTTGTAGCAGCCCTGTGTGCACTTCCTTTGGAGATCCGTGTTCATACATCCCCTGGGGCCCGCTTGGAAATTCCCAGTGGCATCTTAGGATCAGAACCAATTATCTTCATTCTTTTTACTAGGTTGTTTTTTGGCTTTTTCTTTCCCCCCCCCCCGGAATCCTGCATTTTCAGACTGTCACTGTTTCCTGATTTGTGTTAACAACATCGAGCAGGTCTAATAAATCTTTTCCCCAAGCCCATTCCTTTCCCTGGTAGCAGATATTTCTCTAAAAAGAGGTTTGTGGACCATTTGGACATCTAGCCAAGATATAACAGATCTTCAAAAATTAAACTGAAATTCTCTGTGGCTGTGTTTTCAAAAAGAGGCAAGCGAAACTCTAAAATTATTCATACCCCTTCAAGTGGTGGTGCGCTTGTGTTTGATCCCGGACGTTGCCGTTTTCTGCTTAGAACACACTTTTTGCAGATGAACAGCATTCCCATGAAAATGAGGGTTTCAATGGAAATGCTGACACACTGCAACAGGAAAGCCGGTGCTTTGGAAATTATGCAGGATGTATCAGGTGGAATATATTCTTTCATAAAAAATTATGTTCTTATAATTATGGCACTGTCCTTCTGCAGTGTTGAGGTGCTGACAAGCTTGACCTATGTTTTTTGGAAGTGTTATACCAGATACCAGGAGGAGCATTTCCAAGTTCAGTTACTCAGAAATCAGTGAATATTGAATTAGACAACCCCTCAGCACAAATGTGAGTATCAATCCCTCCCACAACCTCAACTGCTTTTATTTTTTATTTGTCAAATCAATTTAGCATTTGTCACAGCAGCACCTCGTGCTCTGTAAAAGGGGAGGTGCTAATGAGGGAATTGACCCTGACTAATCAGGGGACCACTGGCAGACACAGAAGCAGACCCAGGTGTTCTGTACCTGTCTGAAATTCCCTCCTAGCTGGGGCTTAGTTTTGTCTTTAGCTCATAAAATTTAAGATGGTGAAAGTGCTGCTATCAATAGACTCCAATTTGACTTTCACCCCTGGTATTATACACAGGGACTATATACACACATATTCCTGGCACATTATATTCATAGATAATCTTGGAGGGCAGAGTCAGCTGAATAAAGCTTTCCAAAAAGGGATTTTTCTCTCATTCTCCTTTCCTTCCTCCTTCTTAACACCATAATGGCTGGGGAGAGCACCTGGTAATTCCACCATTGCTAATGTCGATTCAAAAACTGAAAATGAAAACGTGAAAAAAAATGTTCCAAGGTTAGAGAACACAAACATGCCCTGCATGTTTGAAGAGTATGTTTGGTGACCTGTTGAGGGGTATTTCACTTGTAACTCTGAGGTTTCCACAATGTCTGTGGGGGAAAGCAGGACTGGTGTTTTCATGACATTGAGCACAATTTCAGTGTGGGGACCCTGATCAAACCAGGCAGCTGAATCCATCAGATCCTAATCCTCCGTGTATCCAAGGGAAGGAAGGTGGTTTCTAGCCTCACAAAACTCGATACCAATGCTAACAAGGTTTGAAGGAAGCTGGAAAGGACTCAAAGCAGTAAAAGCGTTCAGAAAAGCACTTTAAAGTGCTTGTATTGAGAGAAGAGGGCTTTTGCCTAGTGCCCACGTATGCCCAGCTCATGTTCAGCCAGGGCTGAGCTATAACGAAGGGGAAAAATCATCCCAGCATCATTGAATGGCTCCGTTCAGTGTCCTTCAGATGTTTAAAATGTTTGCAATAAGAGCTCAGGTCTCTGTAACTCTTCAGAGAAACAGAAATCTTTTAGACATGCTATGATCCCCCAAAAATTTATTTTTAGTAACATTATTGTGGTTATGTGAAGTGTATGTTTCAGAGGCACTCAGGGTTCTGACCTGTTTTTATGTCTGTTGCTGAGCAATCAGAGCTTGAATAACTTCTGCTACTCTGAAAAAGCTTAGCTGAACTTGTGGGAGTAGCAGGGAGAGGAGGTGATCTGAGGAGCTCATTAATGGAGGCTAAGAAACGACAGGAGCTCCGTGTTTGGATGGCAACACATTTTTTCCCCACCTAATTGGTCTTTTCCTTTTCTAGTCTGTCAGTTTTCATTTCCAAGTAAGGTTATGAGAGAAACAGAAATAATCCTATTAAATAGAAATGCGTATTGATATTTATACACATAATTTCATAGAAGATTTATTGATATAATTATAATAATTAATAAGCATATATTTTCCTCTTCAACCTCTTCTGCGCATTGCCTGCTAATCCTCACAGTGTTTCAATGAGTTGCTCTAGAAAGCAGGGTACAATCGGTGCTTCTCAGAAGTTGCACGCATTTCCTCATGCCCTTGCTCACTGCTCCACGTACAGGAGTGAAAAATTCACCAAAACTGGAATTCACAAGGTAACTCATCCCACAGAGTTCGTTTGCTGGGTGAAGCATCAGCAGAGTCTGTTTGCTCCCAGCTTGCTGTCCTAAGCACCAAGTAGGTAAGAGAAATCCAAATGAAGGCTTAACTTTGCGCTTGGGAGCAAATTTTGATCCTGAATTCTTTGTAGCGAAGGAGGTTCTTCATGTACGAGTGAAAAACTAACCTGACTAGCAAGGGCATCCGTGGCTGGGAAATGATGGAACACCACTCCTACGAGGGGAAGCTGGGAGAGCTGGGATTGTGCAGCAGATTGTGAAGAAGAGAAGACTCTGGGATAAAGGTATTGAGGCCTTCCCCTGCCTAACAGGGCTCCAAGAGAGCTGGAGAGCTTTGGACAAGGGCTTGGAGTGACAGGACACAGGGGGAATGGCTTTGAGCTGGAAGAGGGCAGTTTTAGATCGGATTTTAGGAAAACAGCCTTCCCTGTGAGGGTGGGGAGGCCCTGGCACAGGGTGCCCAGAGCAGCTGGGGCTGCCCCTGGATCCCTGGCAGTGTCCAAGGCCAGGTTGGATGGGGCTTGGAGCAGCCTGGGGCAGTGGAAGGTGTCTCTGGCCATGGCAGGGGTGGCACTGGATGGGCTTTGAGGTCCCACCCAACCCAAACCGTTCCATGGTTTTATGACCTTGCAAAGTGTATAGTTACAGATATGAGACCAACATTCCAGGAATGGCCATAAATATCTGCAAGATTTAGTCAAATGCCCAAATCCGTCACTGTTCCGTCCGTATTCCCCTAGCTTTGGCACGGGCTTCGCTGCATTTTCAGACTTCCAGAGGACCAGCGATGTCTCGGTCTCTCCTTACAGACTCTCCACTTCCAGCTGCTGAGCCTCCTCAGTGAGAGCTGAGGGGTTTGCGCTGTGAGTTCCCAGCACGCCCCAATCAGGAGGATGAGGGTCATTTCTGCTGGCAGCATTAAACCCCTCCCACTGTGATCACTCCAATCACTTATTTTGTTCAGCTTCTTCAGCACTCTCTTCCCCAGCTGTGCTGTGGCTGAATGGCACCGTGGCACTTTGGAGAATTATGAATTCTGTTCAGTTTTGGGAGCGCTATTTGTAATTGCAATAACCGCAGCGGATTAAATCACCTTTTTTTTTTTTTTTTCTTTTCTGTGCAAAAATTGCTACACATTGTGGGGATAGAGTCTGAAGGACTGTGACAAAGAAATCCAATTTTATCAGCACGGAGTGACTCTTCCTAGCTTGAATAATGGTGCTACTGTCAGCAAGGCTTTTAATTGAAATGGATTTTATACGAAAAAGTAAACCAAGCCTGGCCTGGCCCGAGAGATCCAGAGTCCTCCAAGTTCCAGCTCACCCAGTGACTCAGAGAATTGATTTATGCCACTTGGCCAAGAAATCTGGGGAGCTTTGCCTGTTAGCCTGCAATATATGTGGTGGCACTTTGAACAAGTAAATGCTGCACACAAGCATTAAAAAATAAAATAATGTATGCTGTTTTATATTAAAAAAAAAATATGTAGGGGAGGCTGGAGCACTTCTGCTATGGAGACAGACTGAGTTGGGGCTGTTCAGCTTGGAGAAGGCTCCAAGGAAGGAACTGTTCCCTGTGAGGGTGGGGAGGCCCTGGCCCAGGGTGACCAGAGAAGCTGTGGCTGCCCCTGCATCCCTGGCAGTGTCCAAGGCCAGGTTGGACACTGGGGCTTGGAGCAGCCTGGGACAGTGGAAGGTGTCCCTGCCATGGCAGGGGTGGCACTGGATGGGCTTTGAGGTCCCTCCCAACCCAAACCATTCTGTGATTATTCAATTCTGTGACACTGTATTTCAACGTGATAACACAGATAATGCTGTAAATGACCGTGAGCAGCCTTTATCAGCTCCTGGAGCTGTGAAAACAGAGATTTTGCCGTATTGGGCACCTTTTAAAAGCACCATCCTGGTTATGAGGAGCAGCATAGCTGCACTGCATGAATTACTCCACATCAAGGAAGCCAAAGTGCTGCCTGTCAGCCGAGGCCCTGGAGTACTAAAGGACTAGAAATGTAGTCGTTTTCCATTTACAAAGGTGTTTATTTACACAGTGTGTTGATGTGAAACTGCCTGCTGTGATGAGCTGTCTGAAGCAGGCTATCCTACCAGAATCCCTTCCACCTCACATTCAATCATGTTTAGTCCCAATAAGCCAAGACAATAAATGGAGAAGAATCACACACATGGCAACGCAGTTCTGTCCATGTCTTTCCTTTCAACACCCTACTACATTTATTAAAGAGTCTGCTGCCAGATATAGAGTAGTTTCAGTCACTAATTCCAAGATGTAGTCAGGCTGTGATTTTTTCTTCTTTTTTTTTTTTTTTTTCTGCTGAGTTCAGTGCATTTTGGATTCCATCCCACATCAGCAATTTGGGTCTCTTAGTACGAAAATTAAATGCATTCCAAAACCGGTGTTAAAACTAAGAGGATTTAATAGCTGTCAAAGCTGTATTCACAGAAACAAATTGGCTAAAGCACAGGTAGAATGATGGCCACCATCTGGACAGCTTTCACGTGGTAAATACATGTTTCTCGCATTGGGGATTTGGCATTTAATTCCTTCTGAGTTCACTGCCAGGCACAAGGCACCTGAGCAGAACTCAGATTTGGAGCTTTTCAAAAGCCCAGACCTCCTTTCTACGGCATCGACACCTTTTATTTGTTGGAATTTCACTAAAACCGGCTCTTGTGAGGCATGGAGGCGCAGCACCCCACAGGGCATCCCCCGAAAGCTCAGGGTTTGTCAGCGCAGCTCATTCCTGTTGATCTGCTAGCCTAAGGAAACAGGAGACCAACATCCCAGTTTCCCTGGCTTGCTGGGGAAAATTCAAGGCAAAATCTGCGGTGGTGGTTGAATATTTCCGGTGTTCACCCGTGTGCCAGGCATTTGTGAAGTGACTGGATGTAAGCTCACTGCAAAACCACCCTTGATTGGTATCTGGGGCGTGCTGGGGTCATTTTAGTACCAAGGAAAATGTGCATCCCTGGCAGCGTGCACCAAGGTGAAGGTGCCTGGGATGCGTCTGAGTGGGGCACGGAGGTGACAGCACAGGGCTGCCTGAAACTCCTGGCTCAGCACCGGTTCTTGAAGGGATGATCAGCACACACAGGCTTCTGGGAGGTCAGAGGAGCAGCATCCACAGATTGCTGGCATGACAGGGAATGTTTTGCAAGCTAAATGGCTCAGCCACCGCTGCTGAGAGGTGACGAGCCGCAAGGCACCGGGAGCTCATTAATCCAAGGCTGTCCTTGTGAGAATGCAGCGTCAAGAAGCTCGAAGGCGTTGTCTTTCTGGGTTCATCTTGAAGGTCAGATACGTGGTTTTTCAAATTATTGATTGCACAGTCGCTGTCAAGTTGCAAATTGTACATTGGAGCCTTTTGGATCAGGTGTTTGGCCACATTGAGCTCATTGACTCTTCAGCGCTGCTACGACAGAGCAAAGTCTGGGGGGCCACGTGTCCCGTTTTCTCTGCCGTGCCAAAGTGTGTGGTGTTTGTGGAACCCCTGGAGCATCACATTATCAGCATTACTGCCCTGCCAGCCAGCAGGTACAGCACGTGTGGGGGGCTTTTTCCGTTTTTAAATCAATTTGTCGTGTATTTATTGTATGCGATGGCAATTGCATATTATACGATCGATATTTTACTGGATTAAAGAATTTTTGGTCACTTTTGGGTTATATCCTTTCTTCCCAGCCTCGTGGTGTAGCAGTTTTTGTGATGTTTCGTATAGCACAAGGGAATAATGAGGACAAAAATCAAACTGGGCTTATCAAAACATTTCAAAACTGCATTAGCTATTTAGACTTATTAAATATTTCTGGTGAGTGTAACACTATGCAGTAAAGGAAAAGAAAAGATACTAAAATTTGATAATAATTTTAATTTTCAATTTTTCTTCTAATTTTATGGCTCTTTCAACTTGAGATTTTCCAAGGGTCCAGAGAATTGGGCACAGAGGTAGAGGACTAAGCCTTGACCTGAGAAGTGAACAGCCCCTGGGAAACCAGCAGGGATGACACGAGAAATTGCTGGACGTGACAAAGAGCACAGTGATAAGAGAAAAAAGTTACAGACAGTGCTGTTAGGAATGGCCAGATTTTCAGGGGCTTGATGGGATTTATGTGAGACAAAGGCACTTTTTAGAAATATTTGGAAGGGAGCACTGGGGACTTTTTGTGGAGACAGTCTGAAAGGCCAGCAGCACCCAGGGAGCTCTGTCAGCAGCACCAGGATTACCCTGGAAATGCAGTCAAACATCCCAAATTTGTGTGCTGGTATAGGAAAAATGATTTCTGTGGGGAAAAAGAAAACCAGGGATGAGTGACCTGTTTAGGAGGAGCCCAGGACAGAGAAGGAGAGGAGTAACTGAGGGAAGAAACAACGTGGGGAACTGGTGGGAAGGGGCTGAAGGAGTCTGGGCCCAGCTGAGCCCCGTTGTGCAAGTGCTTCTGCACCTCTGGAAAGGGGGCTGAGCCAGCAGCGTGGCCACCAAGGAGGAAGGGGACCTCCCCTGCGTCCTGAAAGCCCAAATTCCCAGAGTCTCAACAGACTGAGGTTTCATTGGAAAAGTCCCAATATTTTCCTTAAGAAACCACTTGCATCATTGACGATGTTAACGGCAATGGAGGAAAGTGGCGCCTCCCGATATTTTTCTGGGGATTTTTCGCAAAGAAACGAAAAACACGTGCTTTATCATATTTAGAAAAGACCGTCATTTATCTCTGCTTTTTAGATTAAAACGCTGAAATCCCTTTAGAACCCATGCAGACTGCATAGAAGTAAATTTGTCTCTGATTACTGCTCTGTTTCCCTCGGTGCATAAATAATCAACCTTCAGTCCTTTCACAAGCTTTATAGGAGCTTACTCATACAAATAATTGCTCAGTCACCCGTGTGCAAGGTGCTACAGGTTTTATAAAGTGACAAAAATGCTCCAGGGAGACTAAAAGCAAGGATCAAAGGATACAGATA